>JAGWCC010000608.1:0-421421 GCA_022651775.1 Drusus annulatus | reverse complement strand
AAAAAATTGAAACTAAAGCTAGGTAAGGAAATGAAAACTTTTAGAAATAGTTGAAAGTTGTGAAATTATTACGGAAATGGTACAGCTGTGGGTACTCGTCTTTCATAAAAACAAATAGAAGTTTGTCCACCACTTTTTTTATTTTCATGCCAAATGTTTTTGGTAAAATCCTAATATCTTCGAGGCAAATAAACGCATTACTTGTGAACAAAATAACGTAAAAAAATTGAGAGTAAAATAGTAGTTTAATACTATATAGATGGTTCATGAAAACATCAATAGCCAGATTTCAAACATGGATTTGAAAAATACACGCTTTTCCACCTCGAAATTTAATGTAAGAATGAATACAAAAAATAGATTCGCGTAAATGTTAAATATAAGAGGTAAAGACGTCTGAAAACATTTTATAAAATGGGTGAAAGAGTAAAAACTGAAAAAAAAACTTAGTGCATGTTAAAACCAAATTCGTGAATAGATAAAAAAAATATAACACCAAAGAAAAGTTCTCTTTTTTTTTGTTTCCTCGTTGTTTCGTTATTTTGTTCACCCTCTGTATGTATCCGAAACCGATTTTTTTGGTTTTGTTTAATTTTGTACCCTGATGATTATTAAGCTAAGCGAAACCAGTCGGTCATAAAAATTGAATCAATATTCGTGGTATTTTACAAAGTTACTTTTTTTTTTTTTTTGAAAAGTTCTCCATGTTATATGAACTGCACATCATATAAACTAATTCGAAACAACTAAGGAAAAAAATGACAAAAATACATGCTTTCTTATTGCAAACAAATCACAGGGTGTCTGCATACATCAAAAATTAATTCAACGGTGGGGGTGAAGTTCCCGAAACCCGCCCTGAAGTGGGGGGCGGGAGGGGCTGTGTTGCTGTTCCCATATCGGGTCAGGATTCATAATCCGCATTTGCTTCGGCTTTGTAAACAAACAGTGTCGTTTCTGTTTCCGCGGTTTATTGCTTCTTTCTGTTGATTTGTTACCACTGCAGTAAGGGAGTACTGCTGATATAATAGTTAATGGGGAGGATGTGTTATATTTTATTAAGAAAAGGTTTTGATTAAACTTAACATTTTATCCATTTATTCATAGACACATACATTTTTATCTAGTATTTTGTAATTTTTTGAAGTTATTTGTACATCAAAATTTTCAAAGTATCTAATTATAAGTCATATTTATTTGACTTAGTAATAATATTATAACGTATACACTACACGATAATATAACCAATTTAATTTAGATGTATCTTACAGGTTATTTTTAATTTATTAATTGGCATAATTTTGATGGTTTCTGGCAGCACTTTATAACATTTCATTCCATTATTAAGAAAGCTGTTATTGTACATTGGTTTTATTCTTTTTTAACAGTCTGATTTCTTTGCATGTTTTTGTATTATGTCTGTGAATATCCACGTCGAAAATAATTTTGTAAGACTATGTGTGTGTGTATGTGATACAATATCATAACCATGTCTGTATTTAAATATTGGTTTGTGATGAAAACATGTTTTAAACTAAAATGCAAATGTTGAAATTCAGAAATAAGCAGTTATATTGTATCACGCTACAATTAATAGGTTTTTTTTAATTGCTTGCATTCAACGGAAAAAGTATTTATTTCGAAATTTACTTTAAGAAATTATTTTTTTTTAAATTTTCATACACCTAAATGGGATTTTACATATTAAAATAATGAATACAGCGATACAGGTATTCATAATATGCTCTTACGAAAAATAATGAGTTGGTAATCACGAAGTAAACACAAATATTTTATTGTATTTATTTGATTAAGTTTCATTATTATTGTCAAAAAAATATATTATGTTAAAGCCTTCTTGTATCAATACTCTGTGCAGTTAAATACACCAACCTGATGAGTATATTTATTTCCCGTTATTTTAGCATTATTAACACCAGTCGTCATCTGAAACCATAAACAGTCGTTGTTGCAGCATATCATTAAATAACGCTTAATTTGGTTATTTTCATTTAACTTATAACTTTTTATGAATCTCTATAAAAAGTAAAATGTTCAACTATTCTTTATTTGTTTGCTCGCCAAGCAGGTCAGTTTGATCACTTTCAATATTGTTTGGTATTTTGTCGATGAATATGAGTACGTAAACTGTAAATATTAGCAGCATATAAAAAAAACAGTAAATACTAGCGTTGGGAAAAACTTCAATGTTTTGTGAATGCTTCACGAATTGTTAGTTCTTTAAAAAGAACCCTTCGAAATGAACACTTCAATTGAAGTCGAACTCACAAAAAAGAGAATTGAATTTATCCGCTTATTTGTTCAGTTCTTTTTGGAACCGGTTCCTCACCGAAAAAGCACTGGCTAGTACGTACTAGTCGGTAGCGCTTTGAAACTGGAAAGCACTGGAACCGGTTCCTCGCCACAAAAATCGAAAGGAACTGGAACTGGTTCCTTCATTTTGAAATTTCAATGCCTTCACAACGGTACTGCTTCAAATTGAAGTACTTTTTTCAATGGAATGAAGTTAATCTAATGAATGAAGGCTAAAATGAACTACCAACTTCAATTGAAGTGTTGGTTCAGTGAAATGAAGTTATTGAAATGAAGTTAATGAAATGAATGAAGGCTAAAATGAACTACCACCTTCAATTGAAGTATTTGTTCAATGAACAATGATTGAAGTACGAACTGTTGCCAAAAGAAGTAGTTCTTTGAAGCAGTTCTTTCAAAGCGGTCACAACGCTAGTAAATACCGTACAAGAGTCGCAACTCCAAACCGTCTAGAGCCAGTGAAACTGTAGCATCCCTAATGGGGGTATTTTGTGAGGCTGAAGGTAGTGAGAAGAGGAAGTGGGTGAGAAAAAGTAAGAAAATCAAGTACCTGGCTATTCAGATTTGGTCACCAAATATGGTTAAATCAATCTATTTCAAGCAACGTTTCGATTCTGAATGGTGATCTTTAACCTGGGCAATATGGCTATGAGTATCTAGCACGCTATTTAACAAAATATTGAGCAACGAAGGACACCGTAAAAAATTTATACAACTTTAAGTATTGCGCGCGTGTACCACAGTAATAATTAAGATTCATCCCCCACAATTGTACGACCTGAAGGGAGTACAGGCCGAGCCACAGAGAACACAATTTCCTTTCTTGAGTCGCCCATGAATGTGGTAGTCGAGGGTTGATTTTGAATTATGTATTAAACAGAAAGAGAAGGCTCGCCTACAGTAGCCTAGCCACAATTGTAAGATTGAGAATTCAAGTAAAATCCCTACAAAAAACATACACGTTCACATTATGCACCAAAACAAGTAGTTTAATAGTCTTTGGAGCTTTATTTCTTAATGATTTATGTACGTTTTATAATACAGCAGGGTTTATTATTGGTAGATGGAAATTTCTTCAAACAACCCTAGATTTTAGAATGAACAATAATTACACTTTGTTAAATCAGTAAGATAGAAATTAGAATAATATAAATATTAATTTATAAATGTCTTGAATATATAAAAAGTAGAGAAGAAATCGAGAATAGAAAGGAGTGGAAGGAATGACGGTGGGTGGAATCAAAATAGGATTAACTTTTCTAATCAAATTGTCACAAAATATGATATTTGTACACGGCCTGCATGGTCGAGTTGTAAGACGCTTGACTACGAAGGTTGTGGATCGAGGTTGCAAATATTTTTATTGGTCATATGGTATATTTGCGTTCCAGAGTGGTAGATACTCTAAGTACCATTAGAATTTTTTATTGAATTAGTATGATCTGAATAGCCAGGTAGGTACTCAACCTTCCTCTTCCTCATCTTATTTACTACCTTCAGATATCCCTGTTGGGGAAATAAAAGCAGTAAAGTAAAAACAAAAAATTGAGTGTTATTTGGGGACCACGTTCATCTAGAGTGGTAAGAAAAACGCAATTATTTTGACTCGCCCGTTTGGTAAAAGATCACCATTCAAAATTTATTCAAACGTTACTTGAAAAAAATGGCTTTATATCTAATTTTGGTAACACATTCTTTTTGATTTAAAAATAATAATATAACTTATATACTACTTGTTATTATTAATGTATTTTAAATAATTCTTATAGGCTATTTTAAATTTATTAATTGGCATCATTTTAATGGTTTCCGGCAGCGCATTAAAAAATTTCTTTCCTTTATAAAGTAAGTTATTGTGTGGATTGGCTTATTCTTTTTAGTAGTCTGATTTCTTCGCATGTCTTTGGATTATTTTTGTGATTATTCACATTGTAGAAAATTTTGTCAGAAAAATATTTTCGTAACAAGTTGTTCATCTTTTTAGGGATAAATGTCAGCATTTTTTTTACTGATAGCCAATTTAGTTCCTCTGAAATTTTAGTTACTTATAAGTATTTGTAATATAGTATAGTATAATAATATAATACTATAGTAAAATTCTCATTGCTCTATTAACTTGTTTTGTTATCTGTCGTTACACAAGAAAAGAATCGTTGAACAGTACAATGTACAATAATGAAGTTTTTGATTGTAATTGTGGTTTTTCTGGATTTGTTTTGACATAAAAACACAATGGTTAAAAATTATTATTATTATTTTTTTTGTTTTTTGCTGTTTTATTTTAAAGTGTCAAATCTTTTATAAAACTTCGACAGTTTTTAAGCGTAAAAATAACTCTTCAATGACTTGTTTTTGGTGTCACATTTTCTACATAATGTATTATCGGTTTTATCTTAAGAGATACGATGAAACTATCAAGATGGGAGGAATAAAGACTAAACCGCCCTGTCGGTGTTTGCGGACACCAGTCCAGATGGAAGAAGACATTAAAGCTGCTAATGGGGGAAATAGCTTTACGGCATTGCTACAAAATTTCATGTGCCTTTTAGCGCACTTCGAGATTATCTTATAAGTAGTTCTGCTGATAATAAAGCATGTTTTTATAACCACTTCAGAACTTGCATTAGATAAGTTTATGGTTTAAAAGAAGGAAATACATCGTCACCGTTCAGGCAAAAGTCACTCGCACACATTTTTGAGATATCACAATTTGAATAATAGAAAAAAAATAGACGCATATACAGGATCAAAATGTTTAACTTGCGTGTTTGATTTTATGTCTTCTGAATGAACAGGAACTATCCATTCTTTTTCAGAAACAATGTGTAAACACATAAATATATGTATCGTCGCTGGAAAGACAAAAGGGATGAAGCAACACTTTGGTAAAAAACAAAAATTAAATATACAGTTTTGATCAGTTTTATTAATGCATCGAGTTCTCTTACTTTCGTTTGATTCTGAAGAATTTTGAGGCCCTTCAGCCATCCAAAATATTTTTTTCCATTTGGGAGAAGGCGTGACTTAAGCGACACAAGCTTGGGACTTTTTTTGGTTTTTGTCACTTCAGATAACGCAGTGAGAGCATTGAGTTACCCGAGTTATTTGTTTTTCAAAATTCAACCGGGTACTGAAAGCTTATAAATTGTATTATGAAAAATAAAATTTAAATAAAGTGCTCTGGTGTTAACTTCCCATAGCGGCTTTCCGGCGACTTATAATGTAGTATTAAAAAATATATTTTCCGGTTAAAAGTTAAGGAAATTAGGCAAAATGCGGCTAAATAAATTCAAAGTAATAAATTGTCGAGGCATAAGAAAAAAAAAACAAAAAAAGTACTGATTAAGGACAGCGTGCAATATAATTGTGAATGATGAATCCTTGGATCAAGTGGATGAGTTTGTGTATTTAGGAAGTATGTTTACGAGATACGGAAAGGCTGAAAATAATATGGAAAGAAGGGTGAAGGCAGGAAACTCCATTGATGGAGGACTGAACGCTGTTGGCGCAAATAAGAAATTGTCCAAAGAAGCAAAGCTAGCAGTCCACAATAAAGTGCTTATACCAACTGTGGAAATGAGATCTTTGGACGTATCTGCGGTAAAACCATGTATGACCGTATTAAAAATGTGGATATCCGGAAAGAATGCAATGCTGATGTGAGCGTAATGAATAGGATCAAGAAAGGGACGCTTAGATCGTATGTAGAGCAAATGAACGAAAAAAAGGAGTCTGAAAAGAATATATGATGCGAAAGTGAATGGAAAAGAAGTCGAGGACGCCCGAGAAAGATATGGCACGATCAAGTAAATCAAATACTTGAATCGGGTCATGTGAAGAGTCAGAATAACAAAAGAGTATGAATGTAAATGGAGCAAGGAGTGTGTGCCAAGACAGAGTTATATGGCGGTCCGTTCTCTCTGCCTACCCCCGGGGAGAAACGGCGTGACGGTTAGTTAGACTTCATCTCGAATCATTGTATCTTTAAAAATACAATATTTGCACAAACAGGTTACATCAACTGTGCTAATTTATCTTTTTCTATAACGTCATATCAAATTCACAACCATTGTGAGGATAAAGCGCATGTGAATTTTACCTTACTTTAAAATAGATAGTCACAAACAATAGTCAACAATCAATTAACTTTCCTAGAGTTTGAAAAGTTCAACGGTTAGACATACAGAAGGACTGATTCTGAAAATGAGTGCTGATTTTTATCTCACAAAAGAAAAATACATTTTTACCAATCCAAAAAAGTAACTTGCCGCGCAAGCTTTGTGATAATATGAGGTGCCTAAGGTAGATACAGAAATACGAATAAATATACCTGGGCAGCAGTTTCCAAACAAAAAAACTGATCTTACCAACAAGGGTTGTGATGAAAATAATCATAAAATTTTCGAATTGTTTTGTGTAAATTGTATTTTTAGTGCTTCGAATAAATGGACACAAATATTTTTTTTCGTTTCTTTGACACAAAAAAGGAAATATTTAGTTGATTTTTTCTTCTATGAAGCCATATGAATTATCATCGGCTATCAGCATTAAATCTAGCGTTGGGACCGCTCTGTAAGAACTACTTCTTTTGGCGGCAGTTCCCACTTCCTTCATTGTTTATTGAACGTTCAAATGAAGTTGGTAGTTCCGCTCATATGTTCATTTTAGCGTTGTGAACGTTCCCTGTGAACTGCTTCCTTTCTACTACTTCATTTAATTCTCTTTTCGTTAAACAAATACTTCAATTGATGTTGGATTACAAATAACTACTTTATTTTGCGGCAGTTCAGTTCAGTAGCCGGTCACTGGAATGGTTGATTTATGCTTTGTTCGTTCTTTTTGTGTTTTTTTGGGCGAGGAACCGGTTCCAGTTCTTTTCACTTTCAAATCTCTATCTAATAGAACTCCTTTTTTTCTGCGAGGAACCAGTTCCAGTTCTTTTCGTTTAGAAAAAAAATCTCATAGGACATGTTCCAAAAAGAACTGGACAAATAACCGGTTCCTCGCCAAATCAAATCTCTTTTTGGCGAGTTCGACTTCAATTCACTGCAAAGGGTTAATTTTAAAGAACTAGCAGTTTGTGAAGCATTCACAAAACATTGAATTTTTTCCCAACGCTAGTTAAATCCCAGGGAGGGATTTGGCTTCCTTCACAAAAAAATGATCTTTACTAACTACGGCCCAACGCCATTCGTTTCCAATGCATCTACCTAAATTATCGACTTAATATTGTTATATATTACTAGTTGTTATCCATAAAAAATCACGAGACGTTACTTGGTTTTCAAAAAAATAAAATAATTGCTTTATTCTACCCATTTCAACTTTTTCTCAAAAAACACTTTATAGATAGGTAAGTGAGGATTTGAAAAGGTCACACTCGTACGTATGTTGGTGCGTGCTCACAAAGTAAATTATTTTTAGTTAACCATCGCAAATTTGCAAATTGGCGAATGCACTGAAATATTTGCTGCAAAAAAACTCTAATAAATAAATCATTTTATCACCAGCTATACAGCATCGTCCCTGCATTATTAATTAAAAGATTTATCTGCCAAGATTTTCCAAGGGAGCTGAAGCAGTAAATAGGGCTCAGTAAGCGGCGAATTGGAATGATGCCGCTCCCAACAGCTGTTTCATTATATCGACTTATTTGTACGGAAAACTATGATATTGGTTGTGAGCATAGAGCTATGAATCCTGCTTGCTCAGAGTTATTAGTTCTCTTCTTAAACATTTTGGTCAAGATATTAGTTCGTTCATTTTATTTTATGCATCAACGTTTACCGTTGATAAACTTCTGGGGATTTACATTTGTAGTTACTCTCCGTTAAGTAAGTACCTAATAACTAATATATTTTATGTTTGTTTTTTGTACATTAAACTTATGATAAATAAATCAGTTTCTGACTTTATCGTAAATTTCAATCTTTAATCTTAAGTAAAATCGTCGTTTCCAAGGTTGTAAATTACAATTTATTACTGAAGGAGAGTCAAAACAATTCGCGTAAATTATTTTTATGAATGGAAAACAAATATTATGATTGTTTACATGAAATTATTCGGGCTATCCTGAAAATTGGTTATTTGTGACTTACCCTTTTTGCCTTGGTTCAATCAATATAATTTTTTCTTCGAACATTAGGTGTTAATCAATTGTTTTCATAATAGTTCGCCACCTTATGCTAAAAACACATACACATATACAAAAACAAAGGTGATTAGTGTTATAGCATACGCTGAAATCTTTGTCAATTTTATCTTAGTATGCATGAGAACAAATACAAAGAATTGAAAACCGTCCAATCATTTATTAATTTGTTCACAACTTTTGAAATATATTTGAATGGTAAATAGCTCGAATTCAAAATGTCATCATATTTTTCTACAAACTTATCTTTAAACTGAAAATTAGCTCACTATGACAAAACTAATATATACATTTGTGCAATAACGTTACTGATTTCAAGGTCTAAATAAAATGTATCACCTCACAAAAATATTAATACATTTCTTTTAGATGGAAATGATAAAAAATAGTTTTTACTCTGGCTCTATTTATTTGAAGAATTTATCAAACTTCATCAATAAGGTCTGATTTCAGAAAAATTAAAATTTTGATGTAAATTATAAAATAGTTAATTATACAGAATAATTATAAATATTCGGAAGTACATTTTTAAAAGAATAAAACATTTAAAAAAAATAATAATAATTTATTTTATCTCAGACACTGATCCACTATGCAATGGAAGTCATCAAACAGTAAATAATATCATATATTATTTTATAGAAGATTGAAATAACCTTATACCTACCCATGCTTTATATAGATACACTAAATAAAAAAATCTTAACTCCTTTTGTATCAATTTACTTCATAAACGAAATCTTATTTCAAGAAGTAATTGAGTTTCCCATAAGAAGATATCCAACGATGCTGAAAATTCTTAAGCCGAAAAAAGAAATCATCACATCCCGAAATACTTTACTTTTCAGAGATCTCGAGATATTCGGGAGCGCATCGTTTTTGGGACCGATTGAGTTCCTAATAAGTTTCGTTCAGTCGAGCGAGATAAACACTCCGAGAGATTAACAGCATCCTTGGAGGAAACCGCGCGTCATTCACTATATTTGACACCGTGCCGAACAATATCCCGAAATAACGTATCCGGATTCAGGCTTTCAAAAAAACTACCTATATTTTATTTATTACATTTTTTAAGAAGTTGAAACGAATTATTTACACAAATAAACTCATTGAAAAACATTTTAAAGATATTTGCGTATGTTACACACACATATATATATATATATATATATATATATATATATATATATATATATATATATATATATATATATATATATATATATATATATATATATATATATATATATATATATATATATATATATATATATAAGTAACATAATATATTATATGAGGGATATAGAAGCAAAGAGAGTTATATTTTTGATCCTAAATAATAATAATAAATGGATAACTTTTATAGCGCCGTTTTTGTGGGAAAATCACCCCAAGGGCGCTTATAAGTTCAGAGAGTATTGTTTCAAATTGTTCTTAGTTTAATGAACAACAACATTTTGATACAAAAAGTCTCTGTTTCCTTATAATAATTGTTTAAAAGTTGACAATGCTACAAAACCATTTTTGTAGATTGCTGCCTTTGGTTCTAAGCCCCTCATATGTTATTACTATGACTACCTCGAGCGGGTCTATGTTTGGCATGTGTCACGGCTAACGGACGACCATTGCAGTTACAATATCATCAGGTTGATTTGAAAAAAAAAACAGATGTCGCTTTAGGATGACATGAACAACTAGAATTATTTGAGGGAGACAATATCCAAAGCTTTCGAAGAAGACGTAAAAAGCTACTGAAGCACGTAGAGAAAGAAAGACTTATACTTTGTCATTAAAAATTGAAATAATATATTCCTAGTTTAATAAAGATCAAATAATATCAAAACGAAATGTCGGGTAAGGCCAATATTTTCTTTACCAATCAATTCATTGTAGAATTTTAATGTAATATTATAGTTTAAAACTTCGCATTTTTCACACTTTCTTATTTTTATAGAACAAGATTCATCTAGCCGAGGGTATTTTTAACATACCGTCAAAACTTTATTGTATAAATACCTTCACAAAAGATTACAATGAAACCGTCTGAAGATAACTGTAACAAGTTGAAAGTGGTCTGGAAAAAATATATGCGTTGTGTAATCAATCATAATAGCAAGGATTATATCCAAGTTTGGTTATGAAAAGCATTATTAAAGAATGAAAAATAAACTTCAAATAAATAAATTATCAAGGCATGATTAACTCAACTGTTATTTTTAAATAGACAAATAAAATTATAATACATTAAAAGCAACAACAAAAATAAATCTTCTGAAACAAAATACAAATTACACTCTGTTGTTTTGAAAAATTACAAGTGTTGAAAGTTTTTAAATTTTAATTTTTACTAATTAGTTGCAAGTATTGAATAATGTAAAGAACAATTCTTTTTCCCACCACTGTGGCCCTGCGACTAAATAAAACCTCTGGATTCCGCGCTCATTAGACAAGTAATTACAGTCGATCGTCTATCCCTCGCCCGTAGGTAGTACGCTGGCAGAGTAGGTACTCTCCGTCCTATCGCTTCGGTTCGACGTCTCGTCGTTTCTTATCAAGCCGATCCAATTTAAAAGGAGCTCCCCAAATAAAATAAGAAAGAACTCCCAAGTATACCAATTTTGTATCTTCTTCTGTTTTACTGCAATGATACGTTTTACAGCAGTCGATAACTTCTGCTACAGGGAGGCAATTAAGATTGTTGATTTGTGAATAATGCGTATATTTTAGTTAATACTGATTATTTTCTTCTTAAGTATATTATGTATGATATCGCTTACCTTTTGAGACACCACATATTATTGTACATTTTTTTTTGTCTCGTGCGTAACACCGTTGTATTTTAAAATTATTTATTTATTTAGGAGAAACAAAAAAAAACACAATGTATCATTATTCTAACAAAGATTTGAATGTCGAACTAAATAGGTTTTACCAATTTATAACAGCAAAAACAAGAAAAAAATGTGATGCTCTGTTTTCTTTTTTATATATTCACCTACTGTATATATATTTTTTCTGAAACTTTTCTATTAAGATTTTTTTGTCAGTACGGACAAGTGTGAACTATTTAAATTTAGAATCGAAGCGACGCACAGTGGGGCAAGAATACGAAAATGTATCATTTATTCACGGTTACGTTTTTATGTGAACATTTTGATGTGGCAAGGTAGGTTTTAAAAAGATAAAATTTTTAGTCACATATATAAAGTTTTTTATGCATTATATATATATAAACAACTAAGTTACATAACTAACAAAAAAACATTTTTAATTCTTTTCATCTGACATTTTCGAGTCATGATCACTAACATCATAATAATCATCATCATAATCATCTTCATCATTACTAACATCATCATGATCATCAGAATCATCAACATCACTACCTATCCCGAGTACTTGGATAATTTCAAATTGTCGGCTGTAATGATGGAGCTATGAGTTTGACCGCTTTGTTGCGGAGTGTCATCAGTTTTTTTGGCAGTTTCGGTTTGCTCGTTATGAGAAGATCTTATGACAGCAATAACAAATTGATAACATCAGCATTGGAATTTTCACGGATACATTTCCTAGAATGATTCTCACTGATTTTTTTAAAAATTCTTGTTTTGTGCTTCTTGGGCCTCTTCTGTCAATCGACCTATCGCCAAATATTCACTTAATATTATCTCTGGCCCGTGAATAAATAACTTACGCAGCATAAGTGGCATAGCGTACCATGAGTACCTTTGCAGACAATATTTGGCTAAGTGTATTAGAGCATACTTTTGAAATTAAATGTCGACAAAATCCCATTTTTAAAGCAAACACATTTTTTCAACTCTTCAAAATTGAGTGTACATAATAAATCATCTTGAGCGAAGATCAAACTCTCCATGGTAAGATTAAGAACAGTCTGCAAATCAATATAAACTGAAGTATCATTGTTTTTCTGTTGCCTTTAGGATTTTATAAGACGCGTATATTTTTGGAGCTTTTGATCTTACTATATTGTATTGTTGTCGAGATATACCTGCTTCCACTATAAGTGCTATAACCGTTTCAAGTGAATCTCTATGGGCTTTTGAATGTTTACTTGGACTTGAATCAAATAAAACACATTCGATTAATTAAGACACCTCTGCCTGTCCTGCAGCTCTCAACTCTACGTGTGTGGTGTAGAATAATTTGAGTAGAGCCGTAGACTTTATGAGATCTAGAGTCTTTAGTCGCTTCATCCGTTTTGTACTCTTCTCAAACGATATTTTCGGAAGATCGGGACAGCTACGTTTTAGCGTAAGATTAAGAAAGATGAATCTAGCGATTTTTAATTATTTTTTAAAAGTATTTTTTCAATCCAGTGTGCCGTTTTACATCGTTATGTTAAACTTTTATCTTATATTAAGATTTAAAACAGTTTATCATTTTCGAAATATCTTTCTTAAAGTCACTGACACAATCTGCTTTTGTTTCCATTTCCTTTTGCAGTGAATCTATCTGATCTTGATATTTTTATATTCAGAACTCTTCATTATCATTAACAATTGTCTTTTTGTCATAAATATTGTATCGATATTCGCAATCAAATTTTTTTAAAATATGTTCTTTTTACTTATAACTACCGATCACGTTTAAATGATTTATTATTTTATATCGGGAAAAAAGGTCCAAAAATGTAAAACATTATCGTCAAGTAAAATAGCTGGTGGTTCTAAAAATGTTCATATATATGCTTGATCAGTCTTGAAACATTACTAAATTTCAAAACGATTCTAAAATTTTAAAAAGTCATGACCACATTTTAGTATATAATTGATGTACAATTTTACTAATTAAAACAACTGCCAATTTCAAAAATTAAATCTGGAAGAAACAACAAAAATACTTGGACTTGCTTGTACTATAACTGCTTTTGGGGTTTATGTCACATATATTCCGCAATAAATACATAAACTAATGTGTTGCGCTGGCGCATATAACGAGCGAATCGTCTCTACGAGCGACCGGCTTCGCCTGAGGTGAATAGTGGGTTGCGTCTATCGCGTCTACCTGCTAACACCAGTGTACTCCAACTAAATGAGTACTTCGCAGAAAACGAAACGACACTGTAAGATTGATTTTGTATTTTCATTTTTTGTATGAAAATATGAGTCCTTGCCCCAGTGTGCGACGGTTTGTTTGAATGTGTTTATAAAATTAAAAAGATTTTTTTCAAAATTTAGATAAGTGCTCATCTATAATGTATTTTAGAAGAAATTATTATAAGAAATTGATTGATTAAAGCAACCAAATTTTTTATCGGCAAGTCAAGTTACATACCGTTATTTTTCACGGGTAATAAATAATAACTAGTAATGAGTATGTTTGCAATGAAGTACAATGAAACACATGATTTATAAAATAAATATTAATAATTTAGTATTTATTAATTTGTTTTTCATTATTATTTAACGCTTTCAACATTTATTGACAAATATTACATAACAGCTACCAAGATCAGAGATATCTTTGACGTTTCAGTCTATTTTTTTAATAAAATTAACTCAGTTAAACTTCATTATTCAATGTGAACGGCAAAACTCGATGAAATATAAGTCTAAAGTTCTCTCCAGTTGAACAATTAACGTTAGTGGTAGAGCAGAGATGTAAAGACCTGGTGCTGATTTAGCTATAGGTAAGTTGTAAATAGGCATTCCTGTCAATGAGTTAGTCCCTATTCGATAATAAGTCTTACGAGGATGCTTATGGTCACTGGTTACTAGTCACTGGTCACTTCATAATAGCCGTGACGGTCCCAGAGTACATAAAGTCAGCTGTTGCGCCCTGGAAATTGAAGAAGAGGGTGAGAGCTTTATGCTAAATTAAACTATATTATTTTACTGTGCGCATGTATGTAATAGTGTAACATTTTCTAAACAGAATTAATATATCTGTCAAAACATAAAAAAAAAAATTCTAATCCAGAAAAGCGTTAAAATGCTTCCCTATAATATTTTTTACCAAACGATTATTTTATTTTAGAAATGTGTATCCTCACGGTTTACGTTTGCAGGCAATATTTTGCTGGCTTTAAATGATTTTTTTTACTGTTTAATATCTGTGTATCGTATAGCTTCCTCAGTTTATATTGTCAGCAGTAATCACTTAAACAATATTTGTAAAATCGTTACTCATCAAAAGGCCCATTCTCTTTAATTGTAAAATATTATTGGATTTTTAGTAGATAATAGTGATATACTTCTTTTTTTATTATGAATGATGTGTTAGTCTACAATTTGTAATAGTATCAGCCTATATTTAGAATAAATGTACCTGTGTGTGCGCTGATATGAATCACTGTTGATTAACCTAAAAAAATATATAAATACATAAATTTATTTAAAAGATAAGCCTAGCATTGATTTAACATATCTTTTTCAGTTTTCATTTAACCAAGTCAAGTTCAATCCTGTGTTTTTCCACCGGTAAAAAAGGAGTAAATATTAAAAATAATTTATAAATATCTCATGAAGAAGGTGCTGGAAATGCAATGAAGAATCTAGTGGCCTCCTGAGAGGAGAATGAACATTTCAAAAACGTGAGACAACGAAATAAATAATGTCAATTTTGTACATTTACTTGCTAAACATGGCAAAATTCTTAAATATTTTTATAAATGAAGAATATAAATGTAGTAATGAGTTAACAAAACAAACCAGAAATACTATTTTGCCACAGGAATAAGCAAAGAGCATGACATTCCAGAGAGCCCACCCCTATTGCTTCAACCACATGCATTCACTATCTTATACGTATTATTCCGTTGATTCCATCACAAAGGATGAATAGAGCAAAAACTTTTTTTTTAAAGACGGAATACCACATTTTCATTTGTTAAATTAGAAAACATATTTCGGGAAAGTAGTGTTAAAACTTAGGATTTTCCAGGTAGTCACTAATAAAGGATTTAGTTATTTTTATTTCAATGCCTACACAGCGCTCTATCTCATTACGAACGAACTTTTAATTAATAATACAGTTTTTCCAGAGTTCAATTTCATTTTAAATTAAACGACTTCTTTCCAAAATAGTTCAAGGATTACTTTTATGGATTGTCCTCCGCTTAGTTCATCGGGCGAAGAAAGAACGAAGAATGGTACTTTTTTTTAATTAAACACAAAGCTATTTGAAATTATTGCCTGACTTATTTGAGGAAAAGCTGTTTAAACCTTCCTTTTCTTTGAAGAATCTACCGAAGGAGACTGTAATACAGAAACGAATTGTTTGATCTATTGGTTTGATGCCGCCAAATTAAAAACGTCTTTAATTTCGGTTGAATTTGCCAAACCACGCTCGATTTGATAAGTCGTTATTTCAAATACCTTCTGTGCCAAAATTAAAGGCTATTTTTTGTTTTAATGGCTACAAAACTTATGTATGTAACGAAAAAATTCTTCATAAATTAATATTTAATACAATAAACTAAAATAATTTTTATTTCCTTGTGATTTTATCTGTTTACAAAAATTTACATATAAAAGTAGATTCACCAAAAGTCAACATTTTGAAAACCGTATATTTCTTGATAACTAAGAAACTGAAAGCCTCACTACCAAAATAATCAAATTTTCTACTTCATCTGTAAGACAGCATTAAACAAAACTCAAGTAATATGGTAGAAAACCTTAGTTTTATAAGGCTTAGGGAACCTCGCATGAAGATCATTAATCTTGTTTTGTTTACTAAATAATATAATATACATATATTTAAATATATATACGGTTTTTGGGCTTTTGGGATTTCGGGGTGTTCGGTTGCCCAGAAGTAATCTCAACTGTTTCGTTTACCTACTGACATGATAGAAAACGGTTGTTCCTAAAATGTGCTTTCTTCAAGCAGACTGAGACGCCCAAAAAACCATACCTTTGGTCTATCTATTAAGTGGTCACACGGGATATTGTCTGGCAGAACCCTAACCCTTTAAGAATAATCAATGTATTAAATCCTTGTAAGCAAACATTTTTTTTCTGATCAGAAAACTAAAACAGTAATTTCAATCATGTCAAATATATTTAAAACAAAAATCATATTTGAGATTTTTGTATGTATCAAAAAATATCTGCAAATTTATTCTGATCAGATTCCATGATTTCTCAATTTAAATATGTGTTTTCAATAAAAATTCAAATTTTCCAACAAGATTTTTGTCATATAAATTTGCTTAAACAATAATCTTTGGAACGTTAAATCGTATTTCAAAGTTTTTTTTAGAGGGACCCTCGTTCATTTTAATAAAAAATAATAAAACTTCTCCAAACATACGTTTTTCCAAGATTTTTTCTCAAAACGTTTTGTGGAATTGTTTCCTTCCGCATATTGCAAATGTAACAATCAATCAACCATTTTTTATTAGCTGTCATTAAACTGATATCATAAATGCAACACAGTAAATCATTTTTTCCACATTTTGTTGCATACCATAATCTGCAGAACGACACTCAATTAAAAATAATAATTATTACGTTTAAATATGTTGTTATTTACTCATTGCATTTTACGGCAGGTCAGCACGCCAGCGGAATGCAATATCGGGTCTGCAAATTGGCCTGAATTTATGATAGTCGTGAGTTAATCCCACATTTCACACTGCAAACATGATTATCTAGCTGGTTACTTTGTTTCACCGTACAATAATTGGCCTCAGTCAAGTCCGCTCAATGTAGGAGGAAGGTACCCTTCCCGCACGCGGTATTTATCATTAAATACATTAGGCAAATCATTATTGATGTAATGACGGAGAAATATAATGGATGGTAGTTGGTAGATCGCCAATCAGTTCTGCAATTTATTATCAAATTGTTCACAACATGTAACTACATATACCTAAAGCAATTGCGTGTATTCACTTGAATTCTAAATTCATATTTTCTTAGATGGATTCAATTTGTTTTAATGATTCCGATATCAAATGTATTAATTTAATTTTTCATAGACAGCGTAGGTAATGATACACCAATCAAGTTTCTAACTAACATGTTGTTGAGATTATTGAAAATTGTTTCCTTTAAATATGACATTTAAATATGAGGTATAAAACGGTTTTGAGGAATAATATTAAGTCATAGGCGGTACGTATTTAATGTTTTAATATGAAAGTGTTAGTTGTTTCTTATTTAAATGGTCAATGGCATCAATATTTACTAATTTTTAGTGTTAATAAAAATCCTTTATTAATTATTTAAAAAAACACTTTATAACTGGTAATGTTTAACTACGTAATCAGTATACCTAGATAGGTTTAATTTGATCCAGAGTTTAATTTTTACCCAATAAAATGCAGATGTTCATGGGAACACAGTTTTTTTTATTTTAAAAAAATGCACGTAATTTCTTTACAAAATCAAAATTAAAAATTCGGGAAACATGAAATCACTTAAATTTTATTTTTAAATCACCAAAATGAATCTTATAATAACCATTCTATCTTACATTTTTTTGTACTGACAAAATAGAAATATTTTTACATTAGAAAACATTAATTGGAATAAATCACCCAAATTAAAAAAAAAAAATCTACAAACAATTTATGTATGTTGATGTCACTCTCTGCAAGCCATCACAGTAATCGTTCCCTTTCAAACTTGGAATTTTCAAATTTTTTCCCCATGAAAACAAATTATATTTAAGGTATAAATGGGTCAAATCCGAACCGTGAGGTCAGGTACGTACACGTAATTCCCAAAATTCTCTCTGTAACCACACGCGTGTTAGCTCATGTTGCAAGCTTGTGTGTGACTGAGCATACCGAGAGCGGGTGTGTGCATTGCTACGGCTATTGACTTACGATGTATCAAAGGTGAGCTCGGTCTTTTTCACTTATGTATACTACGCAACGGTCAAACAAATTTAAAAAAAAACATACATTTAAGGCATATAAGTAATTTAAGATCGCATTTTACTGCCGTGGTGAATTATCTTTAATAAATTACAAATATTTCTAAAAATATTATGAGCTCAATTCAAAATAATGAATAATTAAAGAAACGAAAACGTTCTCAGTTGACGTTTTGCCTCTTTAATTTCATATTATATGTCTTTTTTCTCTGTTCATTTTTATAATTTAAATGTTCTTCTTTTGTTTTCTTACTGATCTGTTATTTCATTTTATATTGTATTATTCCTCTGTATGTGTGAATATATATGACCACACACTATATTTTTTGTATGGTTTAATTTTGTACCCTGACGATGCTTGGGCTAAGTGAAACCCGTCGGTAATAAAAATAAAAATAAAATCTATGGTCTTATACAGAGTTATTATTTCATTTTCATTAAATATGTCAAACCACGAAGTGATTGATTTTTATGTAAATATAAAAAAATATACATGTAAATATAGAAATGTTATACTTTATTTATTGAGTTTTAAAATAGTCAAGACTATGCCAAATATTTTTAAAAAATGTGTATGAAAAGAAAAGTTGGTCACTTGAAAGTTATCACCTTTCGAAAACGAAAAACCGATATTTTTCAGTTTGTGAAAATTAGGCAAAAAAGTCACGTCACAAACTAGGTTGCTGTCTTATATTGCTCGATGTTTATTGGGTATTTTAAAGAGCAGAAGGTATTAGAAAGAAGAGGATGATTTTGAATAGCGTTGAATTAACAAGTACCTACCTAATTCAAGTCCTCTCGTGTAATTCAATAGATTCCAGATTATGCAATACATCTCGTGCTCAGCGTGATAATATACTTTCACTTTGATATCGACAGACTCGGACGAGAGCGTCGTTGGAATTAATTCTGAAAGAAGCATATTTATTTTATCTTGAAATGTTATATCTGAATGAACCATTAAATGCGATATGATTTATATGTTTTTAAGTTGTTTTTTTTTTTTATCAACAATTTTCAAAAAGTATTAAACAAAAGAAGACACAGAAAAGCTTTAATAAATTTATTCCAATCAAAAATACTAAGAAAAATCTTGTTTTACGAACCTATTTCAAGTAAGTAAAAATTTCGTGTAGGTATCTATTTTTAACTCTACACTAAAACACATATTATATTTGTATTATTTTTCACACCAAAACACGTCGAACTGTGGTGCGATACCATAATTGTGTGAACGAACGAAAAACTAAAATTGAAGTAAAGAACAATTGAATTGTAGATGGTACGATACTTCAATCGTACGAACGAACGAAAAACTGAAATTGAAGTAAAGAACAATTGAATTGTAGATGGTACGATACTTCAATCGTACGAACGAACGAAAAACTAAAATTTAAGTTTCGATGTAAACTATAAATGACCATAGATCGTGCAAGCGGAACTACCAACTTAACCAACTTCAATTGAAGTATTTTTTCAATGAAAAATGAATGAAGTTGGAACTGCCGCAAAAGGACGTAGTTCCTCGAAGTAGTTCTCACGGAGCGGTCACAACGCTAGTAATTTGACTTGCCAAGAAAATACATTTGTTGCTTTAATCCACCCATTTCAAATACAAAATAATATGTACTCAAGTAAATTAAAGGTACTTTATAAGGTAAGTAGGGATTCGAAAAGATTCTTCAGTCAATCTTATTTAGTTCCAAATTTACGTTTGCACTCTCAAAAGACATTTTCATACCATGTATTGCTTTGAAGAAATTAATCGATTTCAAGTTTATGTTATTAGTGATGTGATGAATCATGTCCAATGCCGATTATTAGACATTAAAAAAAAAATAAATCAAACGCTTTTAAAAATTATTCCATATTTTCCAAGTGGTCGTGACCGAAATCTTTTATCCGAGTAAGACCTGTTGCCTCAATGTACCAATATGATAAAAAGTTTTTCAAATACGAAAGTTTCCGTATTATTTGATAAAAAAAACTAGTTGCACTTAATTAAACCAATCAAATCAACGTGGATTTATGACAATTTATCGATGCTGGGAAGAGGCGAAACACTTGTCACGAAAAAAAACTGTAATTTTTGTATTATTATTGACCGGGCGGCAGACGCGGAGAGTAGGTAGATAATCAAATCTAAATCCCGACCTGCTGATCTGACTACCAACTCTGGCCCCCAGCACCGCGCTGAGAGACGCCGCTCGTAGTGGTATGGCCGTGAATATAATATTTTCGCATTCGTAAACACAGTTTTGCATTGACCGGCGAGCGGCGGTACATCTCCATACTCCGCTCTGAAATCACGCCAACCGCCAACCGCCGGCAAACCAAACGAAACGCAACCAAGATGGCTTCATCGAATAATAGTTTTATGTTATTACTGGCGGTGCAGTAGAATCCTTCCGACGATCATCCCGGGGCATTTGAAACTGATATTACTATCCGATATATTGAAGGTTCAGTGCGAAACGTTCCGGAGCAAACTTTGAACGTAACGTTAACATATCAAACTAAACTCGCTTCACTGACGAAGTGCAATTTTATTTTTAGTGAATTATTATTATTTTGTAATAATAATTAACAATGGTTAATTTGATGACATCGTCTATTGCTAGACAGGTGAGATTTTGTAATTATTTCAGTTCCGTATTTTTATTTATTTTTAAATCCTGCCAATTAATTATTAATTGTTTAAGATGATTTAACATGTTATCTGCCTTGATAATAATCACTGTAAGGCTGTCCGAAACGTTGGATAAAAAAGAAGAAAGTGTAAGATAACAACAAACATGGCATCAATCACGATAACAAATATGTATTATTTTAAAAAGGGTAACAGAGCCACTCAATAATGGGCAAACAAAAATGACACAAACATTATCCAATGATATTCAAGTCTTTCAATGAATTCGGAAAAAATGCTATAGGATATTAAATACATTTAAGAACATTCGCAAATGCTTAGAAATCACGAATAATATTTTACAGACATATAATTCAACATTCGGCACTTACACATATATTTCAAGCTTTATTTAATTTGTTAACAACCATGACCGCGACCAATACAATCAACAAAAAATAACAACAAACTAAATCAAATCCAAAACCCGAACTGCAAAATACTTATTGATCTATGGAATAAAATTGAATCACTTTCCAACTGAAATACGATTTTCAGACCGATAAATCTCAATATAATCTGCTTGCCACTATTATTTAACTGAACTAAGAATACAATTTGTCCTTTTGTAAAATACATTATAGGTTGGTACTTTATCGTTTGTCTGAACACATCCGTCTGTTCTAATTTTAAAAAGTGCACACACAGAGTGGTAGATACTCTAAGTATCGCCCTGGTGAAAGACCACCATTCAGAATCGAAACGTTGCTTGAAATGGCTTAAGCCGTGTTTGGTGACCAGATCTGAATAGCCAGGTACTTCCCAACCTTCCTCTTCCCGATCTCCTTCCCCTCCCCACTACCTTCAGCCTTACAACATACCCAGTTTGGGGATGCCATAGTCTCACTGGCTCTAGACGGTTGGGAGCAGTTGAGACTCTTGTGCGGTATTCATGTAAAAAAAAAAACGTACATCTCACTATATTAAGTTGTTTAACTAGTTTTTTACCCATGAAAAATCACGGTATGTAATTTGACTTGACACACATTTCAAATAAATAATAAAGTCTGCTAAAATACATAACGCGAAGGCATTTTATAAGGTAGGTAGGGATTTGAAAATATTAAAAAATAAATTATTACATTTTCAAATAATCAGTTACAAATTCGAAAAGTTGACACTCTTATGTACGTACTCACAAAGTAAATAATGTTGTTTACTAACGTGCTCTTTTAAAATCACATATCAGTTAGGTACATATTCAAAAGTAAGAGACTTTTGTTTTTGCATCCCAAATAAAGTGAAAGTTTGACTCCACTAGCCTATTTTATAAAGTTTGCAAACGTTAATTTGCAAATAAACATGCTTAATTCACGTTTTTCACCAAACTTTGTAGAATAAATATTTTTTTTTTCGTCGTTAAATTTTATTGGGTTCGCGCGAAGTGCTAATTCTTAGAAATTAATTAATTCAAACTGTTTGATAATGCCCTCAGAAGGCGAAACAGCTGTCACGCGTAAAAATAATTACATCGCAGAGCTTTAAACTAAAAATTGTTTTTTAATAAAATTAAAATAATAATAATTATTGTTTAAATAAAATTAAAAAACCCAAAAATCAAAATGAGGTTCTACAAAATTAACTTTAAAACCATAAATATATAAAAATATAGCTTTTTTTTACGCAGTTTTACAGATTTCCGGACAGTACAGTTTGTAATTTTGTTTTTGTTTTCAACAGAAAAAAATATGGTTTGTATTTTAGCCAACGTAAGATTTGAAATTTAAAAAAATGACATAACTGGAATTGTTATAAAAAGTGTTGCAAATAAAACATTGATTTTTGATACTGTTATTAAAATAACTTGGTACCTACCCACGCTTAAATGCAATTTTCCTCCCCTTACCTGCACTCCCCATACACAGTACCCTCTATTCAAATTAATTAAGTGCCTAAAATAATACCGTTGTTTAATATTAAATTAATGAAATAATGAAAAATCTTCAACAAAATGACTTCACCAAATAACTAGTTACTAAATAAAAGGCAAGGAAAATTCGCTATCATTTATACTTACCATTTTAAAGTGGAATGCATAATAATTTTTAGTAATATTTTTAAATAAATTCCTTAATAAGTTTATGAAGTAAATAATATTTTAATTCATCAAGTCAAGTCACACATACCGTGATTTTTCACGAATAACAATTAAATAATTAGTTATTTAATATTTACTGAAAAATCAATTATTAAACATTTTCGCAGTGAGCTACAACCAACCGGGAAAGTATAACACGTACCATACCATTCGAAAGGAAAATTTCTGCCTGTGGCGCAGATTCTTTTCGCTTTTTATTTTTTGGCATTACTTATAATATATGATCTAACCCGAAAATGGTGGAGATCAAACAATTTCTTCTGGCACCTTTCAACCTTCTTCAAGAATGCGATATTTGTAAGAAGCATACTTTGCTAAAACACCGAATATTAATATATATTGTTTATAACAATACGCTGGAGTTAAACTTAATAGTTATTACTGATTTAAGATATGTTTTGTGTACACACGTATCTGTATACATTCACACTTTGTGTGTGTACATAATATTTAACATTCATTTGAAAGAATATTTAAATTTTCATGCTAAGTAGAGAAGATCCAATAACAAACACGTGCCTGCTAAATATTATCGTACTAGGTACACTTTCCTTTTCAATGTGAATACCGCACAAGAGCCGTATGGAGCCAGTGGGAGGGGTAGGAGATGGATTGGAGATATGAAGTATATGGCTATTCAGATTTGTTCACCAAACATGGGTATGGCTATTTCAAGCAACGTTTTAATTCTGAATGATGCTCGTTAACCGGGGTGATTCTGATTGTTTCTACCATATCATTTTCTGGATTTGTGTAAGCCTGTACGTTTTTTTCGTATAATAATATCTCTATTTTGATAATATATAATATTCAAAAAATCATGTTAGCATTCTGTTAAAAAAAATACTTCATTTTGGTAACTTTTTTCCACGCACTTTGTAATTACATTATGCAGACTAGTTTCATTGCTAACGTTAAATCATCAGGGCAATATGAATATCTCAAAAACTCATCTAAATAATCCATTTAAATATTACAGTTTTGCAAGAAATAATTCTAATTTGAATTCATGTTTAAAAACACGAATAATTTATTTCCACTTGATTATTTTGACCAAGCTGATGTCACCTTGCATGTTTAGTCTGGTATTTTTTTTTTTTTTAATTCAGTGTTTTTTTTTATAAAATCTAATTCAGGAATAAACAATAATACACCACACTGAAATTACTAATATGGTAACAACTAAAAAGGATTTTTTTTATATTAACTCTGATTTAAATGGATTTGTACGAACTACGAACTATCAGGTCAAAATTATGAATAAATTATTTTCATACAAGAAGTATTTATGGGTACTTTAAGGTTAAGATATTTAACTGTGCGAATGGAAATATATATAAATATATAAATACAGTTTTTATCATTTGAATGGAAAAGGTTTCAGCGCCGATGATTATATTCATAATTTATTACACGGTAATTCAGATCAAGACATATTTTTTTCTTCTTTTTTCAGACAGCACTGACGTTGGCAGCATCATTGGCTTATCTTAGCATTGGTCTGGTGAGGGGATATTCATCATCAGCTATTCCTTCTATTCAGGAGACGGATCCAGAGCTGCTGCCAAATGTGGAGACTTTATCATGGATGGGTAAAATTGAACTTTATTTTGCTACTTATACGTAAGAAAAGTTTTAAAATACTTTTTTTATAGACTGTAAAAAACACCCATTTTACTGAAGAGATGAACCTTAATCTAGAAAAGTCAATAGAGATTAAAATTATTTGCAATTGAATTTTAGAACCATTGTTTGTTTATTTGCATCTGCAACACCAAATCATAAACATCTGTTTTAAAAATAATCATTTTTCAAATAACATTTCTTCAATGAATAAAAATAAGTTACTTGTATACTTAGCTCCATGAGCGTATATACCTATACAAAATAAATATCAATAGATTTTCGACAACCCGTTGGATTATAATAAAATCTTAGTCGTTATAATTTATAGAACATTATTTAAGGATGCAAAGTGCCAACATTCTCAGTACACCATTGAATCATTTCATTTACGAACTAGTTCATTCGGGAAAAATCACAACGTGACTTGCCAAAAAACATATTAGATCCCATTTTAAAAATAGATATTATTTTATTATTATATATGATTTAACGAAGCTTGATCTAAGCTAAACCGATTGGCGTCAACATAGTAAAATTTTAGTTTAAAACAAAGTGTTCTTTTATTTTTTATATTATGTCAAACTACAAAGTGATTGTTTCTGATGAATGTTTTTTTTTTTGGTAAAATACATTTAAGGTAGGTAGGGATTTAAAAAGATTTTTTATTAAAATTTAATCGTTTTAATTAAACTTCAAAATTAAAAGGTTCACACTCGTATCGTACGTAAATGATTTAAAGTTATATAATTTATAAAATAATTCTCATTGACTTTTCAAGTAAACCATTGAATCCTTTCATTTACAAATACTCTTTGGCTGTCGCTCAATGCGTTTGGCCAGGACCCAGGTATTGTAGATTCAACATTCGTTGCGTAGAAAATCTTATCTTTATACAATATATTACCAATTCTGAATGATTCAAATTGATACCAAATAATCTTTTTATTTCAAGACAAACCTTGTGATGTTTCCTAAGTTTCTATATGTGGTTGCTATTTGCATATAAAATATAGCTTTATTTCTTGTGAGAGGTTCATTTTTTCTAGATCCTGGCTGTAAAACGGAGAGCCGATTATTGTTTTTATACCTTTTTACCTTCGAAATAGATTTCTTCAAAATCCTATTTCGCTCATCCCTCCCTCAAAGACCTTTACGTTCCATTTCGACTGATGTATCTTTTTCACGAGTAACTTACTGGCTAGCCTTCATGCTATCTCTTCACAGGAACAAGCAGAGAGGAGTTAGGAATACACTTTTTACTTCATTCGTTCCATTTTGACTGAATTATCTTTTTCAGGAGTAACTTATTAGCTAGCCTTTATGCTATATCTTCACAGGAACAAGCAGGGAGGAGTTAGGAATACACTTTTTACTTCATTCGTTCCATTTTGACTGATGTACTTTTTTCACGAGTAACTTACTAGCTAGCCTTCATGCTATATCTTCACAGGAACAAGCAGAGAGGAGTTAAGAATACACTTTTTACTTCATTCGTTCCATTTCGACTGATGTATCTTTTTCACGAGTAACTTACTAGCTAGCCTTCATGCTATATCTTCACAGAAACAAGCAGGGAGGAGTTAGGAATACACTTTTTACTTCATTCGTTCCATTTCGACTGATGTACCTTTTTCACGAGTAACTTACTAGCTATCCTTCATAATATATCTTCACAGGAACAAGCAGGGAGGAGTTAGGAATACAATTTTTACTTCATTCGTTCCATTTCGACTGATGTATCTTTTTCACGAGTAACTTACTAGCTAGCCTTCATGCTATATCTTCACAGGAACAAACAGGGAGGAGTTAGGAATACACTTTTTACTTCATTCGTTCCATTTCGACTGATGTATCTTTTTCACGAGTAACTTACTAGCTATCCTTCATGCTATATCTTCACAGGAACAAGCAGGGAGGAGTTAAAAATACAATTTTTACTTCATTCATGTACTATCTCTTAATTTAAATTTTTGTTATAACCCTGACTGATTTCAACAAGAAAATGTTTTGATCGCACAATGTATTCCTCGGTTAACTAGGTCCACCGAGGCTTTCTAATAACAAATTGCAAACAGATGAATAAGTAAAGCTTATTTATATTGGATTTAGCTTTGTAGGTAAGTTTCACTTTAATTGAAAAATGCTTAGTGAAAGTGAAACTAGTAGACGGACTATGCCCATATTCCTTCATAGATGCTGACGCTAATATTTTCTGAAGACAAAAATGTTTAAAATGTATATTAAATATACATTAATATAATTGAAGACAGGTAACAAAATAACCTTATTATTTTGTTGATACCGTTAGCGGTAACCATTTTTTAAACCAAATTTCTGTAGTAATTAAGGATTATTATTAATTTTTATAAATTACCATTCAGAGATTTGGTACTTAAAAAGTATCGCCTTGGTGTAAGAGCACCATTAACAATCGAGACGTTGCTTGAAATGGCTTCAGCCGTGTTTGGTGACCAGATCTAAATAGTCAGATATTTACCAACCTTCCTCTAATCAATCTCCTTCCCCTCCCTACTACCTTCAGCTTCACAACATACCCTGATTAAGGATGCTATGGTCTCACTGGCTCTAGAAGGTTGGGAGTAGTTGGAACGGTGAGGTATTCTCCATAAAAAAATAAATTAAAAAAGGTTCATACAAAAACCGGTTTGATTTTAAATTAATCTGTCTACTAATTAATATCAAAATTGGCCTAAAAAGTCCATTATTCTAAATACGTACGAGTACATGCGAGTATCAAACATACATGATTCGAAGGTGCATACTATTTTTTTCACTAAGGATTTTAGTAGCCAAGAACGTGACAAATGACAGCATCTATCATTACTTCATTTATCAATGCAATATTGAATTTCCCGTGACGCGTTTTTAAGATGTGTATGCCGATAACTTTAAAAAATCCTGGCTCTATGTACAATACGTGATTGCTTAGCTTTCGTGTTTGTGCAATAGATTTTTGCATCGAGGCAAGTCATCGCTTAATGAAAACATGTGTTACTTCTGTCTTTGTTGCTTTGAGTGGTTTTTATTTTATTTTATCAAAATTTATTTTAGTTTTTTGTATTTATTTCGAAAGCGTTCCATTATAATGTATTTGTTTAAGAGTCAGCACTCAACAATGACGCTAAACGTTACTTTATAGTATTCTTATACAAGCAAAACTACAAATGATTTAACTGTAAATTTTCTATAGATTGTTAGAAAAATGACTGAGGTTTCCACTAAATACAATATTTTTACCTGTAATCCCTTAAATTCTGTGAAAAATATATATCAATGAAAATGACGGCAAAAGATGCAGTTTGAAAACAATCAAAGGCATTTTTAAATGAAATTTTAGAATGCATTTCATAAATACTTTAAAAGACTACAGTTTACGAATTATATTACTACCCGTATAGAATTTGCAGATGAATCATTTCTAGAAGGGCTTGTACTGGAAAGCCAAAAAGTGTGTATTTTCGGGTGCTGACTCTTAAGTTGCATTATAATGAACTTGCGGCAAGATTTGTCACCGGTGTGTGTAAATATTCCTATAAATCTGAGCAATTCAAAAATTTTCACGGACTTAAATGTTCTGAAAGAATCTAGTCCAAGCATTACTGAATGGTATTTCAGTCTAAAGGAATGGGTCCGGCTTACTTTTCGGAACCGTGTATTCCTGAAGATTCCACCCTTAGACCGGCAGCGTCATCGGCTATCGAAAAGTTGAAAGAACCAAAGCGCACATCAGACACTAAGTTCGCAGAGCGTACCTTCATAGTGTCAGGCCCTAAGATCTGGAATAGACTGCCGCACGATCTTATAATGATAAAAGGCTTCAGAGCTAAACTAAAAACTCATCCTTTCAGAAAATCGTATGCATAAATGAACAACAGAATTTTATTGTATTAACTTGTATGGCTAAGCTGGCCCGTTAGAATCTTAACTCACTTGTTTAATATTATTTTATGCAGCGGTCGATGAATTCTCGATTTATTGCTTCACAAAAAATCAGTGACTTTTTTGCAGATGACATATACGAGTATGTAAATATCAATATTAAACGATAAGTTACATTACAATTTACGTTATATTTTAAAGCTTTTCTAAGCTAGCTATAGTTTTAGGTTTTTTTTAAATAACGTATTTAAATGTATTTAAGTGATTTAATAATATCAATTTTTAGGTTTTTTACTTTTATTTAAACAATAATTATTATTATTTTAATTTTTAAAAAACAGTTTTTAGTTAAAAGCTCTGCGATGTAATTATTTTTACGCGTGACAGCTGTTTCGCCTTCTGAGGGCATTATCAAACTGTGGAGAAGCCACATACAGACGGACTATTTATATCATGTTTAATGTTATTATTATTTTTATTTTTAACTACCAATGTCCCCATTAGGTTTTTCTGATAAATTGTAATTATTGTTGATGTCATTAACATGGGGAGTTTCCCTACCTAAGGGTATACTATTGTTTGACAAAAGGTCATTAAGGAGGGGCATTGGTGTTTCCTAATTCGTTTTAAGAAACGGGGTTTTTATTTTTATTAATTTGGGGGATAATTATATCTGAATTATTTTTCTTAATTTTCGGTTTGAACACATCTAGTAGTGGTGAATGGATCATATTCTTTTGTTCATTTATTAACTTAAAGTTTGGATCATTTGAATTTTTATTTATTTCCAACTGCTCTAAAAGATTTGGGACATTGGTAGTTAAAAATAAAAATAATAATAACATTAAACATGATATAAATAGTCCGTCTGTATGTGGCTTCTCCACAGTTTGATAATGCCCTCAGAAGGCGAAACAGCTGTCACGCGTAAAAATAATTACATCGCAGAGCTTTTAACTAAAAACTGTTTTTTAAAAATTAAAATAATAATAATTATTGTTTAAATAAAAGTAAAAAACCTAAAAATTAAATTGGAGTTCTACAAAATAAACTTTAAAACCATAAATAAAAATTAATAATATCAATTTTGTACCGAATTCAACTATTTCTTATTTTACACCTGAGCGGTTTCACCTTATGACGGGTCTCTTTAGACTGGTACAATCTTAAGTAAATATATATACTATAGGTTAGTTTTATTATTATATTTAGTAATAAAACTACCCGACGGTATTTTTTGATGTTATTGTAAAGCCGCCTCTGTCAGCAATAAAACAAACCTTATGTCACAAATGTTCACTATAATAATATAAACTATAATGTTAATACAATATGTATTTATACAATTAATAGATTTACTTAAAATTTTACTAGTCTGAAGATGCCCGTCATAAGGTAAAATCGGTCGGGTCTTAAATAAATAGTAGTGGAATAAAAAAATAAAAAATTGTATTATTAAATAATGAAAATGGAGTTCCACCACAAATTAACAGTTTTAAAATTACAAATAACAAATAGTTTTCTTAACTTCGTTAAGCGCCCCTTGTGGTAATATTTCAAAAAAACGGCGCAATATAAATTGACGTAGTATTAGAGTTATAACTATCTCTTTGAACTTTTGGCTAAAGAACCTTCAAATTATTACTTTATGCTTAGGTAATATTTTTTTACAATATTCAACACCCCACTTAAGTAAATTAATGATGCCAGGAAGACGACGTCATACTTTTATTTTTCCATACTTATAAATACACAAACATAATATATTGCTACATTGTTAGTTAGAGCTACCAGGCATGAACATAATGGTTTTCTAAGTAATTCTGTCGACGACGTTGTCAACAGATTTCATATCGATTTGAGAATCAGAATTCAAATAAAAGTTTTCCTATTTAAATGCAAACTAAAAATATTACGAGTTTTTTCACATGTTAAGCATGTATGTTATTTACTCATTTGTGTACTCATAAATGTAATATTGTTTTTCTGTTATCATTATTTACTGGTAACAACTAGTGTACATAGCCATGTTTTTTAATCGTAAGAGAATATGATTCCCTGAGTTGATAAGGAGGATATCTACTCAAGTTGTAAATTACCTTGGTGTTACGTAACCAATACTTACAGTAACACCTAATGCCTTTATAATCGGTCTTATTTCCACATAACTAGTAATCTTTTGACATAGTTGGTAAGTATGCATCTCGTCCTTGTGGAAAAATAAGACGAAGTTGGATGATGCTAGTGATGAGCAAAATATCGAAATATATGTTTCGAAATAATCGAGCCACCGTTATTAAAAAAATTCTATTCAAAATACATGAACAACGTTATTAAAAAAAAATATATATATATATCACTCTTGACATATGTAGCTTCGGATCAACATTAAACACATATCAGCAATTTTACCTTTATCAACAAATCATTTTAAATGTTTGTTTTATATTTGTTATATATATATTTATATTTCTGATTTTACTTTTCTTGTAAGTTTATATGACAATTCTATATTTTTTCAAAATCCGTGATATAAAACGAGTACATACCTACCAATAAAATGTTTCTAGACAGATTTTTTCTAACAAGGATATTATAATATAAATAGGGAATTTTTTTTTTTCTGGATATATGTAAATATATATAAGCTCCATAGAGCACTATTGGGACAAATTTTCACAAAATTAAAAAAAAAAAACAATTAAAAAAAATTATTGTCAAAATATATAATTTCATTTATTATGTTATTTTTTTTGTGAATATCGTATGAGAGTCCTCACTGCTCCCAAGTGAGACTAGAGCATCCCCGATTAAGTTATGTTGTGAAGCTGAAGGTAGTGGGGTGGGAGGAAGATGGGGAAGAGGAAGGTTTGAAGGTAAGTGGCCATACAGATCTGGTCACCAAACACGGCTTAGGCCATTTTAAGCCACGTTTCGATAATGAATGGCGAGGTTTCACCAAGGTGATACTTGAAGTATCTACCACTCGGGAACGTGCCGTAAATATACCGTATATACAAGGTGAAATAACGCATATTTACTAATTAAAATTTATTTCAGCAACCATTTAAGTATCCGGGACTTAACCCGTGATCTCTGAACATATGTTTACAATGCAGTGGAAATCGAACACGAGCCTATCAAATTATACGAATCCATTCAAATTCCATTAAAAAATTAATCGAGTGGTTTCGAAATATTGCTCCTCTATATATCTCTAAACGATTAGTTTGAGCAGCCCTTCGATTTTTTTTCACATTTTCGTCACCAACTTTTCAATTACGTTCATCACTAGTGAGTGCTATTTGAAGCCATATGATGAATCCCGGCACGAGAATTGCTAGTATCATGATGATTATTGATGCTGTGCCTAACGCAATCTACCGTGCACTGCACCGGTGCGGTATGGTGCTTTAATCATTCATTTGACACCGCGATGAGGAAGTAATTCACTGCAACTGTAAGTGCTTAGACCAGCCATGTTTATGTCACTTACCTCCTAGTAAAGTCTGTCCTCCTGATACTCCATTTGAAAGAGAAAAATAATTTTGTGCGGAAAGTCTTGATTTTTAACAATAACAAAAAACTTTCTCAGTTCCTAGGTTCATGTTTTTATACTGCAGCAAGAATCAACATAATAATAGTGAATTTATATAGCGCTGTTTTGAAATAGTTCACCTCAAGTGTGGTGTGTTAAATTATGGAGATTTTTTGCGTCTATCAATATGAATATTACCGATTATCAAAAATTGTATTCTATATTTCGATTAAATTGGATATTGTTGAGGTATAGTACATATACCAAAAGATAAATACGTTTAGATAACCAATTCCAACTCGGTAGCTACTATAAAACTGATGTACGTAATTGGAATTCATACATAATTTATTCTGATGCAGTTGTACCTTATTATCTTGAAGTAAATATATCAATAAACCATTTACATATTATCAAATGGTCCTATTCTTTCTCGTAGTTAATTTGCTGTGTAGAAAGGATACATGCAGTAAGGCCATGTTTCCCTTACACATTGATTATATTCGCCCGATTAAATGATAAGTTTATTTTTTTATTGTGAATATTGCACAAGAGTCCCAACTGCTTCCAACCGTTTAGAGCCAGTGAGACTATGTCATCCCCAATTGGGGTATTTTGTGGGGCTTGTATTAATGGAAACGGGAAGGAAAGTCACCAAACACGACAAAAACCTTTTCAAGAAACGTTTTGATTCTCGATGGTGGTCTTTCACCGAGGCGATACTTGGAGTATCTACTACCACGGGAATCACAACACAGACCCGCCGTATTTTGGTGGTTAAGTTGATAGTCCTACATAAAACACACCCGCTTCAATCAAATTCAATAATCGTTTTTGAAAGCTATGTGGTAATTTTAAAATAATCAACAATAATAGAGAATAAAGGTCCTTGAAAATTTGTTTGCTTACAATTTAAGGTACTCACTCCGAATAAAGTTGAAATCGATGGGTAAAAAACCCAATAAGGCCCTTATTTTTAAGTACTTGCTACCTCTAAAACTCTCATAAATCTTTTTTTCTCTCATACAATATGGAACAAATGGGTGTAAAATATAGAAATATCAGAAACTAGAGTTTACAACTTCAGAAATGTAGCTGATTTGTGGACTTTATAACTGATTTTAATAACTTCATTTCACTATTTTTTAGTTAGAAAATTTGTATGATTAAAATCATTAAAATGGAGTTTCACCACGAATTAAAAGTTTTAAAATTAGAAACTTCATAACTGTAAATCCAGGGACCCCGAGGTGATAACTTTTTTAAACCTAAAAAAAAATATGATTTGGCCTAGACTAGGCTCCGTGAATGCTGGGTAAATTGCACAACGGTGTATCTTGGAGCCTGTGAATGACCAATAAAACTAGAAAAAGTTAGAACGCGTCATGAATTACTATACGATGTAAGAAAACTCTCTTCAAACACGGGAACGCTGGTGCAGTGCTAAAGCGTGCGTTCTCTTAGAAGACCTATGTGAGACCACAAACCAAAAAGTAGTATATTTGAACTTTATTTGTAGTGCTGTACATACATTTTAACACATTTTGAAAATTGTGATTGAAAACGACCATCCAGTTTTTTTGTGTTGTCAGTAAAATCTTAAGAATACAAATTTATAAAAACCATAAAATCCAAAATTCCATTCAAACTACCATAGTTTTCCAAAAAAAAAATCAACCCCATAAAACAGTGACTTACACATGTTAGGATGATAGCATCATAAAGATTTGCTCTCCGATATGCTTTATCAAAGTCTCCAGTCGAGAAGGAGTGGGGCCCTTGCAGTAACAGCGTACAAAATATTGAATAATTTGATTGACAATCCATACCTCCTGGAATGTTATAAGCTGTTTGTGCCAAATAACTACTGCCAGGGGCGACATCACGATCTGCTGTGCATTCCACATGGCAGAACAGACGTGTTGGCTCAGCACAGCATGACACGGGGTATGGTACTATTAAATAACATGTCTCTTGATATCTTCAACGTAAACCTTGAAGATTTCAAGAGACATGTTAAAAATATCTCTTAATTTAATTTAATTTTGTTACTTCTTGTGTTTTGTAAATGGATATATAGTCTGTAAAACACAAAAAAAAAAAAAAATAAAAATAAATAAATAAATAAAAAAAATAATAATAATTTACAACAAGAAAGATTATAAACCTGTCTCTCTGTCTTCTGTTTCTAGACAAGACGTAAAGTTAGTCCAAGAAAATAAGTTGTAAGGTTTGTGCCTAGCTCCGAGTCCTACCAGCAACTACTAACAGAAGTAACCTCGTCGAGTATGCCATGCCTTTCTAGTTTTTCAATTAGCATAAAACCTCAGATACAAATCTTGCGGTCGGCAAAACTGGCCACTTTGTACGGTGTAGAGCTTACGGTAGGCTGGGTTGTCAAAGTTTTTTTTAATATAATTTGGATACGTCATTCGTTTCAAAAAGTGTGCAGTTGAATAATGATAACATAAAAATATTTTATGGAAAATTCTCAAAAACATAATAAATTGTTACTAAATTATATTAACCGGTGTTATGAGATTTTGAGTATAACTGAAAATTATGCAGAAACCCTAGTGTTGTTACAATCAAGTCACCATTTTTTCACTAAATTATTTACAACGTGGATATTCAGACTTAATACGAGGACATGCAAATAAATTAAATTACAAATAAGGATAAAATCATTGCACAAGATAGCTTTCTTTATGAAAAGTTATAATGCATTGCATGCATTTTTTTAATATATATTTTTTAAATATATTTTTTTATTATTATTATTGTTTGTATCACAACTTGTATTTTATTATTATTGTAACTATTTATTATTATCAACTACGGAAGGTATTGCATTGCACTACTCCTGCATACCTTCTGGAATAAAATTTTATTTTTATTATTATTATTATTGCCAGAAACCATCAAAATCATGCCAAGTAGTAAATTTAAAATAGCCTGTAATAACCATATAAAATACATTAGTAATATCAAGCAGTATACAAATTAATGATTTAATAAAAACAAATTTGTAACTTTATTCCACTTTTTTACTTTTTGACTGGCCCGGTTTCAGCTTATAACGGCCATCTTCAGACAAGACTGTTTTATTATTTTGTTTTTATTTAATCGTTAAAATGGAATTCCACCATGAATAAACAGTTTCAAAATTAGTATACAAAATATTATTATTGAGTCAAAAAGTTTATAAATTATAATTAGTTACTTTGTAAACTTTGATGTACAAGTAACTGTAATGAAATAAATAAAACTAAAACAAATAATTTTTTTCTCATTGTTCTGTTATTTTATTTTATATTTTTTCCCCTCTGTACGTACCATATACATAAACGTACACTTTGTATTTTTTTGTTTAGTTTAACTTTGAACCCTTGATGATGCTTAAGTGAAACCGACCGGTTCTAAAAAATAAAATAACATCCGTGGTCTTTTACAAAATTGTTTTTTCATTTCTTTAAACTAAACCAATTTCAAACTTATTTTTGTTTATTTAATTTTTTATAATTTTCCCAAATTCTCACCTCGGCACAGGAAAAAAACGTACTTTTGAGTCTGAAAATTATATGTTAAGTAAATTGGACTATAATTTTAACAGTCGTATGTATATTTTTAGTCTCCTGAGTGAACAATACCCTTTTCAAAATGATGGCCCACCCTACTGCTATGCCATTGTTGTAGAGTTTACTCAACGCATTGCAGCTTCACTCATCCGGGCTCGTACATAACAGACGGCGGTACCTATTTGCAACTCTGAATACAACGGAGAACTCATCCGCATGCTGTTTTCTAGAAGTAGAACATGTATTATATTGTATGTAGTAAATGTATTACCACCGGTGTTACTAACCAACTAAACCACTACAGACTCAGCAAGCATGAATGATTGCCACGAGGTGATGTGAATAATCTCACCACGCAACGATCTCGCATTTAACGCGTACGCTCTTCAACGCTGGTGAAAAATTTAAGTCCCACGCGTATGAATAATTATTTGTTCACAAATAGTGGTATTTTGGGGTGTTGCGCTGTTTTGCAATGCTTTTCCCTTATAGAGCTAAAGCGAAAAACAGTTTTTCACTGTGCATAATCAGGGCAGATGACACTGCACGACTGTCTGAACAGTTTTCCAAATAAGGAAGAGAAAAAACAAAACACCTCTTTAACGTTAGCTATAACCATCACGACGTTTCTCCGCAGGGGTTGGCAGAGAAGATGGATTGCCATACAACTCTGTGTTGACACATACTCCTTGCTTAATTTACATTCATACATCGTCTCATACTTGAAGTAACAATATATGGAGGGAGAGCTAATTACTTTTTACCCAACCTACACAAACTTGCGATAAATCACTTTCTCCGGGTTTTTACGTCGTACACCATGAGAGAGAAAGAGACAACAAATTTTATAGACCGCTTCTATATACTGTCGCGATGATCTTAAGCTCCTGGTTCACCGCGGGACTCCGCCCACATTTTTTATTATGCCACTAAACTTGACACAACTAAACGGTTTTTTAGGTTATATGCTAAATTTTTGTCGATAAAAATACTGTAAAAAAGTGGCTATATGAATAAACAAAAACATTAGGTCGATATGTGATACGAATGGATGTATAAATACCGTAGCCTTAGTCTTAGCCACACCCAGGTGCGCCGAGTCAGGCTAAAATCATCAAAACAAGTCAAAAATTGACTTCACTGCCTTGGGTAGATACTGCTCTACCAAATCTATGGTCTCACACATACTCTTCTGTTGTTCTTACTCTTGACGTGGTCCGACATAATGAAGTATTTGATTCACTTGTTCGAAATAAGACATTTGAAAACTATTTGTGTAATAGTACGATAAATAGTTTTAATTATTTTTCATGATTGAACATATTTGCATTGACCTAGTAATTCGATAAAATAAATCTTTACAAATTTTATGACATCAAACTCACTTTTCAAGAGTTTTGCTGCTATAAAGCAGATTTTTATATGTGACAGTTAAAAAACCTTGAACGGTGAGCTCTGGCGTGATGAAATTTGCATGGCTAGTGTTTCTAATATTTCTAAGTCAACGCGACTATTTTCAGCTCGTAACATAATTTCTCAAAAATTATCTCTTCTCTCATTCTCATAAAAAAACTGCTAAAACACCCTTCGATTCTGTGAAATACCAACATGGTTCCTGTTTGATAAAAGTATTTTTTGTAATGTTCAGCAATCTTTACAATCAATATCAAAATATTTAGAATTTATTGGTCCAAACGCAAAATTCAAAAGTCTTAAAATATGGAAACGAACTCGCAACGTCTTGACCCAAATTTAAGTGCATCTACCACTTCGCCTCGGAGTACGTCGTATTATCTCGTAAAAAAATATTAAAATTTGGTGAAACATTTGTCCATTTTCATTAGGTACTTAGATGAATATTATGCAGAAATCATATTTACTATTAGCAATGAAATCCTCCGTCACATGAATATTTTGAAAAACACGAATATCCACTTTACATTGTTTAAATAAACATTTTTTTCTGTTACTCGAATCGCAAATTTGATGGGTACTTTACCGTACTTACACTCAGATAATCACAAACATTCATTTGAGTTTGAATTGGTACTTATTCCCGTCACCCGTTCAAATCTGCGGACCTTGAAGCCTTGCGCAGACAAATAATTGCTCAATTTACCAGTTACGTTACCAATCTTGGTGGTCTATGGAGACTAGCTTAAACATACGAGTTTCAATTGATCCTGTACGTACTTACGACTCCATCATGTGACTATATTTATCTTGATTATTATCCCTCTGACGTCATAATAAAAACTTAACCCTGAACTTGAATTGTGGCGGCATTTTACCTGACTAAATTATAGCCCTCCAAATAGTGAGGTATTGTTACATAATACGTAGTACAAATACAATATCACCGCTCATTGTAATTCTGTCACTGAATAAATATTTCTCTTATAAATTTTAACTTATACATTTTGTTGAAAATAAATAAAAAATATGGTGGGGCAATAAAAATAGATGAGACTCAGTTACTGTATTTAGAATACATTTTTTAATACTGAATGGGTTAAATTTTAAGTCACCCCCAACTAGGATATAAGGTATCTACTAGGATTCCTATGGTTGATATAGTAAAATTATATGAACTGTTCAACTGGTAGTAACACCCACATGTTTGTCAAGTTTATAAATGACGGGCTTAGAAGCAAAGGCAGCAATCTCCAAAAACGGTTCTGTAGCATTGCCAACTTTTGAATGATTATTATAAAGAAATGGAGAATAAAGTGTACAAAAATGTTAGTGCACATTAAACTAGAAACAATTTGAAATAATTATCTCTAAATGTATCAACATATTCACAAAAGAAAAGTGCATTAAACGTTAAATCAACTTTCCAAAAAATAATTTAAAATGAAGGAGATTGCTGCCTTTGCTTCTAAGCCCCTCAAATAATACCACAGCCTACGTACATAAACATAATAATATGGTATTATTACAATGTGGCCCTTATTTAACGGGGAACCCCGATAAGTACACATTTTTTAAATCTGTAAAAGTAAATTTTAAAATTTAAATTAACTTTCAAAGCATTGATGCTTATTTTTTATAAAATATTTAAATTATATTAATAATTTAAAATACAAAAATATTAAATAGAAAAACTCTAGAAACTAAAAAAATATAATGGTTATAACCAAGACTCGAACTCAAATTTAAATACTAATAATTTTTAATACCAGTATGAGATTGTTTAAAAATGCCGCTTTCCAATAAGGTCTTGGTGGCTTGATTGGCAGAATGTTACTCCCCGATAGAGTAGAGGTTCCGAGTTCAAGTCTCGGTCATGACCATTGTTCTTTTTAGTTTCTGGCTTTTTTCCATTTCATTTTTGTGTTTTAGATTATTAATATTTAAAAAAATATATTCATTCATATTAAAAAATTTAAATAATAGTATAATGTTATAGAACAGTACTTACAAAAGAGAAAGAGCAACAAAGGATGAATAGAGAAACCGGTTAGAATCGAACAGAATAAAAAGATTTAATAATGGTAAAAAACAAAGACAACCTCTTGTTATTTCGTTGACAACACGTGTTCTCGACGAACATTATAATTATCTCATCGATAAATGGCCTTAAGGGTGTTCGTTTCCGGCTTGTATTTAGTACTTTCTCATGGCCATAGCTGAATGGAATGATTTATCAACGGTGTTGTTACTCTATTTACGTAAAAAACCTTGTAAAGCCTCCAACCTACTTTAAAAAAATCAATAAACATACACGACAAATACCCTCCTTTCAAATTTAAAATCTTGTGATTTTAAGTTTTTGTCTTAAATAAAGAACGTTTTAAGTGAACATGGTATGGATTAATTGAAAACATGACCTTGATTCGAATGAAGGAAGTAATGCATTAATTTACCCAGCCAATGGTTTTATTACTCTTTTCATTATGAGTAAATTTACTTTAATTGAAATGTGTTTATTTTTGCTTATTTAAAATTGATAATTCAATGTTTTATACCCCTGAACTATTATATTGAATTGCATTGAATGTACCTGCCAGGACAGCTACAAGACAGTTCCCACCATATTATTGTGACAATTCTACATCAATTTCAATACTATTATACTCCTTTGCCACGAATTAAACACTTGGGAAACAAATACTCCCATGTTGTTGATTTATTTATTACATGAGTATCACTATATAAGTATACCTTAGTACAGTTTTTTTCAGTTAATTTTTTAATGAAAAAAACTGTTATTCAACACTATTTTTCCTTTCTTGCACAATATTTTTTGCACTGCTTATGAGAATTTTGTGTTTAAAAATAATGTTGATATTTGTGTAAAAGGCTTTTATCAGGAAATAAATAAATAACATTAAGAATAAATAAATAACATAAATAACAGAAAAATTGAAATCTTATGAAGTAAGTTCTTTATCTCAGGCAGCACAAGCGATTGAAATATGAAGCCTTCTTATCATGAAATTTCAGTACTGAGCTCAGTTTGTTTGAAATTTAAAGGTCAGTGCAACTAGTTTCAGCTCGGAAAGTCATTTCCATGATGAGCTACTGTTGTTATTATGAGCTGTAATGTTGTTGATAAAAAAAAAGAAGATACACCATTTTAATTGTCCCAATTGCCGGAGATGTAGTTTGACCGTGAAGAGTATTGGAACTAAGAAAAGCTTAGGTTTGACTCGAATGTTTATTTTTCCAGGTGCAATCCCTCCGGTGGGTGCTCTTATAGGCAGTCTAGTGTCTGGACCATTGATGCAAGTCTTGGGGAGAAGAAAAACAGTTCTGGTAGCATCTCCTCTATGGGCAGCCAGTTGGACTGTACTAGCCACGGCGCAGAACTATGCCGTGGTTCTGACGGGGAGGATCTGTACCGGATTTTGTGTTGGTCTTGTCCTTCCAGCCACTCAGGTTTACGTAAGTAAAATAATCAATTCCTTCGAATCTGCAATCGTTTTGTAGTTCTGGTTCAAAAGGTTTTATGATAAATCTGAACATCACCCAGGCTTATGTGATAATACATTTTAAAAGAATCGTAGCTATAAACTATGTTTGCTTTTATGACTCTAAATTCACGCTTTCATTTCCACCAAAAGTGTACGTGAGTAGTTTTTCTGAACGAATGATTATGTGTTGAAGTCGTGTAACCAGTCACTCAGGTTTATATAAAAATAACAGATGCTGTTATTCCAAAGCAGTTGTTTGGGTTGTGCAATTCACAAACCGTCAAATTGAGCAAAATCAATAGTAGACACATGAAATTCATTTTTTAATTATTTCCTTTGTTAGTAGGTACGTACGACCGTTATAGCATGAATTTTTCAAAGTCGAAACTGATGTTAATTGGAATTGTAAACGTTTAAAATAGTCTTTTACAATCCCTACCGACCTAATAAAATACATACCTTTAATATTTTCTACTTTTAAAAAAAGTACAAAACACAACAAAGACGACAAGTGAATCGCAAATACAAAATTATTTGTATGTAGCTAATTTTTTCTATCCAAAAATTCTCGAAAAGTAACATTTGTAAAGTATCATCCATTTTACGGACAAAATGCAAGCCTTGGGGACGGAATTTAGAAGTCATTTTCTCAAGCTCTATGGAATCGAATGAAGTGATCTTTCGGAATTCTATCAGAAATGGTGCATGTAAGACAACTCAATGAAAAAAATGTCCAAAGGTAACATTTGTTACAAAATAGTCAACTTTATGGACGAAATGTGAGCGTTTGGGTCGAAATTTAGATGTCATTTTTCAGACTTTATGAAACCAAATGTAGTTATGTTTTGAATTCTGTTAAGAATCCTAAATTGAAGACAATTCAATGTAAACAATCTTCAAAGTAAAAATAAAAATAAAAAATCCACTTTGCAAGCATATTGTATGGTTAAGGGTCGGAAATAAGATGCCTTTTTTTAAGCGTTTTGGTGACTGAAAATAGTGAACCTTCGGAAATCTGTTTATAATAGTAAACTAAAGACGATGAAATAAAAAAATCTCCGATGGTATCATTCGTTAAAAAATCATCAAATTGATGGACAAAATGCAAGCCTTGGGGCCGGAATTTAGGTGTCGTTTTCTCAGGTTCTATGAGACCGAATGAAATGATCTTTAGGAATTCTGTAAGAAATAATAAACCTAAGACGATCAAATGAAAAAATTCCTTAAAAGTAAAATTCTTTAAAGGATCATCCATTTAAATGGACACAATGCTTACCTTGGGGCCGGAATTTAGATGTCGTTTTTTCAGGCTCTAGGAAACCGAATGAATTGATCATTCGGAATTCGGTCAAAAATGATAAACTTAAGACAATTGAATGAAAAAAAAACTCCAAAAGTAACATTTGTCAAACAATCATCAATTTAATGGACAATATGCAAGCATTGGGGTCGGAATTCGAAAGTCGTTTTCTCAAGCTCTAGGGAACCGAATGAATTGATCTTTCGGAATTCGGTCGAAAATGATAAACTTTAAACGATTGAATGAAAAAAAATCTTCAAAAGTGACACTTGTAAAATAATCGACATATTTGTGAACAAAAATGATCTTTCAGAATTCTGTTAAAATAATAGACATACATGTATGACGATTGCATTTTTTTAATGTCGTTTTCTCAGGCTCTATGGCACCAATTGAAATGATGTTTCGGAAAATGGTCAAAAATGGTTAACATAAAACGATTTAATTTAGTAAAATCTCTAAAAGAAACTTTTGTAGAAACATTGTCACCTCTGTGGACGAAATGCGAGCCTCGGGGTAGGAATTAAGATGTCGTTTTCTAAGGCTCTATGGGACGGAATGAAATGATCTTTCGGAATTAGGTCAAAAATGGTAAGCATAAAACGATTAAATTTAAATAATCTCTAAAATTAACATTAGTTAAAAAATTGACATCTTTGTGGACGAAATGCAAGCCTTGGGGCAGAAATTTAGAAGTCGTTTTCTTAGGCTCGTCCCATAGGACGGAAAAAATGATCTTTCGGAATTCGTTCAAAAATGGTAAACATAAGACGATTGCGTATTAAAAATCTCTAAAAGTAACATGTGTAAAAAATCGTCATCTTTCTGGATGAAGTGCGAGCCTTGGGTAGAAATTGAGATGTCGTTTTCTCAGGCTCTATGGGACGGAATGAAATGATCTTTCAGAATTAATTTAAAAATGGTAAAGATCAGACGATTGAATATTAAAAATTTTTTAAAGTAACATTTGTAAAAAACTTGTCATCTTTGTGGACGAATTGCGAGCCTTGGGGTAGGAATTTAGGTGTTGTTTTCTCAGCCTCTATGAGACGGAATGAAATGATCTTTCGGAATATGGTCATAAATGGTAAACATAAGACGATTTAATTTTTATTAAAATTTCTAAAAGTAACATTTGTAAAAAAATTGTCATCTTTGTGAACGAAATGCGAGCCTTGTGGTAGGAATTCAAATGTCGTTTTCTCAGGCTCTATGGGACTGAATGAAATGATCTATCGGATCTTGACCAAAGTCAAAAATGGTAAACATAAGACGATCAAATTTAAAAAATCTCTGAATGAAACATTTCTAAAGAACTTGTCATATTTATGGACGAATTGCGAGCCTTAGGGTGTGAATTTAGATGTCGTTTTCTCAGACTCTATGGGACGGAATGAAATGATCTTTCGGAATTCGTTCAAAAATGGTAAACATAAGACGATTGAATATTAAAAATCTCTGAATGTGATATTTGTAAAAAAATTGTCATATTTATGGACGAATTGTGAGCCTTGGGGTAGGAATTTAGATGTCGTTTTCTCAGGCTCTCTAGGACGGAATAAAATGATATTTCGGAATATTAACAAAAATGATAAACATAAGACGATTCAATTTAAAAAATCTCTAAAAGTAACATTTGTCAAAAAATTGTCATCTTCGTGAACGAAATGCCAGCCTTGGGGTAGGAATTCAGATGGCGTTTTTTCAGGCTCTATGGGATGGAATTAAATGATCTTTCAGAATTCATTAAAAAATGGTTAACATAAGACGATTGAATATTAAAAAACTTTAAAGGTAACATTTGTAAAAAAATTGCCATCGTCGAATGAACCGGCCCGATAAAATACGTAATAAACACTATTTCATCAATTGAAATAATTTTTGCGTTACAAACGCGCAAAATTATTCTAACGGACAAACATTTGTGGTATAAAAACCTTAACCGAAAATTTTAAAGATGGCAGCTTTACAGCAAGTTTTGACAGCTCCGATTAATTTACCAATCACAATACTTCACAGATGGACTGCCATTTATTACCATTATGTTACGATTCAATCGGTTTGGCGGAAATTATCCGTTATTTCCTAGCTCAATAATTATCCAACTTTCTTTAAGCGTTTTAAAGTTTTAAGTAAAGTTTGCAAATATTCTATTTTTTCTTAGGTGAGTGAATGCTGTTCTCCTGGTGTCCGCGGGCGATTGGGTTCAATTCCAGGGCTGTCCATGTCAATGGGCATTCTGTTGTCATACGTTCTGGGCTACTGGCTGAAGTGGCAGACCCTGGCCTGGTGTTCAGCAGCTATGGCTTGTAAATTGAATCAAATTAATATAAAACTGAACCTTACATAATATAAACCAACTAATCTCAAATAAACTAACCTAATCTAACCTATCCCCTGACCTCATCTTTCCCAAGCTAACTGATCTTTAAAAAATCTTAATAAAACAATATAAAGTTTATTTTGTAATTGTAAAATGAATATTCTAAGATTAATAAATATGTCCGCTTATATATATCACCGTTAAACGTACGGAGTATTTTCCTGGTTGTCTGTATAAACTTACCGGTTAAAGACGTGGTTTCTCCACACTTTAAATAAACGGTTTGAGAAATCAGAGGCTCGATAACTTGACTATTACCTGTCTCCGGGTAACTATGATTATGAATGTATTTTGGCTTAAATGTAGATATGGATATGATTAACCTTGCTTCAAACCAGCGGTGCACAACTTTTTCCAAGAACATACTACCAAAAACAAAGAAATATCTAGCGGACACAGTCAACAGATAATCCTGACAAGAGTATGAAAGAAAACTAATGTTGCTAATTAATATAACAATTTTCAACTCCTAGGCCCAAGACAAGCTTATGATATTTATTAACTTTAAAAAAAATAGATAATACCGCACAAGAGTCCCATTTGCTCTCAACTGTGGGAGCCAGTGGGACTATGAAAATTCTAATTAGTGTATGTTTTGAGGTTGAAGGTAGTGGGGAAGGGAAGTAGATGGAGAAGAGGAAAGTTGCGAAGTATCTAGCTATTCAGAGCTGGTCACCAAACACGGCTTAAGCCATTTCAAGCAACTTTTCGATTCTGCCTAAGAAAGAATTACGATATTTGAAAATGTTGAATCATTTCACAAGAAGTACAAATATTTGAGCTTATGTTAGGCTCACAGACACGCTCACAACATACTTTTCTCTTCTTATATCTTTAATGAGTGAACATTATTTGAAACAGTACAAGTAATATGCCTTATGTTTAAAAAAAAGGTACTGGAAGATCACGGCGGGTCTGAAGGTTGCAATTACTTGGTTGGCGGATAATCTCAGCGTTCAAATCCCGGTTTTAACAAATATCCTTTTTTACTCATGGTGCCTCAAAATGCATAGAAACTTAACATATTTTGTCGAGAACGTTAAAAGAAATATACACCTAGGAGTGTACTACCTAGTTACATGTCGTACTGTTTGATTGAAAGAAGATCATTTTGTTTGATTGGGTGTTTCATCCGCAAATCTAGAAAAAACACAAAACGGACCTCGAGTGAGTTCCTCTTAATAGAAAAAAAATATCTATGAAATTTGTTTTCATTAATACTCCACCCGAGGAATCTTGCGGTGTGAACAGAAACACGGTTTACCTTGTTTTATTATTTAATAAAGTAGAGTTATTAATATTAACTACGACAGACTTGTGTCAGATTCCAGAGGGAAAGGGAGAAAATAACAATGTGAAAGCGTTTATTTTTATTCAGAGAAAAATGAAAAATTAACAAATTATTAACATTTGTATCTAGCGAGTAAATAATAAATAATTAAAAGATATGAAAAAATAACTTTTAATAAAACCACTATTATTATGTTTTATGACCGACCTGTTTCGATTAGCCTAAGCATCGTCAGGGTACAAAATTAAACTTAAACAAAAAATATAAAGTGTGTGGTAAAATTAATATACCTGCAATAAAAGCATCGGTGCTCATATTCTTCACAAAAATGATCATGGCATCAGATTGAATAATTTTGAAACACTAGATATAAAGAAAACCATTAAAATGAATAGTCATATTCTTAATAATCAGGTTAAAATTATCCAGTAGTCCAATATTAGGTATATTTCCTGTAAATTTATAAAATTTGTCATTATTCTATAATGACTTTTTCAGTTAACGTTTTGTCTCTTTCAATTCATATTATCTGTATCTTTTTCTCTGTTCCTTTATTATAATTAAAATGTTATTCTGTTAATTTCTCATTGTTTTCTTATTTTATTTTATGTTTTGTTCTCTCTTTGTATGTCTATAGCTCCACACTTTGTATGTTTTGTTAAGTTTAATTTAAGTCATAAAAACACAAAATAAAATCCGTTGTCTTACCTACAGTTATATTTTTATTTCTTTAAATATGTCAAACAATAAAGTGATTGGTTTCTACGAAAACATAAAATAATGATTAATATTTTCAGGCCTTATTTTCATTTTCCTGTTCCCACTGCCCGAGTCTCCGATCTGGTACAGCGTGAAAGGAAAGTACACTCAAGCCGAGAGATCACTTAAGTGGCTGAAATTACCACATACGCATGAGTCCATTTATCTCGGCGAAAAACCCACTGATTCAAGGTAAAAGTATTAACAATTAATCATTTTCTTTGTGAGTACGTACGAGTGTGAACTTTACAAATTTTGAACTGATTTGATTTAAATTATCAAATTGTAAAAATAATCTTATCAAACCTCTACCTATCTAATAGAGTACCTACCTAATATTTATTTTAGCAAACATTATTTTATATTTGTAATGGGTAGGTTAAAGTAAAGAATTTTTTTTTGCGAGTCAATTACGTTCCGTGTTTTTTCACAGTTGAAAATAATATTATTAATTGCTTTAAATAATATTACAGTTTTCAGTAACGCAATCAGTTAATTAATTGTAAACGGTTCCTTATAATTCTATATGCATATTTATTATCCATAAATCATTTAGTTAGTTACTTTGATAAAATCACCCAATTTATTTAAACTACGTATTAGATTTGGAAGAATAATACCATCGTTAGGACAGTAAGAAAAAACTAATAACAAATACATAAAGTAAAACTCAAAATTTTACATTTAAAGTAATCATTTTTACCGTAAACAAAACCGAGCAGTTATCTAAATCAACCTTTTTAATAAAAAATAGATCACTTCTTAAATTTTCCGCTCTTCCATAATTACTTACCAGTAAATTACTGTTTTCCTAGCATATCCTTAACTTATGCCATCTCATTACGTTACTAGTTTAGTTTTTGTTCTAAAGATGGTGAAAGAAGAGTTTATACAAAGCTGTTCGAAAATCAAGATAAATAAACTTGCTTTTAATAGTTTTTTTAATTTTTTTTTAAGAACCTGCAATTATAAAATACTTTAAATAACATTTATAATCTAAAGCACAAATTTGAAACAGAAAAACGACAAAAAACTATAAAGAACAATGTTCATGACCGAGACACTAACTCAGAACCTCTACTCTACCCGGAAGTAATACTCTGCCAATTAAACTATCAAGACTTCATTAGAAAGCGGCATTTTTACGCAATCTCATAATTTTATTGAAAATTATTAATATTTTAATTTCTTCCGATTTTTTTTTGTCTTGGTCATGACCATTGTTATTTTAAGTTTCTGGCTTTTTTCTGTTTTTATATTATTAATATTATTTAAAGATTTAATAATAAATAAACTCTAACGGCTTAAAGTTAATTCCAATTTTAATAAAATAATTATATTTGTGGATTATATCGCAATGCTTATCGTTTTAACCTTTTTTATCATGCCATTTTCAGTGGGCAACTCACTGTGAAGCAGGAAGAAGAGAAAAGCCTCTTTCACCGCGAAGTGTTCTTCAGCGCTGGAGTTCTGAAGCCGCTAGGGGTGGGTCTCTCCCTTTTGGCATTTCAGCAAATCAGCGGTATAGACGCTGTCATTTTCTTTACAGTAGATATATTTAAGAGCTCAGGTAAATAAATTTTGTCATGTCTACTCTTTTAAAAGATAAAAAAAGTTAACTCTAGTATTACTTAGTAAAATGTCCTCTCAAAACTCCACTTAAAAACTCTATCTCAGTGAGCTCTGGCGTCATGAAAATGTTGAGGTCAAAGTAACTTTTATCAACATGAAACCAAATTTTCATCACGAGCTGCGGAGATTTAAAATATCAAATAAATTGTAAAAAAATTAAGACGACGTCATATTGTTCCATATTTTGAATTGATCAATAAGAAAACAGATTTTTAAAACAGCTCGTGTGAAGCCTAGCTCTTACTACATATCGATACTTAAAGCAAATCAAATGATTTGCAGCCTTGTTCTGAGCCTTCAAAATATCAATTGGAAAAGTGGACGATTTTGTCATAAAAATATTTTATTACTTATTTCACTAAATAAAAAAAAAAACAATGCAAATTACGAGAAATGCTTGGTTCATTATATAATTTTTTTTTTTATATATTTACAAAAAATACGTATCTGTGTACTTAATTGATTGTATACGAATAATTATTAAGCTTTTACATATTAAGGTACATTTAACAGTGATACAAGTTTGAATGATTTGCTCATACGAAAAGTAAGAAAGAGTAGTAAACACAAGTATTCCGTACATTGTATTTGTTAAATATTATTAAAATCAGGGAATCGATTTTCAGGTAGTACCCTTAACAACCACGTAGCCACCATCATAGTCGGCCTGGTGCAGCTGCTCTCCAATAGCGCCTCGCTCTTGGTGGTGGACAAGGCTGGGAGGAAACCTCTGCTCATCACATCAGGAGTCATCACTTGCATTGCCATGGCAGCCATGGGGGTATCTTTCTCATTAGATCTCACGCAGCATCCCGCTTTGGGGTAAAATACTAAATATTATTTTCTATAATTTGTTTTTTTCTAAAGTGAATACCTTACAAGAGGCAAATGCTCCCAACCGTCAGGATTCAGTAGGACTATGGCACCCCCGTTTGGGGTACTTAATGCGGCTGAATAGTTTGAGGAGAAGAATGAGACGAGGAGGAGGAATCTTAAAAAGTACCTGGCTACTTAAATCTGGTCACTAAACACGGATAAAGCCATTTAAAGCAACGTTTTGATTCTCAATGCTGGTTTTTTACCATATCACTCAGGAACGTGCTTCAAATACACTGTAGATAATTATTTTTATATTGATCAAATGTGAAATAACACACGTTGATCAAACAAAAAATATTTGCCCACGCTGGGACTTAAACCCGCGATCTCTGGATTCGTAGTCGAGCGTCAACTCCATTATTGCTCCACATTTGTATTATTGTTCAACGATTCTTTTCTTGTGAACCGACAGAGAACAAAACAGGTTTTAAATTCTCCGAAATAAAGCAATGAGAACTTTACTTAGGCAAAATAGATGCTCAAAAGTCACTAAAATGTCAGAGGAACTAAATTGGCTAAAAGTAAACAGATGCTAACATTAAACACATTGATATTTTTACATAAAATGAAGAACAACTTGCTATCAAAATATTTTTCTGGCAAATATATCTACAAAGTTAATATTCACAAATAGCAATTTTGATATTCACAAAGGCATGTAAAGGAATTAGACAACCAGAAAAGAATAAAATCCAACACACAAAATAGCTTAGTATATAAAGGGATGAAATTTTAAAATGCGCTGCCGGAAACCTTCAAAATTATGCCTATCAATAAATTCAAAATAGCCTGTGATAATTATTTAAAATGAATATAAATCAAAATAATAAGTAGTATATAAGTTGAAATATTATAAAGTCAAAAAGACAATTAAATAACTAGCTACTTGTTTACTTGAATGTACAAAGTAACTATTATAAAATAAATAAAACTAAAAAACCACTAGGCTGTCTTTTCTGGAAGAATCAGCTTTTGCGTACCTCTGCGTTTTAAAGATAACGTGAAGTGACAGGTGCTTTTTAATGCGTTGAGATTGTATTGCACGGATTCGATATTTAACAATATATTATATTTATACATACGGAGAAAGTCGATGTTAGAAGAAAACGACAGGTAAATAAAAGCGTCTGAGGTAAGATCCACACTGCATTGATAAAGGACATGACATATTTGAGTGTTCGTATCTGTCGTATCATCATGTCACCTGCATCATATTTATACCCGCCTCATTTACAATGGGTCATTTTATCACCTCAAGGGCGCTTATCAATCAATGCATTTATTCATATCAATACATATTAATAAAAAAATTAAGGGAAACACTATTTTTTAAATTTATTTTGGGGAAAATAAACAGCATATCAAACAGTTAAAATATATTATACATTATAATAAAAATAACCAAATATGTAAATTATAATTTTTCTACTGCTGGTGATAAATATTATAAACAAAGTGTAACAATAAACAATTTTATTTTAGGAACTTAACTAAGCTGGTGAGGGGAGAGGAAGGTGGAAAGGAACGTGGAAATGGGATGAAGGGTAGAAGGTCAAGAGTAGATGAAAAGTTAGTTTTGGTGATCTTGTTTGGGTGCAGTCGTGTAGTGGTGTGATCAACATTTCAGCTGTTCTCCGTTTTAAATGGATTTTTTTTCTCAAAACTATGCAATTCTTAGTAACTATCTGAATTTTTCTAACCGGAGTTCCAAAGAAGGTAATTTAATCATATAAATTATCCTGCCTTACTGATGATGTTTTTCTAGCATCAAAAAACAAAACATTTAACATAAATGCTTTATTTACCGCTAATAAACGCATTGACATTTTCACATTTTTGGCTAACACAAATCAGCAAGGCTTGGCTTGGAGCATATCATATATACGAGTATACACGAATATAATATATTGTAATTAGGTACAATGTGTACTTGTTTTTCAAGCAAAATGGGGTAAATGTTCAAAGAATAAGTTGTGGTAGAAAAAGTCGGTAAGACCCGAGGAAGGCATGGCACGATCAAGTGAATCAAATACTTAAGCCGCTCCATGTCAAGAATCAGAATAAAAGAAGAGTATGTATAAAATGATGAATGAATGTGAATAAAGCAAGGAGTGTGTGCCAATACATAGTGTGGCGGTCCATCCTTTCCACCTACCCCCGCGGGGAAACGGCGCGATGGTTGGGTACTTAGTTTGGGTTAAATGTTTTTGTAATGAAAAAGCGAAAGTCTTTAGACTGTGTAAAATGTGTAAATGTGTTATTTTAATGCCTGCGTGTTGTAAAAACATTCATAAAATCTAGTGTTTTATGATGTTAATTTCGTTTCTTTACAAACAGAAATGTCCCCATAATAAATTGCGAGGAGGCCATTATTCACGAAGAAAGACGTGAATACCCACAATTATTATTCTAATGGAATATTAAAACGATGTTTCATTAGATAAATGCCGCAAAATAAGACCACTTCTTTGCAGTAACCACTGAAACATTGGTAAAAATGGGAAAGGAAACGAATTAAATAACAATAGGAATTTGAACCTATATCTCTTTCTCGCTGGGCGGCTGGCGGCTGGGCGGCCGGTCTAACCATGCTCGTAAACTGTTTTGCCCACACGCTGCAAAATAAAACTATGTTAACAGTACAGTCTAAAATTGTTGTCAAAATACAATTTAGTGTTTACATGCATTTTTGATATTTTAGTAAAATGGTGCACAAAAATACGATCAAATGTACTAAAATAGCGCTATTCCGAACATTCCGCTTAATGTTGGTCTATTTTAAGTTAGATCTAAAAATTGTTTTTCAATAAAGCATTTTCTAAAATGATGTGAGGCGAAAGAAAGTGGAGTGAGGAAAGATACAGAGAAGATGAAGGTTGGGAAGTATTTGGCTGTTCAGACTTTGTGTGCGAACTTACAAAATTATAGCGGTTCTAATAAACTTCGTTTAGATTTTAAATACTATTACGGTCCCTCACAACTGAGAGGTTGAGAAAATATTTAAAACGATCAAATTAGTTTACACTGTTACACTAGCCCACAAAAAAATCTCTTCCATCTAAATATTCTTACAACCTCTTTCTAACTCACACTCGTTTTCTTTTCTAAACTATATTTCTCCCTAAACTTAAGCACTTTAAAAATAGGAAATGTCAAAGGCAATCCTACCGATGCAAATTCCGGTCCTCATGTTATTATCATCACCAACCACTGTACTCTCAGACTTATATTAATCAACGCTTCTCTTACATGTTCTTTATTTAGCAATTAACTTCTAAGATGAGTAAATCTTGTAAATCAATGTGTAAAAATTGTGAATAGGTATGATAAAAAGCAGTTTTATATAAAATTTTCTTGAAGAACACCATCAAAGTTGTTTAAGGGTCAGCACCCAAAAATACATACTTTTTGGCTTTCTAGTACAAGCAAAACTACAAATTATTTATCTGTTAAATTTTATATCGTAAAAATTTCGAAGGTCCTCCAATGAATACAACTTTCAAACAGAAATCTTTTAAATTCTTTATGAAATGCAAACTAAAATTTTAGGTAAAACGTTCAAAATGCCTATCCGGTTTTCAAACTGCACCTTTTAAAGACATTTAAGTATGTTTTTTTTTTAAATAAAGGATTACAGTTAGCAAATTGTATTCACTGGAAACCTCAGACATTTTTCTAACTCCCCGTATAAAATTTTCAAATAAATCATTTGTAGATTGCTCGTATTAGAATGCTACAAAGTAACGTTGAGAAGATGTTTTAGCAAGCAAGTGAACCAATTTGAGGTATTTGGATTTTGGTTATTCATTATAATATTCGTTTGGCAGCTTGTGCCTTGAAAATGAGTTAAAATAACGTAAAACTTTGAGATACAAGGTTTACGTGTCACAATTTATCGCCAAACTTGTTCCTAATTTAAAAATCCAAAGTTTCTCATCTTCTTTGTTATTTTGTTTCAGATATCTGCCCCTGATAAGCCTTATAGTCTTTATGATAGGTTTCTCCCTTGGCTTCGGCTGCATCCCATTCCTTCTGCTAGGAGAACTGTTTGCTACCAAACACCGTGGGGCCTTGAGCGCCATAGCTGGATCATTCAATCTAGCTGTTATGTTCGCAGTCATCAAATCATACCATGCCTTGAACGTAAGACTTAAAATATTTTAGTAGTTTAGCTTTTTATTTTATCTTCTTCTTTGTAAGGCCACATAAAAAAATATGGACTGCATACAAACATGTATATTTAAACCAAGGGTTTTTGGATCAACTATTTGATACGATTGTATGGTATACCCATTTAGGAATTATTGTGTATTATACAAATACTAGGAGAGAGGAAGGAGAAAATGTGGAAAATATCTTTGCTATTTAGGACAGATTATTCGCTGAACTTGCCTAGTGCTATTTCGAGAAAATATTATGGTCTTAAGTGGGATCCATATTAAATCCTACTTTAGTTGATTTAATTTTTTAATGATAAATAACTCAAGATAATTTTTTTATCTCTTCATTTTCATAGGTCCATAGCAAAGGAGCTTATCTTTCTAATAGACGGAGGTCGCTATTAAATTTTTATATTAAACTGATAATCCTTCGTCATTTTCTGCTTTGTGTCAATTCCAGGAAGTTCTCACCATAGCAGGAACCTTCTACATGTACTCTGCATTCTGCGCTGCTAGCGTGGTGTTTGTCATTTTCCTGGTACCCGAGACTAAAGGCAAAACCCTGGCTGAAATTGAACAACTCTTTACCTCTAATTCACCTCCTAGACCCAAAGCAACTGCGGAAGGGATCGACAATACAGCTTTTCAATGATGTGATGATAGAAAAATATTTTTTGTATCTGTAAATGATGTTGGTTTTGCTTTGCGCTCATTTACCATAGATTTTCTAATGGTAAGTTTATCAGTATCATTAGATTAAAAGGCTACTAGTCATTTAGAGTCTCTCCAGTTTCCACTAATAAATTAGGTTAAACGAATTTCTTCGTATAAAATAATGAATTTGTGGTTTGATATTAAGTTTGAATTAAAACTTTCCGATTAGGTGAAGTACAATTTTTCAAAATAACAATATTGTTGTCTACCGGTATTAATTATACCTAGGATTTAATAAAAATGGACAGTGTTTGATAAAATATATATACATATATATATTGAAAGAAAATTTTACTTATATTGTAAAAATGGTTATTAAAAATAAGTATATTAAAGAGTGAGAATGAAGGTCAGGAGAGAAGCATGTTAGAAGTTTTCTTTATGTTTTATGTTCTGTTCCACTCTTGAATGTTTATAAAATGTGTACGAGTGTAGGTATACATGCATGATCTCTGTATTTTTTCTTAGTTGATATCATGCAGTCCTGAGATGAAGAACAAATATTTAAAAAAAATTAGAGGCTCACTCAAAGTGACTGTTTTATTTAAAATAAATAAAAAAGTTGAATAACTCCATTTAATAAAAATGAAAAAAAACATTTATTTATTCAAAGAGTCTAGCATTTAAAAAAAAAAAAATTCCAATTGAAATTTACATCATTTTTGGAACATGACACTTTGATCTTCTCCCGATTAGTAAAGCATTCAAATAGTTAACCATGAATGTTTGAAAAAAACTTTTATTCCAGATGACAATAATATTTGTGGCTATCTCGATGACAATCTCAACTTGTCGAAGGTTTCCAAAACAACCTTGCCAACTTGTCATTACATACTTATGTAAAAAAAATATTGTTCTCAGATGTGCTAAATAAAGTTTTGAAACATTTGTTAGCATTTTTTACCCACGTGAGTTGAAGTTGAAATTCGCAATTTACGACGGCTTTTAACACTTACCCATTTGGGGTATTTTAATAATTTCTTGTTTAAAAGATACAACGGATAATAATGCACGTTCAGTGCAATGAATTTCCTACACACAAGTGATTTGTATAGAAACAGTCTCATAACATGAACGCATGCGCTGAGATGTTTTTTTGGGCGGTGTGTAATTCCTGGTTTAATACACTGATGTCATTTAAGTGTAAATAGACTAATATTTGTAGTGATTACATAATATTGGCTTTCCCTATTAAAAAATCTTTGTTAAGTTTTGTAAATTTTGTTTTGCTAATTTGGCATGTAGGTGCCTATCAATCATGTAAAATATAATAGACCAATTTAAGTATTTAAAGTTTCACTTTAAAAAGCGTGCCTTTTTTGTTAAGTTTGGTTTTTTAATGTAGATTATGTTTATTTACATTTTTGTTGTCTTTGAATTTATTGTAATCGTACGTAATTATTGATTGATTTTACTAAACCAATGTATAAAAATACTAATTTTGTTGTTAAAATACGTTTCTTTTAATAAATTATTTTTTAGTGTACCCATAAAAGCATTTTTGATACTAATTAATTATTGTGGCATGTGGAAACATGGTAGATGAATTTTACGTCTAATTAAAGTTAAATCTAAATAATTATGAGAAATACGACTTTTAAACAATTAGGGACACCATTCTTATTTATTTGTTTATTTTAAATCATTAAATGCTTATAATTCCAATTTATTAGAAATAAACCTGAATTTATGAACCTACTTTCATCTTAATTTAATAGCCTATTCACAATTCCAAAGCTCACTTTCATGACTCAAAAAACGCAAAAGAAAGCGAGAGCAAAGCTAACCTAATAAAGAATTATGTTACCCTTTTCCTTCGAGAGTAGCTCAGTTCAAAGCTTTTTGCTTGTTGTATGTCAGCTAAAAGCTTTCTGCAAATTAAATATTCCACCAAAACTCGGCGTAGGTTCATTCTATGTTGAATTATGGCATGAATTTTGTTGTCGTGGCGACACACGAAAGAAAAATTATACCGCAAAGCAAGGGCTATACTATTACCCCGATAATGGCTGACAAAGAGAAATTGATAAGGTAAGAAAAGTGGCTTTAGACGGCTAGTGTGAGTCCCGTCTAGAGAAGATATATTTTGATGGTAATAAATACCACCCTTAGCCAATAATAAATCAAGCAGTAGGTACATACGGTTTTTTATTAAAAATTCTTTAACCGCAGGTATTGACCATATTTTTATGTTTAGTTTGAATATTTGATTTTTATCTTAAATTTAACACTTTAAATAATAAAATTTTACTACACGGCATAGAACGGGTGGTTATAAAAAACAATAAAATTCTTGGTGATTGTGGCGTAGCGGAGGAATCGTTGCTTAGGATGAGAAGCTGGTGGAAGATTTTGGGTACTACAAAATTAAGGTCAAACATACAGAATGTATAACTTATTTATAAGTATCATAACTCTAATTATTGTAAAAAGAAAGAGATGTCTTGGGGGGAGAGGATCATTTAATTATAAACAATTATAAAATAAGGGCTATTTTTAAGGAGTTGGGAATAGTAAAGCGAAATTAACTTAACGTTAATTTTTGGTTTTCGATAGATTTTCATTTTATTTGTCAAATATACAGTGATAATAGTGATGTCCGCCCTCTTTTACATGCTACCGTGAGAAGGATTTAAGAATTATTATAGTTTTAATCAAACATGAAAACGTAAATTAAACGTAATAAAAATAATACTACTAAAGAGAAAGGGATTTCCAATACAAACGGTAATGCGCAAACAGAAGGCCGCTATTAAATTGGTACAAGAGAAGACGATCCTGTCATTTTTCATTCATCGATATATTTATGACATTAGCCTGTTTGTGTGATATGTAAGCCATAAAACTAATAATCCAATTAGAGATAACTATATCCTATTTACGACCTGTAAATACACCACGGGACAGTGCCAAGTACCGTGTATTTACACAGAAGACAAATGTATGATTATTATTGCTATTAAATATCATGTCGACCTATAACTTACACGTGTCGTTTTATGGAATGTAAATTTTCTTTAAATTTTAAATAAAAATTAGTTATTATAATATATAAATTAGTTTAAATAAAAATTAGTGAACAAATATGTATTGAAATATTTTCAGCCCTGAAGAAGGTTCAGGTAGAGCTGAAACCAGTTTGTATATGTATCTAATAAAGTGGTGGCAAAACAAAGTTACTTTTATTTAAAATGTAATTATGTCTTTCCACAAAGTGAGTGTCAGATCAATAAATAGTGCAATGGTAAGCAAAATAAGATTTATTTTGTCATTTAATTTATCATATATTGAATTAAAATCATTGATTTCAAAGCATGGCAATGGTATTATTAGAGATATTTTGTCTTTTGATACTGTCATTATAGAACATGCCACAGCTAAGCGAATCAAATACTTGAGTCGGGTTATGTCAAAAGCGCGGTAAAAACCAAAAAGTGGGTACAAATAAAGGCGTGTATCAAGACAGAGTTTTGTTGCCGCTTATCTTTGCTACCCACCGCAGCAAAAAAAACAATGTAATGGTTAGTTAGTTAGATAATTTAGATGTTCGAAAATGACTTTGACCAAAAGTAACGGCAAAATACGTAATTAGTGCACTTTAGGTGAAGAATACGCAAAAATAAAAATGATATTTTCCTAAGCAAAAACTAACATTTAACAAACCATATTTTGCGAATTTCATGTTAAAATATTCAAATCACTTAACTTTTATGTTAGGGTAATTATAAAATATTTTAAGTGTAGGTAGTACAAAAACCTACAATATATTACTCCAGCTACTTACAATAATGACATAATGAGTGATGACCAACCCTTGAAGGGTGAAAGCCAAATAAAATGAAAGAACAATAATGAGTGGGCTGTAAAAAGGCATGAGGGGATTAATAATCCAATATTTTACGAGTTATTAAAAACCCTTTTCCTTGAATTCTGCGTAACGAGTATACTTGATCTGAATGTTTTTTTTTAATATTACGGAAAGGTGAACAGCGTCAAAATGTTGCTTGAAATGGTTTCAACTTTGTTTGTTAACTAGATCAGAATAGTTTCCTCTGCCTCTTAACTTCTCGCCCACCATTTTGTACTAACCCGCAATACCACTTAATCACATTTACAAGCTTCAGCATTTCGCACATTTCCACACTAGGCAGACGATACAGGTATAACTGTTCAATTGATGCCCTTTGTGTACTTATTATTTATGTTTTACTGCTACGTATTTTGAAAAAAAAATAAAAAACAGACTCGGCTAAGCCTAGGCGTGGCTCGGACTAGGCTATTTATTCATCCATTTATAGCACATGTCGACATAATGTTTTTATTTATTGGTATTACCACTTTTTCACAGTATTAAAAATATAGGATGTAACCTAAAAAACCGTTGAGTGTCCAGTCATGTCGCATCTCAAAACGTAGTGGGTGGAGTCGCCGGAGACGCGGGAGACAGAGAACATGCTTTCATACCTGATGGTGGTGCTTTATTATGTTAGAACTTGTCTCGCCTCTTTCTCTCTCACGGTTTACGAGGTAAAAACCCGGAGAAAGTGATTTATCGTAAATTTGTATAGGTTGGGTAAAAATATTTACTTATCTCTCCATATATTCTTGCTATGAGATGAAAACCGAGTGAGTGTTGAAGTAAACTAATAAAATTTCATCATCCTTAAATGTATTTTTTTTAAATGACTAAGTGTCAGCATAATGTCAATGGACAGCTAACATACTGTTAAATAGTGTCTTAATTACCCTTACTAATAAATCTCTCAAATTTAAGGCTTTGCTCTGACCGGAAGAAATGTAATTTATAAGCGTTTACTATAACTACAATGACACACACTAATAAAGTGATCACAAATGATCATTGTTATCACAGCAACAGCGGCTAACCACAACAACGAATCCTATCCGAATAAGGCTTAAACAGCGAAAGTCAAGTTTAGCAATGGAAAAAAAAGTGTTAATGATATCTACTGAATATGTCAAAATCTAATCAATTTTACAATACAAAGACGTGCAAAGAAATCAGACTACCAAAAAAGAATGAATCCATTACGAAAAACAGTTTATTTTATAAAGGGATGAAATATCATAATGCGCTGCCGGAAACCATCAAAATTACATCAATCAATAGAAAATAGTTTGTATGAACCATATAAAATCCATAAGTATATAATATCAAGTTGTCTATAAGACGTAATAATTAGTTGATTCAATACTTTCAAAATTTATATTATCTAAAATAAAATTAATAAATCTTTTTTTTTGTTGATAAAAATGAATACTGTGGTAAAACTGTTATCGATATGCTATTATCAAAAAATTCTACAAGTTTTTGATATAATATAATACCATCCTTAAAGTATCTACGTTAGATGACATACGTAGTGTTTGCACATTACTGAAATCAAAGGCATAATTTATAGTTGAGTTGTGTCTTATACACTGGCAACCTTAGATCGAATCATTTGGGGTGACATGAATGCAGTTCATTGCGATATATTGCAGAAATCATGTAATAGTTGTGCATGCACAAAAATATGTAGCAATACTACATTTTCTGAAATGACTAACGTTCTCTTTGTCATCGATACGGTAGAGTTGGGCCGTATTTGTGTAGAAGGCTGTGATCAATACACATGGCCCAAATATCTATAGCCTGCGAGGACACGACTGTACTTTAGATAACTCCGTTTCCTCCCACCTTCCTCTCAAAGTGAGCAAAAACATCTTGACAAAAAACGTTCAAAGCGTACCTCCAATCAATGCGATCTTCGTTTTCGTGAAACATATACACGATCAATGGAGAAGCTAACTGGGTCAAAATCAAACCATTTAATTGTGTATCCACATATACGCGATACGAGTGGGTCTCATTGAGGCAGGATTGTATTAAGCAAGGACATTCTTCTTTTCAAAGCATCAAATAATTTTAAAATTAATTTCAGATGGAGAAAGGAATAGATATCAAGAGACCATATAATTATGACGAGCCAGCAAAAGTATTAATAACTTGGGGATGTGTTAGAAAAACGTGGCTCGAATGAAACCCTCATCCGTTAAAGTAAATATTTTATTAAAAAAAACCTACAAAATTTTCCCACAGCAGTAATTGAAGCGGGTAAAACACCGCATATTTCTGTAACGATACATCGCGATTTTTTATCGTCTCTACCGTAAAGTTCCAACTATCCGAAGCTAGTGGGATTATAGCATCTTTTTAAAATGGTGTATTTTTAAGGAAGCCACGTGATGGGAAACACGAAGATTAAAAAAAAAAGAAAAATATTGTGAATACCGCACGAGTCCCAACTGCTCCTAACCGTCTGGAGCCAGTGAGAATATGGCATCCCTGATTGTAGCGTTTTGTGAGGCTTAAGGTAGTGAGGAGGGGAAGGATGAGGAAGAGAAAGGTAAGAATGAACCTGGCCATTCATATCTGGTCACCAAACGACCAAACGAGACTAAAGCCATTCCAAGAAACGTTTAGATTCTGAATGGTGGTCTTATGCCAGGAAAATACTATGAGTATATACCACCTTAGGACGTGGAAGTCTTCACCTACAATCATTCATTTTGAATATTTAATTGCGAATAACATAAAACTTACATTTTCTATTTTCGTAGAAAGCAATCAGTTTGTGGTTTGACGTATTTAATGAAAATGAAGTAATAACTTTTTATAAGACCACAGATTAAAATTAAATTTTTGGAATTTTCGATATTTTTTGTTTTTTGTTTTGTTTTTGTTTTTTTTGTTTTTTTGTTTTATGGTTTTTTTTGTTTTTTTTGTGTTTTTGATTAAAAAAAATATTATTTTTTTATTATTATTTTTTTATACTGAATACTGCATAAGAGTCTCAGTCTCAAACATTGTTGAATATATCACATTGTATGCCTAAAACTTGTTGTTTACACCATCATAATTAATGAAAATAAAATAGTAACTTAAAGACCACAGATTACAAAATTTAAAAAACTGTAATCATTGCCCAAATATTTTTGAATTCATTCATATGATTAGCTTTTATTTTTTTATATGAATACCGCACAAGAGTCTCAACTCCTCTCAAACGTCTAGAGCCAGTTAGACTATTGCATCCCCAATTGGGGTATGTTGTGAGGCTTAAGGTAGTGGGGTGAGAAAATAGAAAAGGAAGAGGAAGGTCAGGAAGCATTTGGCTGTTCAGATCTGGTCATCAAACATGGCTAAAGTCATTTTAAGCAACGTTTCAATTCTGAATGGTGATCTTTTACCAGGGCGATACTAAGAGTATCTACCACTTTCGAAAGTGCCGCGAATAAACTTTTTATTATTTTATATGAAATAAATGTGTTATGACACATTTTAATTAAATAAAAGTAATTTGCGCACGCCGGGTTTGAACCCGTGACCTTTGCATTATAATAAATTAAACTCGTTTGTGCAGGTGCTACCATAAAAATAAACGAGAAGTTATAGTATAAGTCGATATAAACTTCCTAAAACCTTTTACCTAAATGATAATTAATCGATTGAATTTACTAATGATGTTGTACATTTAGATGAATGTTGTTAGATGTTAATGAAGTGGAAAGACCTGAAGATTAACTTTCGTACGCCAGTAAGATGTTTTCAGAGAAACAGAAATATCTTTTTTACCAGAGTGAACTGCAGTGCGTCAGATCGATCGGTGGCTGCATCGAACATTCAGCTTCTGAAACACAATACATAATAACTACCTCGTATTATGAATTCTGCTGAATGGGAGCAATAATAGGTCCATGTGACCGGTTCCTTTATGCGTTGCTCCAATTTCGAAATGCACAATGAACTTTTGTGTTTCGTACGTATTGAAGGAGCTTCAATTAAATTGGGCTATTTCACAAAATACCAGGGACTTTTTTCAGGGGCTGCTTTTAAAATAAAATAAAACGAAAAAACATCGTGCAATCATTTTAATATAAATTTCTTTTCGAGCAAAATATTCACTATACAATATTTTTCGGGAAAATCGCCAAAATGTGCTGGAAGTATTTTTTTTTGCGTGATACCTACCGCACGTGAGTCCTAACTGCCCAGAGCCAAAGAAGAAATGGTAATTTCAAGGGAAGAAGTAAAGGAGATAGGTGAGAAAAAGGATGGATGGCACCCAGATTTTCAGAGCTGGTCACTAAATACGGCTAAAGCCATTTTAAGCGACGTTTGAATTTTGACTGATGGTCTTTTTGGACCAGGGATATACTGGTGAAAGATCACCATTGTATATTAAAAACGAATAACTACTACTATAAGACATCCATGTATGCTTTTGATAATATGTAAAATAACGTAATTATTCCAGAGTGGTAGTTAATCTCAGTATCATCCTAGTGAGAGACAACCATTTATCATCAAAAAGTTGCTTAAAATGGCTTTAGGCGTGTTTGGTGACCAGGTCATAATAGCCAGGTACTTCGCAGGCACAATACTGCATCTGGAGTCAAGGATTTTTGCCGCTCGGGACGTCACGGCACATCTCTGATAAATACCATGTCCTTTGTTCTCCGAACACAATACTTCCCGGAAAACATTTTGGACATCTTTGTGAAAAAGTTAAATATATAGGATGTTAAAATAACAGTAGGAGATCTCTATAATTCAAAACCATAGTACAGTAAAGAGTGCTTGAAGTGGCTGACACTATGCTAACTTTTCTCTAACTCTGCAACATTAGTATACATTTTGATGCACTGGAAACTTTTCCTCACCAGTAAGACGTTTGCATAAATTGTCACTTGTTAACAATGCTTTTAAATGTGTTTTTGGTAAAAAATATTTTCAAGAAAATCGTTTTCCGGGAACAAATATTTGTTCTGTCGGCCTTGCAAAAAAATATTATAAACAATTTTTTTGTCTTAATTTCGTTTTATAATTGCAGCCCTTGCAGCTAAATATAAACAATTCTTTATTATCTGGTTTTTTAAGTAGTATTTTAATACGTTTTTCACTGGGCACTTGGCCTCTTTTTCGCAGTAAAAATATTGCACAAGCATTCTTTTAGTTGGTGCAATCTCCACTCTCACTAAACAAAGTTGGTGTTTGTCTACAGTTCACACGAAAGAAATTAAGGAATTAAATTTTATTACTTTGTTTTCAGACATTATTAAATTTAATTAATTGTAGAACGGTAGAATATCGTAGTTGGTATTACATTGGTATGTGCATTTTTACTGGAATATTTTGTATATACCCTACAACTGAAAATTAAATATAAATTATTCTGTGGCGTTTCAAAAATATATTTAATAGGTCCCAAAAAGAAAGTTATTACCCACACAGTATTAAACAAAATATGTATTCACCCAGAAAACAGTTTTGAATCAATAGGGGAGGTTTTTATTAGATATAATTGAAACATGTTACGTAGTAGTACCTGATAAGAAGGTAAATATGTTTATACTAGTTTATCAGAAATAATCACGGGCTATAAATATAATAAGTGTTTTTTATTAACTGTATTAATAAATAAATAGTAACATATATAGTATATAAATAACAAGATCAAAGACAGTAATATAAAAAAAAACACAGTAGCTTCAATTTATTAACCCACAGTAAAATCATAAAACAATACCGTTAAAAAAAACTGTAATTGACCTTTAATATCAGAGATTCGTTATTAATTTTTTTTGCCGGTTTTTCACTTACTTCCTTCTATTTCTTATCACTCTTCCTGTACATAGTATTGACGTGATTTACGGCCAAAATTACTAACGTTGTTGATTTTTGGGATATTATGCCGTGTCCCGTTTCCTCCTCCTTTAGCCAACGTTTCAGGCAGCTTTATAGTGTCCATCATCAGGGCACATGCAAAGAATGTATCCAATAATCACGACAATTAAACTAAATAATTTCCTAGTAATCTGGCAAAATAAATGTATGAAATATATAAATACATGTATATATATCGACGATAAAAAAAGCAAAACGACTCAAACCACACTTAGGTCAAGAATGAGTTAAATATGCAGTTTTTGATAATTTTTTTTGGATCGAATGCTCTGACTCTCGTTTGATTCTAGAGACTTTGATGGCCCTTCAGCCATCTAAAATATATTTAACATTTGGGAGAAGGCTTGACTCAAGCGACACAAGTTTGAGACCTTTTAACTGTTTGTCACTTCAGGTAACTCAGTGAGAGCATTGAATTACCTGTGTCAATTTTTAAAAAAGTCCAACCAGATACTGAAAATTTATGGATTTCATTGTAAAACAAACAAAATAAGTGCTCTGGTGTAAACTTCCCAAAAAGGCGCTTCAGCCCTTTTGCCTTTACGGTGAAGATATATTTATATGTAAATATGGTAGGTACTCAACGCATATATTAGATACACTTTCAAAAATTTCCGGAAAAAGTAAGCCATATAGACACACATTTCAAAAAAAATAAAAAAAATAGTCGTTTAAACAAATACGTTAAATAGGATTTGAGAATAATCTTGAGATAATCTGATAGATTTTTTACACATACAACAGTTTTAATTTAAAAAAAAACACTTGGATGTAAGCATCCTCAAGGAAATATTGTTTAATCAAATTCAATTCACAGCAGCACAACATTTGCCAAAATTGCTCGCGCAATATAAATAAAAATAGAGCACAATCCAGCCCAACTACATTCATGGCCTGTTCAAAAGAAAAGGTGAATTTTCAATTTTCGCGGGCTGTGTACATTCGAGTATCGATATTTTTTGTTATTTTGGTACAGATGTGTTTATCATATGTTAGCATTATCAGCCATTTTTGAAAAGTGGTTTGTTTTTGACCACTGGAAAGGTTAGTCACGTTTTTGTGTGTTATTCGATTTTTTACTTTTGAAATTATAAATCGTTAAAACAACATCATTATAAAGAGAAGTTGAGTAATAACCAGAGGTTCAGTTGGATGATGAGGCGAATTAGGAAACAGGGCTTTTATAATTTGAGTGGATACGACTCTAATAGAGCGGTTATACGATTGCAGCATAAGGATAATGCAGTTGGCTGAATAGATCAAGAAGACACAATTGTTTTACACCTCATAAACTCTTAGTAGACCAACGTGACACGTGCAAAAATAGATATAGACGAGAAAAAACCTCGTTTGACCGTATTGTTTGTATTTTAACCACAATAAATTCTATTATTACTCTTATATTTCATATTTGTAGCTTTTATTAATTATGTTCATTCTTTACCTCTCTACCAAAATTATTACTTGACCTTGGCTTTGATTTGAATGTTTTTTATTAGGTATATTTCTTCACTTTAATATCACGTATTTGTTATTTTTCTCTGTTGCTTTTGTTCGATTTTGTTTTATGCGTTTTTTTGTAATTGGACAAAAGTCCATTAATTTATTAATAAATAACTAAATAATAAGTATTTGTTAATAGCTTTGGGTCTTTATTAATGTAAATACTGCACAGTTTTCATACTGCTCTTAACTGTCCGGAGACAGTGGGACTACGGCATTCCTGTTTGAAGTACGTAATGAGGCTGAATTCCTAAAAATTATTTTTTGTAGTGAATACCGCACAAGAGTCCCAACTGCTCCTAACCGTTTAGAGTCAGTAAGACTATGGAATCCCGTATAATGGATGGGGAATGTTATGAGGTTGAATGGAGTGGGAAAGAAGAAGGTTGAAAAATACCTGGCTATTCAGATCTGGTCTTAATTAATTAATTGTTTTAATTTTGAATGGTGGTGTTTCACCTGGGCGATACTTAAAGTATCTACCACTCTCAAACGTGCTGCAAATATTCTATACAATAATTTATGTGAATAAAATGTGTTAACATATATTTATTCAATTTAATTTATTTGTGCACACCGGGTGGAGGAGATGGATAAGAGAAAGGTTTAGAATTACCTGGATATTCAGAACTTTTCGATCTTGAACGGCGGTCTTTCTCCCTGGCGATACTAAGAGTATATTTATGAATCTGAAACGTTTCGCAAATATACTTTACATTATTTGTTTTAATAATTCAGGAAACATCACATCTAAATTGAATAAATTTATTTGGGCACGCGGGCCTCGAACCCTCTATCTCCGACTATATCTATAGCCGACGATCTTAACCGCGCGGCCACGTAGGTCATCAAAATGTCACATTGTTCGTCAAATATATATATATTATACCAAAGACTTTTGATTGATAATATTTTGCTGTCAATATGTGTGTTAGAAGAGTAGGTATTATATTAAATACTATACGTTAAAACGGGTGATTATCTGTATTTTTATAATGCCATTCATCAATAGCAAACTGATATAGAATGACTGTTCATTTGAATTTGCAATTGCGTTCAAAAAAAATAAATCCATCATGGAATTAAATAAAACAGAGAGTTGTTCTGCACAACTCTTTACTAATATTTCTCTGTCAATTGAATTTCGTTTGTTCAAAGGCTGTAAAAGGGCTAAATATACTTTTATTTATATCCTGTTTGTGTCCGTATATAAAAATTATAGTTTCAACACTCTGTAATAATACAGAGAATTCTCGCGATGTACGTAATTTACATTTTAGATTAATAAAGCACTAACCCTTGCCATTCCCATTCTTATCGTAAGAGGTTTTTTTAATTTCCAAATCGTTTTTGAGCTAAAAAATAAACGGTAAGATCCGATTTTATTTTTCTATTCAACTCATTTTCTACTTCCAGAAAGATTCCCCTAAAAGCATTTGATATTATAGTAATATGTTTATCACAATTAATTAAAATGTTGGGGAGAACATATTTTAGGACTGCTGCCCCAAGCCTATGAACCCATTTAATTCGCCCTACGGTAAGTTATTTTTTTTTCGTTTCGCCTTTTGAGTTAGCTCATTTTTAGTTCCGCCCGACAGTGGGCTTAAATTTTAAATTTATTTGAGGAAAACTTAAGTTTATTAAAATTTTGTCTTCACCTACCCGTAAATGATATTGTTTTTTTTTTGATTTAATATAATATTTTCGATAGAACAAGAACGAATGCAAGGGAATGTTCTATTATAAGGTCTAGATATATTTATATAATATAAGAACCAAATTTCTAGAAGCGGTGCCTCTAACTTCGTTAGTTCCTCTTTTAGCCGTGTACCTTTCAGACTAAAGGTCAAACAATGATGGTATGTAAAATAAGTTAAGCAATATTTTATGCTCTTTGCAAACTTATTATCCTCTTCTCTTAGAATTGAAATTAGGCACTAAATAATAAAACTACATCTCAGAGAGAGCTGAAATCCCAAGAATACAAATCCACAAGCCAAGAAAATTTTAATATTCCCAACAAATTTATTCAAATTCAGGATCGCCTTCTAGAAGGGCCGAGTATCTTTAAAAATATCTAACAAGGTGTTAAAGCTACGACCACCGAAGAGATAATCCCCAGAAGTGTGATCTTAACCAATCTGAGAGAAAGCTGATGTTCAAAAGAACTTTTTATTCTTAGGCCTCAGTCCTTCTTTTCAAGAAAGATTTTCGATGTAAGAAATTCGTTGAAAATTTGAGTTTTCTTCAAACACATGGAAGTGCCAAAAAACTTTATCAGTTTATCTCTTCTGTGATTGTGATGTGTTGGTAGTTATGAACATGATCGAAATCAGCCTTCGATTTTTTCAATTCAATATCATTCCCATGAAACATTTTGATCGATTCAGAAAAGTTGTCTAGTGAGGCAGCAAATAATACTATTTGAAGCAGGGGCGGCTCGTGACTTTTTAGTGTGTTAGCGTGCTAAGATTGAAAAAAACGTCATGATTGATGTAAGTTGTAACTGAAAAAAAAAATTATATTAAAAAATAAATGTGAAGATTTTCAAGATTTTTTCAGTTTTGTGAGTCAAAAAAAAAAAACAGTTTTGGCTACAACAACATCAACAACGTCGTACTTTTGAATCTCAGCACTAAAACACACTAAAAGTCACGAGCCGCCCCTGTTGTGAAGCATAAAATTTTACAAAAAAATTAACGAAAATTTGAGCCTATTCCAAGCGCCCACAGATCACTTCTATTGGTGCATGTCTTCAGTGGTTACGGTGGATAAAAATATTAAGACTAGCAACACTTATTCTCGCCAAAGAGGCAACGTTGCGGCCCGGAAATGCATTTCATTTAATGTAGCGGTAAGAGATTTCCTTCATCGAATATCGACCAAAGTGCCGGCGCTGCACTGGATTTATATCGCCCGCCATTATGGGTGAATACTTGCGCATTATATTGCCCTATGTGGATGACTTGCGCTTTTTCTTAACTTTTTACTGCGATTTTCACCGCGTTTCAAGGGGGGCTGCACAGGATCAACGGATGTTATTATTAATATTTAATATTGTTTAATAATAATAATAATACTCGGATAATTTGTCTAGCGCCGTTTTTGTGAAAAATCACTTCAAGGGTGCTGTACAAATCTTAATTTCTAGTTAATATTCATTCCTAGTTTATATAAATATAGAGCTACATACATAAAATAATAATAACTTAAAATCCTGCTGATTTTTACACTTTTTTTTGTAGGGCATGAGAGCAAATTTAAAATATAGTATCTCAAAGGTATTTATAATTTTTCATAGTGAGGGACAGATAATGATGAACACCTTCTTATGAATTTAATATAATTACTTTTTGAAATGTAAAATAGGTTAGATTAGGTTAGGTTAAAGTAGGCTTACTTTTAAGTGACTAGGGGTCACGATAAGAACTCTCGTTAACTTATTAAGTTTTTTTTACGACGATTATTGAGAAATATTGTCAAATTTTCATGAAAATATTTTCACTCAAATTATGCCACTAACGTACTAGTTTTACGACCCGGTTTCGTACGAGATTTCAATAAAATTTTATTGAAATTATTCATTGAAGATGCGAGTTGGTTAAAGTGAGTCGATTCGAAGATGGCAGCTTTCACCACTTGATAAGTTTTGTTGCTACAGATGTGATACCTAACAATTTGAATACTGTAATTTTTTATTGTGCGTGAAATTGAATCACTCATCGAATAATTTTTATATAAAAAGAAATAAAAAAATTGCTTTGTAAGAGACCACGGATATTATTTCAATTTTTATAACGCTTAGCTTAAGCACCATCAGGGGACAAAATTAACCTAAATAAAAAAATACAAAAGGTGCAGTTATATTTACATTCAGAGGAAGAACAAAATATAAAACAAAATAACAAAACAATGAGAAAACAATAGAGTAACGTTTAAATTATAACAAAAGAGCAGAGAGAAAAAGACATATAATATGAATTGAAAGAGACGAAACGTCAACTGAGAAGGTGATTAAAGAATAGTGATAAATTTTATGAGTTTACAGGAAATATACCTAATATTGGAATACTGGATAAATTTACCTGATTTTCATTTTTTATATTTTTGTCAATAGTATAATGTACACTAATTGCAATATATTGTATGTTATTGACCATTTTTTCACTCGTTCACATGTTTGTATTTCATCACTGTTTTTTAAATCCTGTCCCGCGCCTTTCCAGGATGTGGCACAATATTGTACAAATATAGTAAATTTTAGGAAATTAGTTAATTAAAAAAAAAATTTTTTTTTTAGGTTGCCCACACAATTTTCCATAATGTATTTTTCTTCTTATTTAGGAAAAGGGTTGAAATTAAATGTACTTACGTTATTTAAAAAAAAAAGTTTTTTACCAAGCTTTACAAAAATTACGTTGGTATAAAGAGGATTACCAACTATTTCGACTTTGATATGTGGGGCATGTATTTTTGCACAACACTTTAATGACATGGCGTGATGCTGCTATTTATGCAGGTAAAACGGTAAGGAAAATATTATTAGTGCCAAGAAAATACCATACATTTCATGAACAGCTCATACAATTATAAAAAAAGGTAGACAATATAGTCGCCGGAAAGGCAAAAGGGTTGAAATTCCATTTTGGGAAGTTTACACCAGAGTAACTAAAAGTTTTTTTGTTTTACAATACAATTCATAAGTCTTCACTACCTGGTTGGATTTAAAAAAAAAATTAACTCAGGAACTCAATGCTCTCATTGAGTTACTTGAAGTGACAAAAGATAAAAAAACGTCCCAAACTTGTGTCGCTTGAGTCAAGCCTTCTCCAAAATGGTAAATATATTTTAGATGGCTGAAGGGTCACAAAAGCCTTCAGAATCAAGCGAGAGTCAGAGCATTCGATGGAGAAAAAATAATTGATTTTAACTGCATATTTGACTATTAAAAAAGTGTCGCTTAAGCCCTTTTTCTTTTCCAGCGACGATATTATACAAGGCTTTGCAAATAATAACGGAAGCGTCGTGAGTCGTGTGTGGAAATTAAGAATATCACGAATTTAATCAAAGCTTAATCTGCTCACGGAAATGAAACCAAGGCTACCTGGTTATAGTAATATCAAATTATTGCACTATCAAAATTGACGTTTAAGGATATACTTAATTAATGTAGTGAAAATAGTAGTAAAAGTTAATAAAGGATTCAAGGTTACCAGTCCAGAGCGGAGTTCCAATACGAGTGAAGCATAAAATTGGTAGATGAAGGATGCGAGTAAGCCGAATGAAGTAAAAATATAATTCCTTAAGTGTTGATATAAGTGGTTTTAGTGCCGCTGTAGCGCTGCCACGTGCCCATGTCAAAAGTGTCAACCACGCGACAGCGCTTCACACTTCAATGTACGTTTGAACACCGAGTACAAATTTTGGTTTAGAAAAATTACCAGGGCATAATTTACGGCGATGCGTGGTATGCAGTAGTAAAACTTGTAGTGCGGCAAGGTAAAAATCCAATTTAATTTGCCTACAATGTTTCTACACAAACTTCAAGCAGTCCCTGCATGAAGTTTGTGTGAGAAAGCATTTGTGTCAAGCTTAATTATTTTTTTTTCTTTATTTCTTCGGTTTTCGTTTTTAATACACTTTTGTTATCTATATATATGTTTTAATAATAAAAATCTTAATGAAAAGAAATTTGCAATCATTTTGGAAATCAGAAAATTTTTAGAAAAATACATATTTTATCAACAGCATAAAATAACAGAATGTTAAATGGCATTAAATAGACTATAAAAGCATGCCTAAATGGCAAGCAAGTAGACTGGAATATAATGCATGACGAAAGATGTATAAATTAACAGGATAAAGTGCGTACGGCGGATGAACGAAGAAGATTTTCAGGTGTAGGAAGAAAATATTACTTCCCAGAAAATACACGTGTTTTTCTTTTTTTATTCAGTACATATAAGTAGCTTATTACAAATATTTGTATTTGGAACATATTCCTATCAGACTAAGCAGATGCCCGTTTTATATTCAGTATTGTTAGGTTTCTCGTCAAGTTTCAACGCGTGTCAGGTGACCGCAGTGCAGCACCCATTCTTTCTCAAATTTATTTTTTAAATTCCTTAAAAACTAAACTTAATATTAAGTATTTGTGCCATTAGATATTAGAAGCATCAACAAAAACATAAAAGAGTTATTATGCAGTCTCAGTCTTTTAGAAATTGAACTCGACTGCATAGTTTTGAGTGAGGCCAACCTCGATACAATAAATTCTACAAACTTACAACAATTACCAAATGTTACATGTACATCCACAACAACACGCTTTAATAGCGGGGTTTTCACAAATAAATTAACATATCACTAGCTTGGCGATACAAATAAAGATGTATAATTAGGTTTATCAAATTATAGCTGTATACCAAACACACGGATCAAACATACACACATTTACAAAGGATCTGAAAGATGCAATTAATAATATTAAATGGCATAATACTATAGTGATGGGTGACTTCAATTTAAATACTGGTCAAAACACTAACAGCACTGAAAAAAAAAACTTAATATGATGGCTGAAATAACTTTAATTTCATGTATAAATGGCTACACCAGTAAATTAGTTGTACCCCGACAAAACCCATCGTGTATTGATAATTTTTGGACACAAGTTGATAAAACTGCAAAAATAACATCTGTAATTTGGAAAACAAGCATAAAAAATCACTACCTTTGTTTTTTGAGTATCGATGAAAATTAAAAAAAAAAAAGATTTTTCTTCAAATTCATTTCAACAATGTAATATAAACATATTAAACATGGAAATTCTAGAACAAGAATTGGAAGTGGAAAAGTGAGTAGATACTCTAATACCTTAAGTGTATGGTGTTCTATTTAAAACTCATAACTTTGCAGTTTAATGGTTATTTTATTCACATAGTCTTAATTACTGCCTCAGGTAATATCTTAATTAATTAAAAACCGATTTAAAAACATGAGAATCTTCCGCCTTTAGGTATAACGAAACACTTGCGCAGAATACTGAAATAATTTCTACAAACAAAGAGGTACACTGAAAGGAGACGGTGGTTTAATTCGCATGCGGGTGGCAAATTTAGTTAAGAAAGTTGGTTAGCAGTTGCAGCGGGGCCATCAGCCCTACGCCGTGGGAGGGAGGGTGGAAATCCAAAATGCACTGCCAGGAGCCCAAGATGAAGTTGAAGACTAGGGTGGCTGTAAAATATTCTCATCGATAAAAAGTACTAGTTAAAACCGCGATCACGTTGTGTTGTGGGTTGATATGATTGACCGATATTTCGAGTTTGGAAGTGCAAATATTTCTTAAGTATCTTTTATACACATTTTTGTACTGTTAAAGTACCCTTTCTTTATTTCGTTAGTATCTCGCGTGTATCTTATAATTAAGTCTTTTGTTTCACTAAAATATTCACATAATTTTATTTTACCGTATATTTTTGTTGATAGAATTTCCTACAAGGGAATGACACCTCTTTGGCACTGCGTTTAGTGTAGTTCACTACATTGAATGTTAATGCGCTTCATGTATTAGCGAATTTATTACATCATGTCTTGAATGACATGAGTGGTTCCGAATATATCTTTTTATGTCCCGTTTATGTGTCTGATACTCCTAGCTAGCTCACAGACGAATTTTTAAAAACATTTTAAAAGATAGACGATCAGAACATCGTTTTATGCATAGATCTCTATTTTCTCTGCCCGCGACAAGTATTTCGTTCTTTGAAAATCGTTATAAACTACCAACCATCGTTAGTACAATACGTTATTGATTAATTTTGTATGCCAACCCCGAACTGCCAAGAACGGCAACTTTAAGATCGTATAAAGGTAACATTGGTTCACAAGACAGTTAGCGTTAAAAATGTTGGTTTGTGCCGTACGACTTGATTGATCAGTAAGATTTATTAATTTTGTTATAATTTTCTTCACCTCTATTTACATTTTATAACCTTTATGTTTATGAAAATAAAAACCCCAAAAGAACACTTTTTTTTAAATTTCCAAAACAAAAATTTGAAATGCGTGAAAGATGACTTTGATAAAATTTGAAAACATCAGTCTTGTCAATAACGTTTAAAAATCTCAGGGTAAATCAACCCACCCTGGCTCGGGAGGACTCTAGTTCTCTAGTAAGCGGATCACGAGCATCCGCAGCCCAGACTGTGCGATTTAATGCACCAAAGAAGGCCTGTAATGCATAATAAGGATAATTGGATTTATTCAGGGAAATTTTCCATTTCGCCTGGCGTCTGGGGGAGAGTTACAAACCCAGATATTCTTTGTGTTGTGGCTTGAATAAATCTAATTTGCGTCAAAAGTAAACATGCTTGGGAATTATGGAAGTGAAAAGATTTTTTTTAATACCTTTGTCACGAATTTATGATTACGCAAATGAAAAGCAGTACAGGGAATGATAAACGAAAGACGTTCAAAGAAAGCTGTCATAGGTTCAAAACCTTCGTTACTGGCACTAGTTCCCGGATGCGGCTTGCCAATATACAATTGCGCTGATGATAGCCAACCATCGATAGGAAAGGAAACAGAAGCAGAGGAAGAAAATATTGGAAATATGTGTGTGATATGCTATTGTGAATACTGTTGCTACAGGTGGCTGGGATATCTAAGCATTTCCCGTACCTTAAATGACAATGAGACAATCTTATTTTTTTAGAAGGTTTTAACCTTACTTCTTGTTTTTTAGAGAACCTACCCAACTTACGCAGGTGAAAAATTCTTGTAGGTCTTAAAAATAATAATACATAGATTCTGTAAATATATGTTGGGAAAAAGTAATTTCATATTTCGCACCCTTTTTTTCAAACTAAGTATATCTCGTTCATTATTGGTCACATCGGATCATACAATACGGAGTTGTGAAGGTGTGAGTGTATAGTACAAACGCTTTTTTGACAGTAATCCGCTTGATCGTGAACTATCGTGCTTCGAGTATGGAGGCCTCAAAGGAAGAAATTCGCCATATTTTACATTTTTACTACCTGAAAGGGAAAAACGCGTCGAAAGCGACCAAAAAAAAAATTGCAATGTATGCGGGGCCGATACTTTTTCAGTTCGTGCTGCACAACAGTGGTTCGAGCTATTTCATTCTGGTGTAGTGGAGGTGAATGATGAACCACGCTCTGGCAGGCCTGTCGTCGAAAATGTTGATAAAATCATGGAAAATATCGAGATAGACCGTCATGTTAGCAGTCGAAACATCGCTCAAGAGCTGAATAACGACCATAAAACCGTTTTGAACCATTTGCAGAAGGGTGAATTTAAAAAAAAGCTCGATTTTTCTGAAGCGGATAGTGACTGGTGATGACAAGTGGGTCACTTACGACAATGTTAAGCGACAGAGATCGTAGTCGAAAGCCAACAAAGCGGCACAGACCGTGGCCAAGCCAGAACTGACGGCCAGGAAGGTGTTGCTGTGTGTTTGGTGGAGATTGGCAGGGAATAATCTATTATGAACTGTTCCGCTATGGCCAAATGCTCAACTCTTGCCCTCTACTGAGAACAACTCGACCGTTTGAAGCTGGCGATCGAACAGAAGCGGCCAGCATTGATGAATAGGAGAGGAATCGTGTTTCATCAGGACAACGCCAGGCCGCACACATCTTTGATGACGCGCCAGAAGCTCCGGAAGCTCGGATGGGAAGTTTTTATGCATTCACCCTATAGTCCGAAACTGGCACCAAGTGATTACCACCTGTTCTTGTCTATGGCCAACGCGCTTGGGGTACAAATTTGGCCTCAACAGAGGCCTGTGAAAATTGGTTATCCGAGTTTTTTACCAATATGGACAAGGGTTTCTACAAAAAGGGCATTATTGGAAACAAGTTATCAAACAGAACGGTGTATATTTGACTTAAATCGAATGATTGTAACACTTTTTATAAAGCATTGAAATAAAGCAAAAAATACGATATTACTTTTTCCCCAACCAATATACTCGTATATTGCTATGCTTATAACATCTTTAAAAAAAAAGAAACTCAATCTACTTTGGGGAGTGAATTCTAATACGCAACCATAATATAATATTATATAATATGAGGCAGCCAGGCTGCGGCAGCCAACACGATCTTCAAATTTGTATTAAAATGTATTCGAGCTAACGCACTAGGCAGCCAAAAATCGTTGGCTGCGGTAGCCAGTCGAAACATGCCGATTGCACAGGCAGCCATGGCAGCGCGCAGCCCATACGACGCTGGTAAATGTATGCGAAATGTACGTAGCTGCCTCCATCCTAACCTAACGCACTTGTCGCGGCAGCCGGACGTTTCTATTACAAATTTTACGATGTCTTTTGAAACAGAGAGATTGGATACCTACTGGCTGCCACAGCTGGTTGCGAGAATTGGCTGCTCCTCATTGTGGCTGCCTAGTGCACGGTTAGCCTAAGAATTTACGTGCAAAATGATTCTCTATTTCCGAGCGTTCGACATTGGAGAATGAATGTCTGAGATTTTTCCAAATTATCGAGAAATCCATACAACGAGGGTTTGTAAAGCTCCGCCTAGCAACAGTTCGAGTCGGGGTGCGATGACAGAAGAAGAAGAAGTTGGATAAACTCCGCGGAATGTGGAAACTACAGTTAGCGTAAGACGACGTCTCTGGAGACCCGGGCTAGTTAAACAACACTATTGCCATTTTATCGGCTCCCCGATATTGCATTGTGTTTTTTGTCTGTAAACTTTGCCAATAAGCATCAATTTATTGTCGAATCGCAACTTGCATACCACCACTTTGTACTGATGTATTTTTGTTTGTTCTAAAGATTTAATTGGAACTTTGGCCTTTTTGTGTATTCTGTTGCTAAAAGTGTTCTTATACATTTTGGATATATCTATTTGTTATCTTATCTTAAAACTAATTTCTACAGGTGATACCATAAATGTACGCGTGTCGGTGTTATTTTTGGACGTTTTAAACCACTTCTTTCGATTTTTAGTCAACCAAACCAAAACGTTTACTGACGAATGATTTTCAGGCACGTAAAATCTTAATACCCTATCTTTGTTTCACTTCTTCCTTCACAATCTTATTGATTATGTTGCACATGTTTATTTTTCTTGTGTCCAGGGTGTGTTACTTTTGATTTAACAGTTGTTTATTTCTTCTGAGTTTTATAGAACTTTTTCTCCTTGCTGAGCCTCCAAAACCAATACTATGACATATATTATTCTTGTATCTCCTGAAACCTGCTGGAATCTCCTGGAACCTTCAGAAACCCCATATGCAGCAACGCTTATAACGCGTTGATAATATTTTTGGAGTTTGAATAAAATATTCTCGAAAGAATACAGGAAAATTGGCAATCAGTAGCATTTAGTTATTTGTATCTACGTAAAACGCCCCCTTGATATTTTGTTTCTTTTTATTTTAAACGACTTCCTTCTCATATTTTATTGATTCTTTTTCTCACGCTCCTAGTATTTTCTGTAGGTATTTATGACGGTTTTATTAGGCTTGCTAAATAAAAAATTGAAAACGACGAATTGACTAGTGATGCCAACACTCTCAATTCAAAATTGTTATTTTTCGACTTATGTGTGTAACCGGGGTTCTTTGCACCTTTTCTTTGTTCAGTTGAGTTTTGCAGGAAAATGAGAGCTGCTTTTTTCAAAAACTTCTATGCTCAGAAGTAGTTTGAGCCTAGCTTTCTGCATCAAGTACAGCTACCGTTTTGACAGATTGTTGTCGATTGCCGTCTTCTCAGTCTCTCATTTGTCTTTTCTTTTGATTATTGAATTGTATGTTATTCTCTGTTTTTTTCATTCTTCTCTTATTTTATTGAATAAAATGTTTTCTTTCTAAATGTATATATAACCACACACTTTATATTTTTGTTTAGTTTAATTTTGAACCCTGATGATGCTTAAAATTTGTGTTTTTGTACAAAGTTATTTTTTCATTTCATTAAATTTGTCAAACCATAAAGAAATTGCTTTCCACGAAAATGTGATATTATTTCAAATTCTTTCTCAAAGCAGACGAGTCAAGCATTTTCACACCTTATTATTAACCCACCTGTGAATTGCTTTCCAAGTGCCATAGTTTTGTTAAAAACAAAGCATTTTATTGACATAAATATGACTTGGAATTCACGTAATTTGTTTATTACTACTCTCATCAATGCGTTCTCTTTTAAGGTCATCGAAAGTTGCATTTGTCAAAGAAGAACCTAATTTCAAATAGACTAACACAAATCCTGGGCCCGCATTTTAACCACAAATCATTGATTGCTTACTTCACCGACTGCGTAACACGGTTTTTTACATATTAAATTGTATTGATTGTTATGTTATGAGAGTAATAAAATAAGTGTGTAGCGAACGACCTAAATAGTTACCAAGAGTTCCATCAAAATGGCCAGGGCCGATTAATCCTTTTATCGAGTAAACTGGAGTATAGTGAATTGTTAACAATATAAACGCCCACAATTTACAAACTTATGTAGGATTGACAAATATTATTTATGTTTTGTAATATCAAGTTTTTTTTTATTGGTAAAGTATATTGTTGAGAGTAGATACTTATGTTATTATCTCGGGAAGAGGTCATGCAACCTACGCCCGAGCGAGTATAATGAGTTTGTCGGAAAATACTGTGGGACGGAAAAACTTAGCAGGCAGAATAAACCATATAGAAGGTAGAACAATTCGGCTAAAGACATTGTTTACGAGTGCCAAATTAATGATGAAAAATGCTCCATAAAGGTCATGGTGATACCCTTTCGAGTATACAGGAAAGATTGAGCGATAAACATTATTCCTAATCTGTGAGAGAGAAATAATTTGTATTATGTAGAATGTTTGTAACAGGTACACAAGGCAAAATAAATTTAAAAAACTCTCTGAAAAGAGTTTTGCTTTTCGTTGTATGTATTTCTATTTAGCTTCACATCTCAGTTGCGAAGTGGTTGTTTTTGCAGTTCGATCTGATAGAAATATTAACACTGGTTGTTGATTTAGGATTAAAGAATACTTTCTACAAAAATAAATACACACGGGTATAAAGAAGATTTATTTTCAAAGGTTTAATTTTCAGAAATCCAAAAAATGTAGCCATTTTATTTATTGATTAATGCTTAATACTTGAATTCTTTATTTTGTTACACCAGCTATTATTAAACCTTCTGTCTAGTAATTCTAAATATTGGTACAAATTTAGATAACATGGATACTTCTCCAGCCTACTTATTTGCATGATAATAAATTTGTCAAAGTTGACGTTATGTCAACAATGACATCAGGTGTCGGTATAATACGTAATAATTATACGGTGAAGATTTCGTGACATGTTTTGTGAATAATGACTGTATTGTGTGGATAACAGATTAGATGAATCTCTCAATTGTCATCTACCGGTATGACAGAATGTATATCGACATCAGAATCGCACTGTTTTTGTAATTATTATTACGACTATTTCAGATACGGTAATAAAAGTAATTAAAATTATATAAGTGTAATTGCAGGAAGCGCAAAAAGATTTCCATGAAGTTGCGAGAGGTTATTACATTGTGTTTGAATAGTTAGCAGCTTATACTACTGAGAATATTACGTGAGTCAGTTCAATGTTAGGTTGATATGTCACTGGACCATCGGATTATATGCACTCAAATTACCAAAACATCTGGGAATATTACATTTAAACGCACTTCCGAATTTTTGACTTTACATTAAGTGATGGAGTATTGCAAAATACTCGTAGCTTTGGTTTACAACTGAAATCTGGAAACTTACTCGCATTTCTGAGTTTTTTTTTAAATTTCGCGACTTTAATACAGAATGGCCGCAAAGGTTATTTGGATGAATAAAATGACTGAAATATTATGAAAAATCTCAAATATGTTTAAAAGACCAACAAGGCTTGAATATGCATTTTGCATAAGTAAATATGTAATCGCATATTGACATAATCGGATATCTAGTCTTTATTCAGAAGATACAATAACCAATTTATAGTATTTATAATCTACATCACATGGACTAAGTAAGCATAAATTATATCCGGTATTAACATGGGTCGTGAGCCATGACAGGGTGTAGATTTGTGTGATTGTGAAGAATAAAAAATAAATAACGACACAAAAAGAAAATAAATTGCTAAAAACTGGGAAAAAAAATGATTAAAATACTAGTTAGATATAAATACGAATGCCACGTACTGGGAAAGGGATCAGGTAAGAAAAAAATTGCAAAATAAAAAAATTGAGTCCAAAAGATTTAAAAGTTATTATAATGGCAGTCGTTTCATATAACTGGTATGTACCATACATAAATTGACGCAGATTTCTGAAGCGCTCTAATTAGTTTGAAAATACAGAGTTAAAAATGAAGACGAAATAAAAATGCATAGAAATTCCAAATTTGCAAAATTGCTCAACCAAGAGATTATCCCGGATGACGGATGAACTGTTAGGAGACATAATCTCTTAATTAACCACAAATATAAGTTATATTGTAATTGCAGATGCAACAAGTCATTAAAATTATACAATAGAACCTTCCCGGAGCGCAGAACCGCGAAGAGTCAAAATGAGACAGTTAGGCCGTAAGGTTGTTAGACTGGATGTAGCAGTTACGTGTCCCAAGCCGGTAACCAGAGCAAGAACCAACCAGGAGATGTGCAGTAAGACGACATCACTCGAGATTCAGGTCGTGTCTCTTTCATCCGCCACGAGGAGGCTGTTTAGGAAATCTGCGGCTTGCACTCACTCTCGCTTCTTCTCACGACTGTAACACTTCGTAGCCCTGCTGTAACCCGGGATGCTGCTAACCGTAACAGCATTCTTAAATCACAGTGTTATTTATACATTATGTGACCCAATGAAACTAAGATTAACAGATTTAATAATTGAACAATTTTTTTGCGTTTATCGTTTTTTAATGTGAATATGTAATTAATGTTTTTTACCGTCATTGCGGCCGACCCACAGTTGCCTATGAGCACGTAAATTTAACAGTTCAACGCTCAAAGTTGTCGTTTGATTTATTTATTTATAAATTAACGGACTAAAGTTCAATTAAAAAATACATATAAAACAAGGAATAGCATTTACATAATAATAAATGAAGCGATGACAAAAAAAAGGCAAAATAAACATAAGAGGGAACATTCAAGAGCATTCATTGATGAAATTTTGATGACTAAACTCTAACGATGGCCAGCGTGGTTCAGTGGAAGGACGCTCGACTACGAATCCAAAGATCATGAGTCCAAATACGGCGTGCGTAAATAAATTTTATTTTATTAATGTGTATCATAACACAATTAATTCATATATAATATAAGATAAAATATATTTATGGCACATTCCAGAGTGGTAGATACTTGAAGTAACAATACATGGAGGGAGAGCTAATTATTTTTACCCAACCTATACAAACTTGCGATAAATCACTTTCTCCGGGTTTTCACATCGTACACCATGAGAGGTGAGACATCAAATATAATACACCGCTTCTATGTATTGTAACGATGAGTTCCTGAGTCACGGGACCTGCCACTAAACATGACACAACTAAACGGTTTTTAGCTTATGTATATTTTCGTTGATTACAATACTGTAGTGGTTACGAATAAACAAAAACATTATGTCGATATGTGCTGTGAATGGATGTATATAGTCTTAGCCACGCCCAGGTCTGCCAAGTCCGGTAAAATCATCAAAACTGACTACACTGCCTTGGATAGATACCACTCTATGTAGTCTAAGGGTAGATACTATTAAGTATCGCCCCGGTGAAAGACCACCGTTCAGAATCGAAACGTTGCTTGACGTGGCTTTAGCCGTGTTTGGTAACTAGGTACTTTCCGACCTTCCACTCTTCTCAACTCCTCCCCTCCCTCACTACCTTCAGCCACACAACATACCCCATTTAGGGATGCCATGGTCCCACTGGTTCTAGACGGTTGGCAGAAGTTGGGACTCTTAAACTTTAAAAACAACCCTCAGTCACGTTGATGGTATTGTGATGGTTTTTTTTTTCAATTCTACAATTTTATTTTTTGTATGAATACCGCACAAGAGTCTCAACTGCTCCCAACCGTCTAGAGCCAGTGAGACTATGGCATCCCCAAATAGGGTATGCTGTGAGGCTGAAGGTAGTGGGGAGGGGAAGAAGATTGGGAAGAGGAAGGTTGGGAAGTACCTGGCTATTCAGATCTGGTCACCAAACACGGCTCAAGTCATTTCAAGCAACGTTTCGATTTTGGATGGTGGTCTTTCACCAGGGCGATACTTTTTTATTATGTTTATATGAATTAAATGGAACATATTAATTTAAATAAAAGTTATTGGCGCACACCGGGTTTGAACCCGCGACCTTTGGATTCGTAGTCGAGCGTCTTACCACTCGACCATGGAGGCCGTTATTATGAATGTGCCTCGAAAATATGTGATTTTTATAAGATTTTATTTACCCATTCAGTCATTTAGGGTTAAATCGATCACACTTTAACTTCGCTACTAAAAACTTGTACAGTGATGTGTGTATGTATTTAGCACTAGAGATCAAAATGAGTTGCACACAGAACAAAGAATGGTTATGAAACTCCCATTTATACCTATATAATTATTTAATCTTAATTAGGCTGCGCCATAATTCAATTACGTATTATATTATGTTATTAAATTTGGCAAAAATTATCACCATCACGTTGTGTACATTTTGTGTTTATTTTTTAAGCAGTGTATATTAATTGTTTTTTGTCAAAATTTGTCGTTTAATTTCATTGTTTTTTGTTTATAATAAAATCCCTGTATCTATTCAATATACATATCTTTAATATTTATAAGAACTTAAAAATATCTTAAATCCTTTTATATATATATATATATATATATAAAGGATTTAAGATATATTTGGATGTATAATATATATATATATATATATTATATATATATGCTAACTAAAAATATATATATATATATATATATACATGCACTTCTGTTATTCTGACTCTTCACAACACCCGATTGAAGTATTTGATTTACATTCATACATCGTCTCATACATACTCTTCTGTTATTCCATTCACTTTGCATCATATATTAAAATCGTTATGTACATACTCGTATGTTTTATTTTTATACTATCTTTATTTATATGTACGCACTGTCACTTTCACCAGAACAAGTTATAATAACCTAGTGAGGTATGTAATTTATTTATAAACTAACGGACGTTTGTCCAATTACAAAAAATATAACATGATATGGGTAATAAGAGCGAAAAAGAAAAAACAACACATACATAATAATATAATGAAGCAATAATAAAAATAAGACAAAATATACATAAGAAAGAACATTCAAATCAAAGCCAACGTCAATTCAAAGTTTTAGTAGAGTCGTAAAGAATTATAAAAATCATTTAGACTGGTACCAAAAATTTCAACACCGTGGCTTTAGTTAACAAGTCCCGACATTCTGGACAGTGGAGAATTATACCCATAATTAGTAGAGTGATGATTGAGGAACAGCAATTCAATTTTCTGAGTCTACGGTAAGGAATGTTGAACTGGATGAGTTGCAACAAAGAAGGTGAGTCAAATATTCAGTTAATAATTTTTAAAATACAAATTAAATCAAAATCTTTACTTCGCTTTTCTAATGAAGAAATTTTTAAGTGTTTGTTCAATTTCATCATACGAATAATCACTTTTTTCCCTCTCACCTAAAAGCGATCTTCTAAAATATGTAAAAAAAAATTTTTTATTTTTCTAAATAAACTAATAATTAAGTTGCAAAATTTTTGCCATACGATGCGGAAGGAATGACTGGGTGCATATTTCATCCATTCAAATCATTAAATTTGAAAGACTTACATCAAATCACTAACTGCCAGCTTCAGTATTTGCCAGATTAGTCAGTTGATTGGTAAAGACTTAAATAGACAAATACAAATAAAATAACACTCGACTAGTTTGTACTGCGCTATTATTGCGATAAACCTATTTAACGTCAAACAAGTAAGTAAATTCGGGAAGTATCTGGCTATTCAGATTTGGTCACTAAACACGGTTCCACTTCGAGCAACTTTTCGATTCTGGATAATGGTATTTTACCAGGGTAATGCTGAGACTATTTACCAATCTGGAAAGTACTGCAAGTAAATTATACTTTATTTGCATTGATTTATTGTGAAATAACACGAATTAATTGAATAAAATTTAAAAATAAAATAGATAAACTTTTTTAAAACCACTTTTATTTTCAATATTTTATCCGACCGGTTTTGGAAGCACCCTTCCATCTTCAGGACGATACTAAAAGTGTTTATTTTTTACACTAGGACATCTGACATGTGACATAATAACATTAAAAAAAAAACAAAAATTCTAAATTTTGTGTTAGCTATCCTGAAAACCTGCGTTTTTTTCACTAATTCCGTTCTTCCTTTCGCACAAAGATATAAACATAGATATTTTAATATTTTGAGTTTAAGAGTAAGACAAATAGTTCATGCATACATATGCATACCCAGCATTGGCGCTAAAGCCTTCGGAAGGTCTTGGCCACCTCTAGGAAACATCTTCACTTCTGCAAGTCTTCTGTTGTTTCCCTCCAGTTACGATATACCTATGGTGTTCATCATTCAGCCACCTTAGTCTAACACCCTTTCATCCTGGTGGTCGGCTTCCTTCCACCATTACTATTTAGTTTAAGAGCGGAGATGTCATTTATATAAACATTGATATCGATGGCTCTTTAAACAGTTGGTATAGTTCAATCTTATACCTAGCTAGCCAGAAAACCCTTTCTTGAATGGCCCCAAAGAATCGTTTTACAATCTTCTTCCTCTCAAAAATGTGCGAAACCCTTTAGCTGTTCTTCATCGGGGTTCAACAATCTCAACCATTTATTGCTTAGCACTGTTATTGTGAGTATTTCAATGAGATTATATTTGGTACTTAAATAGTTAATTGGGACAGAATTTCATTAGATTGATTGATAAATAGATAAGATCACACTATAGAGATTGTCCAAGGGAAACAGAAAATTATACGGTCACAAAACTCTGCTCCATAAAACACATTTAATTGCTTTTGGTAAGTGTACCTAAATGTTAATACTGTGAAGATCGTCTGCCAATAATGAAATCATATTAATAATGATTGCTTAATAACGATTAGTAGGTTATCGTTGTAAAATGGTAAGAAACCTTAAAACTCTTTTCAACATCAATTCGTAAATGTTTGCCAACGTGTTAAAAAATACAGAAACGTTCTTACTATGTGGTTAGATTTCAGCCAAATCCAGAATTAACGAAGTAAAGAAAAACAGATTTTTCGTTTATCTACATAGTTACTAGGATGAAAGATTATTGTGTTCAGATTATAAAAAAAAAACACTTTATGTTAAGAAGGTGAACATTATTGGTTAATATGTAATTTTCATAATTGCCATTTTCTGTGAGTTTCAAGTAAAATAGTTTTTTTTAAAGAAAGACAAACACTATCATGTTATGAATAATCTGACAATATTTGAAAAACTCCTACTGCCATCATAATAAGCGGAAGATGCTGTTTATGCAATGATTGAGGGTTTAGTTAGCAGAGGAATCGAACCCACGACGCCCGGACGGGAATTCAACGCGTTTGTCTACTCATATACTAACGATCGATTGTTTATTTGCATTTACATTTAATACACATGTTCTATTAAAGGGATAATGGAGTATAACCTTGAACTAACAATATATGGAGGGATGGCTAATTATTTTTACCCAACCTACAAAAACTTTTGATAAATCACTTTCTCCGGGTTTTTGTCACCATAAGAGAGAATGAGACAAAAATTTAATTCCCCGCTTTTACGTAGTGACGCAATGATCTTAAGCTACTGGGCCACCGCGGGACTCCGCCCACATTTTTTTATTATGGCAAAACTTGTTTATTTGCTTTATGCTATATTTTCATTGATAAAAATACTGTGTAAAAGTGGCTGTACGAATAAACAAAAACGTTATGTCAACATGTGCTGTGAATAGATATACAAATACCGTAGCCTCAGTCTTAGCCACTCCCTTTTCTAACCGAGTCAACTTTAACCCTAAAGATAATCTACGTCCGCGAGACGTACAGCGCGACAAAATAGTGTTGTCACTTTTCACTACGCAGCGAGTTGTCTGTTTCAACCAACTCAGTTGACGACCAGAGCTCACACGGGATACCTGTGCCGCAAAGGTGAGTACCCAGCACTACAAATGTTATATTGTACGTCCGAGACGTATGATTATCTTTTTTATGAAACTTTTTGTGACATATTTGTCGACATCGTTTATATGTATTAAAATTAACTCTGTCTATTTGTCTGATGTATTAAAATGAACTTATCATTATTTTCAGTTACTTACTATCAATATGACAAACGGAAGCAAGAAGAAGCAAAAAGAAGAAATTACTTCGCGAGCTGTGGGCACATCAATGTTTTATTATGACGGTCCTTTGACTTTCGTATCATATAAACCAAAACCATCGAAAATGGTTTATTTGTTGTCATCTTGTGATGAGGACGGTAAAAATAAATCAAACAACTGGAAAAGCTCAGATGATCATGTATTATAACCAGAAAAAGGGAAATGTCGTTCGACCAAATGTGTTCGTCAATGTCTTGCTCTAGAAAGACAAACAGATGGCCAATGGCTGTACTTTACGACAACATAGGTTTTGTTAACTCATATGTCATTTATTGTCATAACATTCTATCAAAGAATGAAAAGCTAGCCAAACATTATATAAAGAAATTGAGTACAGAGCTTACTTCACCATAGATGGAAAAAGGTTAAACAACTTTGAAGAGAACTGTTCGGAATAACTGCCACAGGTTATTGCAAATAGTGATCAGACAGATCAAAGAGCCTGCTGTAAAAAAAGAAGGGTATTGTTCATATTGTCATTCTAAAATTCTAAGAATGTCAAAGATAACCATAAAAATGGTGAAAATAAACACCATTTAATATGAAAATGTGAAACGGTTGCAACCATTGAAATGGCAAAGTTCCTAGTTTTTTTGTTGTTGCTCTAGTGACTTTTCAAAATGTATTTTATAAAGCATTGTTTTATTTCACTAATTAACACATAAACAACTATTTATAGTACTAATTTTTAAAAAATAAGTACACTTTTTCTTTAAATACGCTAATTACATGCGATACGTCTCGTATGATTATCTTTACGTTATATTTAATAAGATTATCTTTCTTTAAAAGCTAGTAAAAACTGACTACAGATCGATCTACAGCTATACCTCTTGTATATTTGCTCTAAGAGTATAACCTTGGTGAAAATCACCATTTAAAAACAAACGGTTGTTTGAAATGGCAATAGCCATGTCTAGTGACTAGATCTGAATAGCCAGGTAATTCTCAACCTTCCTCTTTTCAATCTTCTTCCCCTCCCCACTATCTTTAGTCGCGCAACACATACTAATTGGGGATGCCATAGTCCCACTGGCTCCGGATAGTTGAGATCAGTTGAGACTCATGTGCGGTATTCACATTAGAAAAAAAAACACTTTAAAAAGTTGATTCAGGTAACTCAATGCTTTCACTGAGTTACCTGATGCGACAAAAAGCTAAAAAAAGTCCCAAACTTGTGTCCCTTGAGTCAAGCCTTCTCCCAAATGGTAAATTTATTTCAGATGGCTGAATGACCACAAAAGTCTTCTGAGTCAAGCGAGAGTCAGAGCATTCGATGCAGAAAGAATATGTGATTAAAACTGCATATTTAAATAATTTGTGACCAACCTGTCGCTAAAGCCTCTTTGCCTTTCAATACATATATAAGCCTTATCAAATTGAATATGCAATTGAAAATTATTTAAACACCTCCAGAAAGTTTATAACCTCAGAACCGTGCAGATCGTTGGCAAGTAGAGTGTTTGGGCACTCGTGTGGTATGCGTTTGATGGTCGAAGTCATCTTTTATTAGACTGATGCAACACTGTCATTAAAACATTGTAATAATAACTACGTAAGTTATTACCATTACTTCCAACCATTTTTAGCAGAGTGAAGAAACTGGCCGAACGATTGTCATGAACTGTGCTTTACGGAGAGTCCCTTGGGTAGTGATGGGCATAATCGACATGCCTATTTCGAAATGATCGATTATTATGTTTTTCATAAAAAGTATTAGATTTACATGCAAACCTTTTTCTTATTTTTGCCTTGTACCTTCTCATATCGGAGGTTGGCCATCATTAATGCATTATTTAGCCTGTAGGCTGCAACCAGAATAATTCCGTTTAACTGAAGTTGTACTAGTCTCGTTGATTTAGAAAACACGAGGTCCTTAATAGAAAATGTATCTTGTGTATTATTTTAAGGTTACATTGATAATTATTTAACTAAGCAATTAATTTCCAATAGAAACAAGTTACTGTTTTCTAGTTAGTCAATGTTTTCAAAAAAGATTTTAGTTTTTTTTTAAAGTTATTGAATCTTTGATTTTTTTTTATTTCGTCGGGAAGGCTATTTAAAAATATTATCTCCTTGAATTCACAATTCATAATTACTATGAATTTGTTGTGTTGAAAATAAAGGAATTTTGATATTATATTTATACTTTAAAGATGAATTAACTTTTAGGACATGAGAAAGATTATCTTTGAAAATTTGTAATATTGAGTGTTTCTTTTAGATGTCTTCTATTTTAGGAACTTGAAATATTTTAAACATATATTTGGTATTGATTTCCGTTTCATATTAAAGCTTAAGATTATTAATGTTTTTTAAATATTTGATACAAAAAAACATTAATGCTATAAAGTTATTCGAATTTCAATACAAAAAAATGACGTTTACGTAGTCCAATTATTTAGAATATTTCAGTCAAAAGTTTCGAATGTGCCCATCACTAGTGGCGTATCACAATGATTATGTTCCCAACAATGATAATGTAACCACCACCGTTGCGAAATCTAACGCCAGTATTTTGCATTCTGGTAATTACGTGAATTAGCCGGGATTCAATTTTATAGCCGTTCGTGGGGAGCCTCAGCCGGGCGCATCTTTTAACTCTGCGCCGAAGACGGAGTAGCCCGTTCGCCCAATAAGTCACTGTCACATTGTAAAGGCACTTTATGGGAAACGAGACTAATAAAGTTTGTTTGAATTATAATGATCTTCTTTTGCTGAGCCTGGGGCGGGATTAGGCTGCTAATGGGATAAAATAAATGACGATAGTGGTTGTTTTAAACTGCAATTATACGTTAAGCAATATCGTCGTCTTAATTAGTAGCTTGGCATTTTTAAATAGTCAGTTTTTTCACAAATTGGGATTTGAATATCATCTTTCATTAAGTGTTTTAATGCATTTTACAACAAAAACCTCATATCTGTACGCAATTAAAAGTAAAAAAAACTGTATCAAGTAAAAGAAAAAAAAAATAAGCTCGTATACAATGCATTAACGTATGTCAATTGATGGAAAAAAATGCTTAATGCAGGAAAGCAAAAATGAATTTTCGATTTAATCGTCATTAATTGAATCTTCACGGTTCATAATAATTATTCAGACAAAATATTTTAAGAAATAAGAAAATCAAAATTTTATTGTGCAAGTTTACAATGTATTTCAAATTTTTCCAAAGCGTAAGTATTTTAAAATATTAAAGCTAAAACTATTTTTTTATTTTTTATTTTCTCCTCCTGTAACGTTAACACATCTGATATGTGACAATAAAGGAAAAGATATGCATTTTATTAACATTTTCTGAACTAATTAAATGGTTCATAAAAAAATTCTTTATATCTTTCTAGTGCTCTCTCATTAGGCCCAAAACAACTCAACAAAATCTACAATATAACACAAATTATATTAATAAAAACGTGCTCATTCTTTTGGAAACATATTATTTATTGAATCTGTTTTGCTAACATTTAAATGGCATGCCTAAATTCATTTTTAAATATACAATAAATATTACTATTCTATTGTCTGTTACGTAGTAAGACGTATTGTTTTAGTTTGAGTCTACAGTTTTTCAAACCATTCTCATTTTCAAACCATCTTTAATATTTGTAACCTAGTTTCACTTTTGTTTACTTGTTTTTGACAATTTTATAATAAACGAGTTCATTCCACTGAATTTTTTTTTTCGTGGAATCTGCTTAGATAAAATTTAGAAATCATATCTTTAATTTATTTAAATAAATATATATACAATAAATAAAATAATTTGCAAAGGCTTTTTAAAGATAAATTCATATTAAAGTGGATTTCCAAAAATATTAATAAACTAGAATATACTCTCCTTACTTCGATTTTGAACATTTCTATTTAGGAACTAATCGGCACAAAAAGTGTCATACACCATAACATAAACTAAAAGAAGGATCTTTATCGAGTGATTGAGCAATATTGTATTTAATTAAAAAATAAGAGAACTCCAATATCTCGACCAGATTATGAAGAGCGTTAAATGTAGGATATTCCATACATATATATAATTCAGTGGGAGATTAGTGAAAGAAACGCCTCACTCTGTGGCGTCTAAACCTACGTGATTGATACGATTGAATTTCGGTTGAATTATATGGAAGAGTGCAGGGAGGAGATTGCTCTAATGAGAGCCAACTTCCGGTAAGAGAGGAAACCATTAGGAAAATATCTTGAAAACACTTTAAATGTCTATTTTCTGTTATATAAATTTCATTCAGTTATGTTTATTTTAGATTGTGATGGGTAAGTTTTCAAAAACGGAAAAAACTGGAGAAATTTGTGGAAAACCCACGAAGAAATAAAAGAAAATAAATTTTTAATTTAAAAAAGATTTATTAATTTTCTTTCACAAAGATACTCTTGTGTTTAAGTCAGTAATTACGTTTTAATTATTTTGTTGAATGGCAATATATTTTCGAATGGCAATCTTAAACGTAAAATGATTGCGGAAGGTAAAAGAGCTCTGATAACAATTTAAACCGAGCCCAAATCTGCGTAGGAAGTTTAGACTAATTGCCTTCACGATGTCGCAATCATTTGCTTCGCAAAAAAGTAGACCAAGTAATGCAATACAAAATATGTCCCATCGTAAATATTTAGCACAAAGAGAACCATGTTGTCTGTGGTAAGAAATGGCGGAAATACCTATCTTAACGACATTACTGTTTCTATTAACTATGGCCAAACACCTACTGTATTTTAGGCCTCACGATATGTTTTCTCAACGTCGAGTTATGTCGTTTTATGATATTATTAGTGGCTTGCAGTATGTTCTCTAGAAACTCGTGAGACTGGCCCGTAACGTGTGATACTGGGCATCTCGAAACATCGAGATGTGGAATACTGTAATACTTTATTGCGATTCACGGATCTGTATACACAATAAAGGAAAACAAAGTCTAATACATTAAATAGAAGGAGGTCAAAGAAAAGCAACAGATGAGTAGGAATTTAATACCCAATAATGATATTTGACAATGTTAAATAACAAGGTAGTTTTCTACCTATTCATCGACATACCCACCTAAGGAAATAAGATTGAATAATGAATTTATTTTTGTGTTCTTAAAATTTCTAATTAAACCGTTATTGAATGTATTGTTTATCGGTGAATTTCAATTTTTTATCTTTTTGATAAATTCTACAAATCGTGGAACGAAAAATATGGCGTCTTGCTTTGTTTTTTTTAATTGCGAAATTGATATTACAAAGCTAGAGCATAGGGATGGGTAATAGTATTTAGCTCGAGATGGAAATTACGCTGTAAGCTAAAAATGGTTGCGTTGACTTCCAAATTTCGGAAAGAAAAATATGAGAAAATGTTATTTTGGATAATGAGAATTTGGGCTGCTTCAGATGATTTCGGAAGACCTTTTTTAGTAATAACAACAAACCGTTTTTTAACAATACTGGTAATAATCCATAAAATAACGTCATTGATGAAACATTTTTATTTTTGAAGATTCTAGTTTGCTACGAAAATTCGTCATAATTTTCAACACTTTCAATTAAATTGGGACAGTAAAAGTCATCATTTTAACATGTTTATTTCATCAAGCAGTAAATGACCACGACTTTTTTTGGTGATGTAAACAAATGATCACTTTCGCAGAATAATGCGGAAAACCTAAATATAAAAATAAAATTTATATATAATAATCTGTGGAGTAAACAAAACATGCCATTCAGCCACTAAGCGCATAGACAATAATGTACAAATATTTCAAGTTGTAACGAAGTACCTAAATTCTTGCAAACATAATATTTAAATGTTGAAATCCACCTTTGGGTGACTCATAATACCCGGGACTGTAATTTTAATTCGAGCTACCTCTGAGGGACTAATATATATTATGCAAGTTTAACATGAACAAATAAGTTATTACTACTAGTTGGCTGTTTGTTAAAATATTACAAGGACGGTGAAAATGTGTAAAATAGCTGTATTTTGTATTTTAATTTTAGTTTTTTATCGACCTCTTACTATTCGAATGATGAAATTCAAATCATGAAAAAAAATATATGATGAAGACAATTTATTCAATTTGTATGCAGGTTGAAGACAGGGCGCCGGTTTGGAAGGCAACTGAAAACAACAAGATAACATTTCCTATTTTATATCATGGTATACAAGTTTGCTCTGATGATAGAAGAATAGCAAAAAAGCAATTCGCATAATTTATCATAGTGAAAACACCCAGAAAAGCATAAGTTAAATACTAGATTAATTGAAAAAGCAAATCGTGCTTATTTTTTTAATCAGGTATGTTATAGTAAAAATGATAATAATATTTGACTATATGGTGCCATTTTTGTAAAATATCACCTCAAGGACGCTTTACGAAACATAAAAACTGCGGCTTAATTTACCATAAAACTATTTAAATAAATAAAATAAAGCTATAACTAAAATAACTTTATTGATATTTACATGTAAGTTATTTACATTTGTCGCGGGCTGCGAAAACTTTCAGAACTTTTTTTTAGCGGTAGATCGAGGATTGAGGATCGCGGATCATTGAGTGAAAAAATATTATTATCTGGTGAGTTTAGATGCTAATGGGTTAGACTAGCTGTGTAAATTAGGGAAATTCTCTTATTTATGGATTTGTTACAATGGAAATTAAAACATCTAAAACAGCATAACACGCCATCATTTTTTGTCAAATGAAAAACCTTACCATGGGGGTGTGTAAATACTTTACTAAACCCAAGCCTTTTGGTTAGTAATAATAATTCTTGGCTGTTTTAAAAAGCGGCTTTTTTGTAAAATATTACCTCAAGGGTGGTAAAGATGTGGCACGAGGTTCGAAAATTTCAGTGTTTCAGAAGTAATGATTATATAAGACTACAATTAAACTCAAGCCTTCGTTTAATTGAGGCTGTACGCTGTCATATGCAAAATCATGACCAAATGGATATAGAGCAATCTTGCTAAGCCAAAGATCACGTTCATGACAATAAACTTTCACTCATCCACACTTATACCTAAGCCCTCAACCAAAGACGTTTTCTTCCGTACAGTGATATATCTAACGTAATTCGTACATTTGCACCAAGTTCTCAAATTGAAAGGTAATTTCAGTATCGCCACGGTGAGAGGCCACCATACAAAATCGTGACGTTACTTAAAATGGCTTTAGTAACATTGTGATTACTAGATGTGACAATTAAATGGAAAAAGAAGTCAGGCACACCCACTTGGGTCAGTTCAAGTCAAGAGAGTCGGTATTTTTTAAATGTGAACACCGCACAGGAGTCCCAACTGCTTCTAACCATCTGAAGCCGGTGGGACCATGGCATCCCCAATCGGGGTAAATTTTGAGTATAAAAATAGTGAGGAGGAGAAGAAAATGGGGAAACCGAAGGTTGGGAAGAACAACCCTATTCAGATCTAGTCCCGATGATCAGCCATTTAAAGCAATGTTTCGATTCAGTCTTTCACTAAGTCCTCCATGATTGCACAAGCAACATCTTCCGCTCATTATGATGGTAGTAGGAGTTTTTCAAATATTGTCAGGTTATTTATAATCCCGGGAATGTTTGTCTTTCTTTTAACCGTTATGTGACTGAAAAGGGTACCCAGGTACCCTTTTCGGTTTTCAACATGGATCTTTTCAATGTTCCAGTAAGTCTAACCGGCTGAAATTCCCGGATGTCTCCACAATAGTGAAAATTAACAATTGAACATAACCGTTGGATGTGTGGAGGGTGGTATGTTAGCGGAAAACGAATAAGTATATTTTACAACTTCTGATGATTGAAAGAGTACCCGAGTACCCTCACGTGTTTTATATGATTTTCGAAGCTTGTCCGTATTTACTAATCATTTTATCTTATTTTAAATGAAAAATATGATGTACTGTTGTGTTCAAAGTACATCACCTGTATCCTTAATACTATTTTGAATCACCTGTTTAATTAAAAACCCCAAGAAAAGATGGTACTGGGTGAAATTACTATCCACTTCCCCAAGTATTGATCTGAGTCGAAATATATTACGTCATAAAAGTCGACCAGCAAATTAATAAATATATTAAAAAATACTGTAACAGAAATCTTCATATCAATTTTAAAAAGGTGTAATTTTCTTCAGTCACATAAGGGATAAAATATATATATGTATATATTACGATCTTAACGCTCTGCCTACCTCTTCGAAGAAACTGGGTAGTGGTTAGTCAGTCAGTAATCAGAGTACAACACCGACAGAAGCAAAAAACAATCTAAAATAATGTGCAAAATAAAAATGATAATAAAACTGCTAGTTTATATTTACGATCGCATTATGCATGCCCTTATTAATCTAACCTAAACCAACAGATAAAAAACGTACATGGGATCAGTCAAATAGGAAAATTAAAAAGAAAAGCCACGCTCTTGGGTGCAATTGGGTTAGGCTAAAATGGACATGCACGATGCGTTCGTGAGTATGTCGATATAGTCACGCAAAAACTTTTTGTCGTTATTCCGATTGTATTTCACCTTTTTCTAAAAATGACGTACTATGAACAGATCTGAATAGTCTAAACTTCCTCGTCTCCACTTCTATCAGCTACGTAGAATTATCCAAACGGAATGGTGGCTGAATTCTGGCAGTAGAAACTCTAGTATCACAAGATAAGTAATATTTTAATCGAAGCCTTAATAATAACCTTACTGCATAAAAACTAAATCGTTATCTTAGTTTTGATTTTCTACGTAATCGCTATCCGGCCCAGTCTCACGAGGATTTTCTCGATACGACGTTACGGAGGAGAGTGTTACGGCACACAGTCATTAAATGCAATGGGATGCACGACGCTAATGGCATGCAATCGGTTCACGCTTCGAGATTCACCGCCGAGGACGACGGATTTCTGAATCAAGAATGATAAAAACACACATGTTCTCATCAAGGCGGCACGTACCGTGGGTACGGGACCTGCGATGTGTGGATACTAGACTGGGTACTGCTCTGAGCGCCGTTGCCGGCGGAGAGCAGTGTAGACAGTGGAGACTGCAGCCGCAGTCCCAGCGTTTGTTTTACACACGATTGTGATGCATCGGAACTTTATGAGTAGATTGTTTACATTAAAAACATCACTTTTACATGAATATTTCAACTTGTCTAAATTCGTATTTGAAAACATCACTTAATACCACTAATTTTATGGTATACGTATGAAAAATATTTTTTATCACTAAATATTATTGTATTAACGGGGACATGTGAATCAAATACTCGGAAATGGCCTGATGCATTATTTAAGTTAGTTAAATATTATTTCTCATCTAATCTATAGCAGGAAACATGGTTGTATGTATGGCAGTGAAGCATGGAACTAGCAGAGGATGGATAAGAAAGACTGACTGCTGTAGAAATGAGATCCTTGAGGCACATATGCAGGAAAAAATGGTGCATAACTATGTTAAAAAATTAGATATCCAGAAAGAATGTAATGCTGATGTAAGCGTAATGAATAGGATTTAAAAAGCGACGATTAGATGGTGTGGGCACGTAGAGCGGATAAATGAAGAAAGGAGTGTGAGAAGAATATATGACGCGAATGTGAATGTAGAAGAAGTCGGGGACGTTTGAGGAAGCCATCGCACGATCAAGTGAATCAAATACTTGAGCCGGGCCATGTGAAGAGTCAGTATAACAAAAGAGTATGCATGATACGATGTATGAATGTGAATAAAGCAAGAAGTGTGTGCCAAGACAGAGTTGTATGGCGGTCCGTTCTGTCTGCCTACAAGACGAAACGGCGTGATGGTTAGTTAGTTACTTAAAAGTATTACAGACACTTAATGAAAATCGAATACCTTTAATGGGATACGCAACAACTTTTAGAGCGTAAAATTTCTTCCAACATAAGCCATGGACGTTATGGTGAGGTTATGGCGTTGAATTATCAACTGTCATAAAAAGTGATAGGACTATGACCGATATAAATATATATATTTTTTTAATACTACTATATTGTTACGTTATTTTGTTCATTATGTTTGATTTTTTTTTCTACGTAATATATGGAACTTATAGGAATTCACCACTCTCCCTGAGATTTAAAGTAAATAAACTTTTTTAAAAATTAAAAAAATTTCCATGCTAATTTGAAGAATAACGTAAATGTTTAGTTTGATATTGTTGATATATTTTATGCCTGAAGTATTTGGGTGATTTTTGGTAAGTAGTTATCTGCTTTGACGTTATGTGTATTACTGTTACCATATACACACCATGTAAAAATGGATGTTTGTGTTTTTTAGGGACTTCAAAAAATGTTAACAGCACACAAGAGTCCCAACTGCCTGAAGTCAGTGGGGCTATGGCATCTCCAATTTGAGTATATTATGAGGCTGAAGGTAGTGTTAAAGGGTAGTAGATGGTGAGAAGAAAGATGAGGAAGTACCTGGCTATAACATAACGATTCTAAATAGAGCGATTCTGGGAGTATCTACTACTTTTTTTTATATTTACTCTCACGTAACTTGTTTAATTTTCATAAATGTAAGCGGGTAATACTAGATATGTAAACAAATGTTAAATTTTAAATACTTTAATAATAACACAACAGTTTTTTGTTGTTGTTGTTGTAAGTTCGTAAATGGAAAAAAATATTTTCGTTTTATAAATTACTGTAAAAAATAATACTACTAAAAATTATTATGAAAATATTTATAACATGATAATGTTCCTTAAAACACATTTATGATTATTATTAGGAGGAATTACTTTGTGTCCCTAGGGGTAATTTTTTATGTAATTATTATGTTTTAAATCCCTCCCGAAAACGTACTTAAATTGTGTGTGTAACCTTAGATTTCGGCTTTAAAATCGTGAACAAAGGTCCCGCATTGAGATTGTCGCGGTGAATCTAGCGTACTCGTATCAACTCCGAAGATGTATTTGGGAGCATCTTCCAGTTCTAGGCTATGACGTTTTCCACATTCGAATGGTGGCTGAGTATATAAAGGCTCGGATTGCTCCAAATCATTACCATTCGATCGTCAGCTTTAATTAGTTCAACAGCAAACAATACTTGCTCTTGCATATTATATAAAGTTTATTATTCCAAGTCAAGAGATTTTACTTGCATCGTCATGAAGGGAGTAAGATATTTAATTATTTAGATATCATGCAAAAAATATAAAAAAATGATTCTATATCAATTAATTCGTTTGATCAAATAATTTCATTCAGTGCTTTTATAAAATCAGTTAAATGATTTTATTTAGTAACTAAGAAAAATAAATAAAAGTTTTTTTTTTTTGTTCTAGTGGTGCATTATTTTGTCTGCTTTCGCTTTGGCGTTGACTAAAGCAGAACCTCCAGTAAACTCTTACCTTCCCCCTTCGGGCGGTGGTGGGAGGCCTTCAGCTGAGTATGGAGCGCCTGGTCAAGGTGGCAGCCAGGGCGGTGGAGGTAAGGGTGGTTTTGGAGGAAGTGCACCCAGCTCGAGTTACGGCGCTCCTGGACAAGCAGGCTCTTCTGGATTCGGTGGACAGAGTCCATCCTCTTCATACGGTGCTCCTGGACAGAGCGGCAATGGAGGAGGCAACGGAGGTGGCAGGCCTTCTTCTCAGTACGGCGCTCCCGGTGCTGGTGGTTCTAACGGAAACGGTGGACGCCCTAGCTCATCGTACGGTGCTCCTGGTCAGAATGGCGGTGGAAATGGAGGAAACGGAGGTGGTAATGGAGGACGACCGAGCTCATCTTACGGTGCTCCTGGACAAGGAAATGGTGGCGGTAGCCCCAGCTCTTCTTACGGCGCTCCTTCAAAGGGGGGAAATCAAGGCGGATTTGGATCAAGCGCTCCCAGCTCTTCTTATGGCGCACCAAGCTCCGGAGGTCAAGGTGGATTCGGTGGAGGCGCTCCAAGCTCATCTTACGGTGCTCCAGGTTTCGGAGGACAAAGCGGACAGAACGGAAATAGTGGAGGTAGACCCAGCTCTTCTTATGGCGCTCCAGGAGCCAACGGCGGTCAAAATGGTGGTAATGGAGGCAGACCTAGCTCTTCTTACGGAGCCCCAGGTGCAAACGGCGGCCAAGGAGGTCATGGCGGTAGTCCCAGTTCTTCCTACGGAGCTCCCGGAGCTAATGGTGGACAGGGAGGCGGTAGACCCAGCTCATCTTATGGAACTCCAGGAGCAAACGGAGGCCAAAATGGCGGTAATGGAGGTAGACCCAGCTCATCTTATGGAGCTCCCGGTGCTAACGGCGGTCAAGGAGGACAGAATGGTGGAAGGCCCAGCTCATCTTATGGAGCACCTGGACAGGGAAGTCAAGGAGGTGGTCGACCAAGCTCTTCTTATGGTGCTCCGGGACAAGGCGGATCTCAGGGCGCACCGAGCTCATCATACGGAGCCCCAGGAGCGGGAAACGGCCAAGGATTTGGTGGCAGTCCATCTTCTTCTTACGGCGCTCCTGGTGCAGGAGGATCTCCCAGCTCTGAGTATGGTGCTCCTGGCGCAGGAGGAAACGCAGGCTATGGCGGTGGATCCGGATCTGACGATGGCAGCAATGGGGTGACACGCCAGAGTAAATATATTATTTTTATTTCAAAATCTAAGATAAGAAACATGTCAAACAAACAATTGATTTTCAGGAACCAGCCAAGTACGAATTCAAATACGAAGTGAACGATGAAGAGAGTGGCGTTATGTTCGGTCACTCCGAGTCGAGGGACGGAGATACCGCTAACGGAGAATATAACGTTGTTCTGCCCGATGGTCGGAAGCAGATTGTCGAGTACGAAGCTGGCATTGACGGATACAAACCTATGATAAGATATGAGGGTTCGTTTGAAGTGATCTTTATTTAAGTCCTGCTGGAGAAATAACAAACAGCATGCAGGTGCAAGTACTAAACACAATCGCATAACCGATTTTAATATGAAACGTGATGTACCCTTTTTCCTTTCGAATAAACTTGCGAAAATTCTCCTTTGACTTGATTAAAATTAAGCTCACGGTTTGATTGACTCGGCTTACAGAATGCTTTGTAGTGTTGAATGCTTGCAAAATTAAAGGTCGTTTCATTCGACAAATTGCTCGGCTTTGCTTTTGACATTTTAAAAGTAATTCATCACGTCTTTATTACGAAGACACTAATTTCTTATTTTTTCCTTCAGGTGAAGCAAACGGTGGAAATGGTGAGCTAATGATCATGCTAACTTTATTTAACAGAAAAGCGATTTTCTGAATTAATTATTTTAAACTGTAAATTTTTTATAAATATTAAGAAAACACTTAAATAACATTATATCCAGATATTTATAACCTAATAAATATTTTTTTAATTATAAATTGATTAACATGTGTGCGATTTTCAACTAATAGGAGGTTACCCATCCGGTGGTCCCAACGGTGGAGGTCAAGGAGGAAACGGTGGTTACCCAAGCGGTGGACCAGGACAGAATGGCGGCGGAGCCGGTGGATACCCAAGCGGTGGACCAGGACAGAATGGCGGTGGAGCCGGTGGATACCCAAGCGGTGGTCCCCAGGGTGGCGCTGGAGGTTACTCGGGTGGTAGCCCACAGGGTGGAGCGGGAGGCTACTCAAGCGGTGGACCCCAAAGAGGATCAGGAGGATTCGGAGGTGGTATTGGAGGCAGGAACGGCGGAAACGGTGGATCTTCTGGATACCCAAGCGGTGGCCCTAGCGGAGGTGGAAACGGTGGCAGCTCTGGTTACCCAAGTGGTGGCCCTAGCGGTGGTTCTTCCGGATACCCTAGCGGTGGTCCATCAGGAAACGGCGGTTCTTCTGGATATCCAAGCGATGGTCCAGGAAATAACGGCGGTGGCAGCTCTGGATACCCAGGTGGTTCCGGCGACGCTGAAGAAGGCTACCCCAGCGGAGGACCCAGCGGACAAAGAGGATCTGGATATTAATTTCCCTGAAGCAACGAAGCAATGCAAAATGATGAACATACTTATTTTTACTACGGGTAGTTGTGTTCTAAATTCTCATAACCGCTTCACATGTATGCCATGGCCATTATCAACTGATACTCATTAATTAAGAATTTTAATTACTTTCTGCTTCACGACTTTCGTATCCTCTCATCAAGTAGTAGCGCCATAATATCACTTTAAAATATTTGTATTTTTTTTTAAATGCTTTTTTTTAGTTGCCTGTAAAAGTGCGTCATATCTATAATACGCAATAACTTATTTTTAGTTTAGGTATTTTGTAAGGCAGTGTATTGAAATGATAAATTGATTCGCTAGCTCAAATGCAAAACATATTATAATAAAAGTTGACGAATAAAGTAATTTTTGTACTTAACTTATGGATTTCATTGTAAAACCTTACCTCTAACATACAAATGTTTAAATAATATGTTTGAAATTGGAATTAAAAATAAAAAAAAAAACACGAATTCAACGTGAATGTTTGATGATGGCAATATTTCATATATAAATTAAAAGCATCAATATTATATCACCTTTATGCATAAAACATCAATCCGCTTTAACTGATCAGTTTTCCGACTCAATTCAAAATCTAACAGAAAAAAAATACTACCGAACTTTGAAATTATATTGCGAAGAGAATCATTAAATTGTCAAAAATATAATGGACTCACACAAGTCGTCCATTGCAAATAAAATTATTGCTGATAATAGAAACCTTTGCAACGTTCAATAAACTCTGATAATTTTACTGGAACTTTGTCGACGTGGTCTTTGTTCGTTCTTTTCGTGTTTTTTGGGCGAGGAACCGGTTCAATTCTCTACCGACTAGTATTTTTTTTTTGCGAGGAACAAGTTTCAGTTGCAGTTCTTTTTGTTTTCAAATATCTACCGCCTAGTACTCTTTTTTGGCGAGGAACTTTTTTCGATTTGCTAGTACTTTTCGAAAAAACACCAGGAGCCGGTTCCAAAAAGAACTGGATAAATAACCGGTTCCTCGGAGGTCACCGGCAACTGGAACAGATGGTAAATAAAAAAAATGAGGAAGGGGGGCTCTAAAAAAAAAATATTCTCAAAGTGGGTGGTAAGTAAAAGAAGGTTGAGAATCTATGGCTTAGATCAGTGATTCCCAAAGTGGTCTATATCAACACCCCTGAGGTCGATTCCGACCTGCGAGGGGTCCACTTCAATGAAAAAAAAAATGGGGGTGCATGAGACGCAAATGGGGGTCCACGAGAGTGGATTCCATTTAGGCAGGCCGTCACCAAAATGTTGGCTTCCCGCAAATGTAATAATCCACCTCACAGATAGTACCTTACGTAATACTCTCTTATAATAGACATTAATTCCCTAATTATTTTAATTATAATATTTTTTTGTTTATTTGATAGTACTTTTCGATTTCAAATCTCTACCGACTAGTGCTTTTTTTTCGGAGAGAAATTTTTGTTGATTTGCTAGCACTTTTCGATTCGAGATCTCTACCGATCAGTACTATTTTTTGGCGAGTTCAACTTTAATTAAAGTGTTAATCGCGAAAGGTTTATTTCAAAGAACTAGCAGTTCCTGAAGCGTTCACAAAACTTTGAAGTTTTTCCCAACGCTAAAAAAAAAGAATATTAGGAAAGCAGGGGGTCTACACAAAACGAAAAAAATCGGCTAGTGGTCTACGGGACAAAAAAGTTTGGGAACCTCTGGCTTAGATGAAGCACTTTCACGCAATTCAATCATGCAGTTGAGAATAACATAATAAATTGATGCATTTTTAGTTTTTGATATTGTTGCACGAAATATGACATTTGATAATTTTTAGGAAGTGAAAAAATGAATTTAAAGAGGTAAAAGTGACAAATAGTCAAAAAAAAAATTATTGGAACCTACATTAATTTAAGTACATGATATATATATTTTTTAAATTAATTCAAAAACGACCTGAACACAATCTTAGTTAAGACGCTCGGTTACGAATTTAGAGGTTGCGGGCTTAAACCCCAGCCTCGGCAAATATTATATTTTTTTTTTCGTAAGATGAAATCACATGGTGGTTGGACATTATATTAATAATAAAAAATACTTTGTTTTAAAAGCACAGGATTTATTATGATGAAGGCCAACCGGTTTCGCATGGATCAAGCTTCGTCAGGGCTCAGTTATTATATGTGCCCTGACGAAGCTTGATCCAAGCGAAACCGGTTGGCCTTCATCATAATAAATTCTGTGGTTTTAAAACAAAGTATTCTTTTATTATTAAAGTATTTTTAATTTGATTAATGTGTTATTTCACATTATATTCCAATAAAATAACATATCGTCACCGGAAAGGCTAAATGGGCTAAAGAGCCGTTTCGGAAAGTTTAGACCAGAGCACTTTTAGAGTTTGTTTTAATAAAATTCATAGGTATTCAATACCTAGTTGGATTATGAAAAAATGATAACCCAGGTAACTCAATGCTCTCACTGCTAAAAAAGGTCCCAAACTTGGGTCGCTTGAGTCAAGCCTTCTCTCGAATTGTAAACATATTTTAGATGGCTGAAGGGTCAAAAAAATCTTTAAAATCAAACAAGCCAGAGCATTTAATGCAGGAAAAAAAAGCATATTTCACTCATTTTTTACCAAAGTGTCGCTTAAGCCCTTTTTCCTTTCCAGCTACGATATAGTACATGTGCAGCACGTTCCAGAGTGGTAGATACCAAGTATCGCCCTTGTGAAAGACCACCATTCAGAATTGAAACAAGTTGCTTGAAATGGCTTTAGCCGCGTTTGGTTACCAGATCTGAATAGCCAGGTACTTCTTAACCTTCCTCTCCCCCATCTCCTTTCCCTCCCTCAATACCCCGATCAGACTCTTGTACAAAATTCACCATACTTAAAAAAACAATTTAAACATGATAATTTATTTTTACCTTTATACACGATTCAAAATAGCAAACACATCCTCCATACTTCGGTACCTACCAAGTTAAAACCTATCAAGTTTATTCAATACCAGCCGCTGGAATAAAGTTACAAGCAGTGCAGAGCCATCTATTGATAAACCTCGCAGACAGATTTTATTTGATGTCTGGTATGAAATAAAATTAATTTATTTCTCAGAAATAACATAAAACATAATAGAGATATTACATCGGTAGGTTATTTTTTTTATAATAAATGTCTAAAATTTAAAGTAAAGTTAGATGTCGGCCACTGAAAAAATATATGGATATGATATTTTTAGTAAAAAAAATAAAACTAAAAACAACAATCGACTAAACGATTTTGGGTTGTAAAATATGGATAACTTTTTGGAAATAAGTTTTTGACATACCTACGTATTTTAAAAGGAGAAATATACTGTTATATCCGAAAAAATAAGTGAATATTATTTTATGTCTGCTTTTTTATGTGATAACTTCATAATAGTGCCCGAAGCCGGTAGAACTACGATATCCCTTAGTTGGGGAAATTTCTGGAGATGGAAAAAATGGTGAGTGGAAGGAGACGGGGAAGAGAGGGGTTAGCAAGTACTTGGATCTTCAGATCTGGTCATCAAACCCAAATAAAGCCGTTTAAAGTGAAGCTAACCTAACCTTACGTTATAATTCTGTATGAAAGTGTTTCACCATTGCGATACTCAGAGTCTCTACCAGTCTTGTTTTATATCAAATTCGAGTTATTCTATTTTATGTGAAGTTACAAGTTATTTGTTGCATTATAAGAATCCAAGGGACGGAAAATATATATGTTCTTCAAATTTCACTTGTTTTAATCTTAATTACTAAAGTCCATCAAAATACTATTATGTGTACTTTCTAAAAATGCGCAATTTTTCTAACCAAAGTTTAATATACTTTTTGCGTCAGTTGTTTCTGGTATTTCACTGAAGTTTTCCTTCGCCATCATTTGGCTTTCATCGACTCCGTTTCTCTTCGTCACCTACTTGCCCAATGCGTTGGTCTCCCTCCCTCCGCCGCGCGTACTTAGACCCGCGCCTGCGCCCGCGCCCGCGCCCGCGCCCGCGCCCGCGCCGGTAGCGCTTTGACGTTTCGCGCGAAAAGCGCCACAAAGTGCGAACGAATAATGACACCGGTTTGTATTATGACATAACGTAATTGGAATTTTAATTTAAAAACAAAGAATGAACTAGCACGACAGCGAGGGCGCAACTCTTTCAAAACGTGAGGGGTCTAGGGGGGAAGGGGGGCTCCTCTTTGCCACTTTGACGGGTAGTCTCGAAATTTAATTTTAATTATTCCCCCCAGGTGCCTTTGCCGCAACAAAAATTACGCAAAGTCTTTTCATTTTGCATACTAGAACGGGACTCCGTCATCATAGAGTTTTAAAAGGTTCCAAATTGTCACCGTTCTGATTGGCGTACCCGAGGGATCTGGCTCGGGACCTTTTGATGATAATGCCATTTAAGGATGAACGGTTATGTTGAGGCAATACTGCGTTGACAGTCTTTTGAAGCATATAAAACAGAGGGTCTGAAATAATTTATCATAGTAGCTCAGATATTTCCAGTGGTATTATACCTAGAACTAAACACAAACCAAGAAACAACGTTTAAAATGCAGATCTCATATTTTCTGGTAAGAACTAACCAAATATCAAAAACACCTTAAGTTATACTTGTTAGTTTACCCCATTTGATGCAGTAAAACAAACAATACATTTTTAATTTACAAGGACAACGAAGATCATTCAATTACGAGAATTAAAAAATAGCGATTTCTACTAATCAGATTATCGGCAACAGCAGAGAATAAAACGTTCGACATTCATAGTCAAATAAAAAATAAAAACAAATTATATTATTTTAATATTGAACCACATGATTGGATTAGCTTCCATGCTAGGTAACCTGGTAAAATGGTTATGGATATCGATTCTCTGCTAGAAAATCTACTGAAATTATTCCTTTCCACTAGTAGATATTTATTTAACCTTTTTAAGGTCGATATTTTCAACTCGGTAATAATATATTCATTTGGAATAGCGAGGGAGAGTGAGTTGCGAAGTTAATTGATTGATTGACCATCCCTATCAAACCATTTTAATTGAATAATGAAAATTCAACTTTTGGCAGTGGCAAAATAAAACCTTGAAATTTGTAATTACTTTAGGAATAAGGAGCGATATCTGTAGATGGTTCCGTAATATAGTGACTAACTTTATGTTGAAAAAAATCTGTCATAAAAATAATTGAATTAAATTATCTGTAGAAAATTTTCAATAAAAATTCTATTACGAAAATAGCTATCAATTCTCTCGCTTCTTCGATTATATCCAAAACGAATTTTAATTTTAGAAATAAAAGGCGGTCTGCTTTTAATTTTAACCCTAAAACTAATGGGCAGAATAGTTTTATATTCAACACAAATAAATTATTAACCTTATGCTAGTCTACTAAATTTAGGCAAAATGTATATTCTGTGGGAGATATATTAAGTCAGCATTTTGAACAATAGTTTATAGAGGAAAATTAAAAAAAGGTTTAATTCCATGTAATATCACCGTGAATTTAGTGGTCTATTTGACTTTCACTCAAGAGTTAGGGTTCGAATACCATCGCATGCAAACATATGAACATGTCGATATTCATGTCCCGGTTAAAAGGAACCGGTTCCAAGCCGGTCACTGGAACCGTCGATATTATTTCTCTGAGGAACCGGTTCCGTTTTTTGGCAAATAAAAATCGATATTATTTGTCTGAGAAACCATTTTTTGTTTGTTGATTTGCTAGTACTTTTCGATTTCAAATTTCTACCTTGTAGTGTTTATTTTTCGAAGAGGATTTTTGTTGATTTGCCAGTACTTTTCGATTTGAATATAAAAATCTCCTTCGTACAAATTTTCTGGCACCAGGAACCGGTTCCAAAAAGAACTGGATAAATAACCGGTTCCTCGTCGGTCACCGGTAACTGGAACCGTAGGTACACCTAATTCTGATAACGACCATCTCTACTTATGACTACCTTCAGTGTGGGTGCAGTAGTGTTTAGTTTAATTGACCTAACACTATACTCGGGACACGTTCTATAGATAGTGTTCTGAAGATAGCACAAGAAACGGAAATGTGAGAGAAAAATCAGCACAGCATCGTTGCAACAATGGTCAGTGTTCCGTAATTCCATCCCAAAAGATTCCCCGTTCCGTGACTCCATCTACGAAGATTCTTCGGTCCATGATCGCGTGATCTTTACCTGAATTCATTTTTTATTTTGCAATTCTATATGGTACCTTAATTTGCAAGCCTTTTGCAAAGATAAAATCTTTTTTTTAAATGTATTAAATTAGTAAAAGTTTGTCATGTAAAAGAAATTTAATAAAATTATTATTTTTATTACGTACCCTGTTTTATAATGATCTCTTTTACACGGTGAACTCTGTTTAGAGAAAGAACCCGTTCTGCGATAAGCCTTGTTCCGTGATGATCTCTATTCCGTTATAAACCCTGTTTTGCGATGAACATTTTCTATGACGAGCCCTTTTCCGCGATACACTCCGTCCAGCTATAAATCTTATCCCGCGATCTCTTTCTCTTTATGAACAGCTGTTTTGCAATGTGCCTTTTCTGTTGTGGGCCAAGATTAACTGTATTCCGGGGCGAGCCCTGTTTTGTGAGAAACTCAATTTTGTTGTGAACCCTGTTCTTAGACGAGTTCAAATAATTTCATGTTGACCTATGTTCATAAAAGGCTGATTGAAAAATAGTAGAAAGTGATAGAAAAAACCATTTGTATTTAAACTTTGACCATGAAGCACCCACTTAAGACATAAATAAATTTGAAATAAAATAATCTTTGTTTTATCAACACCACTTTATTGGACACATACACCAACCGGTTTTGGCTCTACCAAAAGCTTCTTCAGGGTTAAATACAAATGATGAATAGTACATATTTATTCAACCTTGAATAAGGTTCAGGTAGAGCCGAAACCGGTTGGTGTATGTGTGCAATAAAGTGGTGTTAAAACAAAATTGTTATATTTAAAATTTAATTTATATTTATATATGTTATTGAATACGCCCAAGTAGGCTTTTACATATAAAAATAGGGACATTAAACAGTGAAAAAATGAAAATTATTTGTTCAAACAAAAGAAAAAAAATAGTGCTAAAATAGTAAAGAATAGTGATTGATTACGTTCAATTGATATTGCTTGAAGATATAAATGTTATTATAGCCTTCTTATATCTATATTCCGTGTAGTTAAATACATCAGCCACCTCTGCGTACGTATTACCAAACACATGCAATCAGGTACAAGCGAGTATCTCAAAGACTCAGTCCTGATGTTATTGTTATAACTAAATAGAATTTCGGATCGAGTCGTTCTCGTTGGTATGCGAAAGGAAATAAGGTTTTGTAAATCAGGGCTGTATATAATCCCATTGACAATTTTATAAATTGTTATTGTTTTTTTTAGATATGTACTGGATTCCTTGTATGCGGAACTTGGGCGGACCCGGAACCCCAAAGCAATGACTACCTGCCGCCCAAGCACGGCACCGCCCCCGCCACCGCCCACCACGCTGGAGGGCGACACTCCGGGAGCGAAGATGGACCTAGTGTAAGTTACTTACCTTTTAATAATTGGATTGGGTATAATTATTTCCAAACACTCGAAGGCTTACATCGTTAGGTTGGTGTTTTATGTTTTTAAAAAAGTCACCAATCGAGCGTCGTTAACTTATCTCTGGCAAGGCACTTAAATGGGTGAATTCAATTTCTACTGATCAGTTGGCGTATGCCATTTGAAAGTATGTAGAGTATATGTTACGTCTAACTACAGACGCGTCAAACAATCAGTACATGTTGTTACGAGTGTCTTCGACTTATTCTGGAATAGAAAACTAAAAGTTTAAAGTGATCGTCGATGTGTTTCAAAATATGACTTAAATATTGTTATCCCGAGTATAAGTCTTTAAATAGATATTGCCACGTTTGAGTGCGATTTTCATCAAATTGTAGGAGTTTTTTACTTTTATTACCTACTTGACAAGAGAGTAAAACGATGTCAGTAAAAGTAAGACTTTTTCATAGCTTGAAAATATGCTGCTTTACCGTAAACACATTTGAAGCCTTTGTGGTCGAGTGGTTAAGACGCTCGACTTCGAATCCAGAGATTGCGGGTTCATAACCCGGCGTGCAAAAATAAATTTAATTTAATTTATGTAGTCGGGAAACTCGCCAAACGCACGCCCAACATTTGTACACGGTTGACATTCAATACATGAGAACGGGTCGCTTTTACGACTCGTTCTTATGTTCAACAGCTCGGCTATGGAACGATTTGCCGGCCTCTGTGTTTCCTCCCTCCTTTAACATGGGCCTCTTCAAGACCCAAGTTCACTCCTTCCTTTCCTCAAAAAAACCCTCCACACAGCATCCCGAAAGATGACATAGGTCCTGAGGGAAATTGTTTTCCTGAAAGCCTCCTGTGTGGAGTTATTATAAAAAATAAAAAATAAATGCTATTTCGGCATTTAATTCACATAATAAAATATAAAGCATATTTGCGGAACGTTCCAGAGTGGCAGATACTCTAAGTATCGCTCTAAATCATTCAGAATCAATACGTTGCTTGGAACGGCTTGAGCCGTATTTGGTGACCAAATCTGAATAGACAGGTATTTCTCAATCTTTCTCTTCCACCTCTCCTTCCCCCGCACTACTTTCTACCTCACAACTTATAGTCTAATTAGGGATGCCATAGTCACACCGGCTTTAGACGGTTGGGAACAGTTGGGACTCTTGTGTGGTATTCACTATAAGAATAAAAATAAATACTGGACTAATAATATAAAATAAAAATAAACATAATAACAATGATTGTATTTCTTTTTAACTTTTAAAATCTATTTCTTTTCATTGCACAGAAATAAGTTATTTTAATGGTGCAGTTTATTACGTATTTAAATCATATAGCTAATCTAGACAGCCATGATCAGAAATGTGAATACACATAAATTATAATTATTGAACAATATCACTTGTACTATCTTCAATTGATAAAAATACTGTTCCATATTATTAATTCAATTTAAATTAAACTTCCTTTCCTTAGAAACCTGTAAAACAGGTTTTGCTGCCGCTTACACAGGTAAACCCAAAGTCTTTTGTACTTTGAATGAACAATTATATTTAGGGAAAAGCCGACATTTTGATTTATGAATGTTTCGTTTTACTAAGCCTTAAAACATATAGGTTATGTTCATTTTTCGCATTTAATAATTATGGAATTTATTACTTTAAAATAAAAACTTGATACCCCACTTTTTAATATTTTAGGTGGAATCTTTTTACAGGTTAAATTTATTTCCTTACAAAACTGAATAGCTACTAAACTCACTAACTAACCATCACGCCGTTTCGCCGGAGAGTTAGAGAAAGACGAAGCACCACCACACAACTCTGTCTTCGGCATACGGAAGGAGTTCATTCACATTCATGACTTGGTCGTACCATGTCATCTTCGGGCTCATGCTACTAATCTGTAAATTGTTTCCTGTGACATTCCTCAACTTGGTATACCTAAGCTACCGATGTAGAAACAGAAACGACGAACGTGGTAGAGTGGGTATCTCCTTGGCTCTGGACCTAGAGATTGCGTATCCAAAACTCGGCGTGGAAAATAATGCTCTGATATATTATAAAATATAATCCTATTTACAGACCAACATTCAGAATCGCTACGATACGATGCTTGATGGAACTTTTGCTGTATTTGTTGATCTCATCTAATTAGCCACGTCCTTTTTTATCATTTTCCCCATCACCTACCTTTACCCTTATTCTTTAAGGCTCACAATATTCGTTAAATGGTGAAGCCAAATAGCATAAAGCCAAATACATTACTCGGGGGAAGACGCCGGTCTTCACTGCTTCAAACCCACGGCTGTTACGAGTGCGTTTCTGCTCAGTTGTTCCGGGCTGCAGCAAGCAGGATAAAGAGTGCTCTGATGATAGCTAACTTCTTATAGGGAGGGTGTCAGAAGAAGAAAAAAATATACTAAGTGGTACTGTAAAAAAAAAAATAATTCACTGTTTTTCTTGGATAAATATATCGAAAAATTGAATAACCATCAATATATTGATAAAACAATCTATTATCTTCCCGTCTGTAGAATTAAAATATTAATGTACCCACTTGTCGATGGAGGCGAATACACTATTATTATACAGGAATACACCATGTCAGTATCATGAACAGAATCGTTCAGGATACTGACATAGTTCATATCCCTGAGAAGAGGCTTATCCCGGAAATCCTTCTGATTTTGAAAACAATCTCTCCTTTTTGATTTGATCTTTACTATTGCTTGCATGTATCTATAAATAATAAATATAATATTTCCTCTTTTTCAAATTTAGAACTTTTCTATTAGTAAAAAAAATAAGTATTCATTCGAACTCTAGAAACGTCATGAAATTTGCATTGCTCTTTTTCATTGAATTGTTGGTGTTAGTGCAACATGATTTCCATGCTAATAATTAGCTATGTGAAATTGTGAATAAGTAAAATACTATAAAAAATTCACCAAAAGAAAATTTTATTTGTTTTATATTATTTAAAAATTATTTAGTAAGAAGGAAGAAAAGGGTAAATATACGAGATATGTCGATACAAAGATAACATGGCCCCATGATTATCATTTAAAACTAAATAAAAGCGTGTAAAAAATAAGATGTGGTAAGATGATATGAATTTATATCAGTCGAGAACTAGAATTGGACGTAGTTATACAGAAAACGTCCAACCCTCAATAAATAAATACAATATAATATTTATTTCTGCTGAAAATATTCAAGCTTCAAATGCAATAGATTTTTGGTAATTATTTTTTTACTAACGCACATTGCAGATATAAATCTTAAATTGAATTAAACATTAAAATCTAAGATAACATAAGAAAACACAAATATTTTTAACAAATGCATTGACAGATTATAGATTACCTTTTCAAAGTAATTCTCATATTTTCAAACGCCCTTTTCTCGGTTTCATCTTTGTGGGGTTGGATGCTTTCTGCAACTAAGTCCAATACAAATTAAGATAAAGAATAATATTAATGAATGAAATGCAATATTTTATTTCTCCCCAGGAACCAGCAAACTACGATTTCTCCTACGAAGTCCAAGATCCAGCTAGCAGTTTGGATTTCGGTCACAGCGAAAAGAGAGTTGCAGAACAAGCTTCCGGATCCTACCATGTGCTTTTACCCGATGGCCGCACGCAGATTGTTGATTATGAAGCGGGCCCAGACGGTTATAGGCCACAGGTAAAGTTTTTATAATATTCCACAAAATATTTTTAGTCACCGGTCAGTTTTTGAAAAGAGAATTGAACTGAATAACTGTCCGAAAATATCATTTTTTAACATCGAAACATATTTTCACTACAATTGATTTCACGTATGCGGGAAATAAAATGATTTGATTTTGATCTATTGTGACCTATGAAGCGCGTGCTATGAATAACTGATTGGCAAAATCAAGATTTTACGAATCGAAACCATTTTATTTCTTTAACCATTAATTTATTAGTGCCATGAAACAAAGTCTCATGTATGTGGAAATGTTCAACATTAATTCAAATAAAATGATTTAATCGGTAATCGATAATACTTGAACTACTGTAACCGGGTAATTTGGCAAAACGATGTAAAAATTGATTAATGATCAATTAAAATAATATTCAATGTCCAAAACGGATATTTAAAAATTAACTGTGTTTCGTTTAATAATCAGTTTAATTAATCTTACGAACGACTATTGGTTCATAAAAAAACTTGCTTTGTGTACTTACATGCTTTCATTTAAATTATTCCTTTGAACTGTTAGTTATTTGAAACATGTTAGCCTCAAAATAAAAGCATAATCTTGAACTGCGGTGACATAAAAAAAAACACTAACAAAATAACGTCTTTTCAGCCTTACCAAAAAACGTTACGACGAATTCGTGATAACGGCGGAATTTATTGATGAGATATTATTTCTATTCAACAGGTACGGTACGAGGGGGAGGCCAAAGTCAGCTCAGGGGGCGGTGGACTGGGCGGTGGTAGGGGGAGGGGAGGGTCAGGGGGCGGGAGCGAGGGGTATAATTACAACGCAGCCTCGAACCAGCAACCCGTTCGGCAACCAGCCCCTAAAGCAATCCAATCACCCACACCAAAAACAGCTTAATTAATTTTATTGAAGTAATTCATAATAGATGGGAAATCAATTGAAGAGAAGCATGCCTAGAATCATTAGTACTTGAATACAACATGAATGTTGAAAATATATTGGTTGGAATTTAATTGATGACTTTTTCAGTTTATCAAAATTAATCCAGCATTGAAGTATGTATTTCTAATCAATAGTACGTTTATATATTTTTCTTATTTTTTATGAAAATTAAACCATTTACGAATTAATAATTGTATTTTAATGTGTCCCAAGTATTTGAATTCAATATTTTTATTTGTCATTTTTAAGTTTTTAAAATTGAAAAAAAAAAACAGCTTTTAAATCCAAAGAAAATATAGAACACGTAGATGATATTTTTGTAATTGTACTTGTATAATATTATTGACAGAATATAAAAAACAATATAATCTTCAAAACAATTTGTTTTATTTTTGATTCTTCATATTTATGTTACGAAAATCGTGCCAGAGTGATTACTAAATACTTAAATACTCTATGAGAGGGAGAATTTATTTATTTTTATTCCTGATTCTTAGAATATCAATTTTAAACCTTATTGATAAAAATACTTTTTTTTTTACAAAACAAATAAAGAAAAAGGCGATTGAACACATATTGACAACAATGTTTTATTAATGAATCCACTCAACCATGTTCTTTATTATTAATACAAAACAAAGATATATTTTCTCTTGTAACGCCTTCATATAAAATATTGTTACACTTAAAATAGATATATTTATATGCGAATAAAGTAGTTTTTTTTATACCAATTTGTTTTTTATCAGAGATCTTTAAAAAAAGTGTTAGTTGGTAATTTATTGTAACTACGTGTGAAAACTATCAATATTTTGGTCTGGCCAATGTACCCTTCGAGTTGTAGGAACAGCCTCAAAGCCCAAATTATCAAATGAGTGATAGTCTTTTTGTACTTGGTTTTCTTCGACAAATCTTCTATACCTGAAAAAATGAAATGAATAATCAATTGCTATCATAATATTACGACAGAAATTACAGAATTAAAAATTATCATCTACATTAAAATTAAAATCTTCTGACTTTCTCATTTGTACAACGCTTGTGTTTTATTCCAGGGGAAATTAAAAGTTTCCGAGCCACCATTAAAATACCAATTTCACTTACTTATCAAGTGGCGGGTCAGATCCTCAGATGATATAAAACTGTAGTAAATTGAAGACTACAAAAATTAAATAAATTATTTGATGTCCCATGTCAGTACAAAATAAAATTAAATTTATTTAGTCTAGACTAGGTTTAAAATGACAAATATTTTCATGTTAGTTTTTTAAAGGGTTGAACTTCCTATGAATATGTTTATTTGTTGTTGAATGGATTGCAACACGCATAGATTATTTTTTAGCACCACGGGAATTCAATTTAAATCTATTCTCACCTTTTTATGACAAACATGCAGCCAACCAATATGACCACTTGAACCAAAAGCCATATAATTGTGAGTGATATAAACAATGCCTCATGAATACATATCATATTATTCCCGACGACTCTTGGATCCTCTGAAAAGAAAAGAATGGTTCAATAGTTATTGGGATTCATTGAATTATTCATAATGCCCAGGTATTAACCCTGATTAAATCATCAATCAATCAACACTAACACCACAGCCGCGACATCGATCATAGTTTATTTTTCCATTTACAGTAATAATATGATATGAAATTAAAATTAAGTAATTACTTTGTGAAATACCACAGATTTTATTTTTATTTTTATGATAGACCGGTTTCGCTTAGCCTAAACATCATCAGGGTACAAAATTAAACTTAACAAAAAAACATTGTTGATGGTTTTATATACTCGTACATGCAGAGGGAGAACACAATATAAAATAAAATATTAGTACAATGAGAAAACAAAAGAATAACATTCAAATTATAACAAAGGACTTATAACCTGATAATGCTTTAGGCTAACCGAAACTGTCAGTTAACATTTTTTTTTTAAATCTGGGGTCTTATATGGTACAAATTTATTATTCAATTTTCATCAAATATATCAAACCACAAAGTGATTACTTTCCACGAAAATAAAATATCAAATGTTTCTATTTATTATTTATTATAGTGAATACGGCACAAGATTCCCGACCGTCTAGAGCTAGTGAGACTATGGCATACCCAATCGGGGTATGTTGTTGAAGGTAGTGGGTAAATGTGACACATATCACTCCTCCCGGACAGCCATATCGATGGCGAGCTTAGCGCGGATGTCCGGTCAACTCTGCCACAGAGCCTCGGCCTCAGACCGTCCTCCGAACCCGACCGGAAGCCGGATTACAAAGGATGCCACTCCCCCAGTCTAATAACATTAGGTTCAGCATTACAAGAAACTTCATATTTTAACCAAATACAAACGCAAAAATTTTGAATCGGTTAGAATTTTATGTGATTTTTTAAGATGACAAAATTATTTTCTTAACCAACCAACGATCACGCCGTTTCCTCGCAGGGGTAGGCAGAGAGGACAAGGATACAACTCTGTATTGGGACAAACTCCTTGCTCCATTCACATTCATACATCGTCTCATACATACTCTTCTGTTATTCTGACTCTTTGCATGGCCCAACTCAAATATTTTATTCTCTTGATTGTGCCATGTCTTCCTCGGGCGTCCTCGATTTCTTCTTCCATTCGCTTTGCATCGTAAAGTCTTTTCCCAATCCTTTCTTTGTTCATTTGTTCTACATGCCCAAACCATCTGAGCGTCGCTTTCTTTGATCCTATTCATTACGCTTATATCAGGCTTGCATTCTTTCCGGATATCCACATTTTTAACACGGTCATTTGGGATCAAGATCTCGTTTCCACATTATTCAGTCAACTTTCATTATTTCTCTTTCAGTTCCATGCCTCTCTGCCATACACCAGGCTTGGTATAATCACTCCACTGTGGACTTAAGCATAGTAAACATACGAGTTTAAAACATAGTTCACTCATTTAAACAAATTCGATTTCCGATGTATCACAGCATAAATGTAGTACCTGTACCGATTTTAGTTGTATTATTTGTATACGTTTTTACGGTTTGGATGTTGTGATATTAATACTTGTTTATTTAAATACGCTTCAAAATATATTTTACAGCTGTTGCAAGAAAAAAATATGCGTGCGATGGGTCAGTAAAATTGAGTTTTGAGTTAAGTATGTAGAGGTTTTCATTAGATACATATCTTCCAAGGAAAAAATAGATGTTTATCAAAGGAAGCAATCACTTTGTAGCTTGACATTATAATTTAGTATAAAAAATATTTTTGTTTTAAGCCACTTTATTTATACACATATAACAATTCGACCGGTTTCGGTTAAACTTAACCTTCTTCAGGAACGTAGTTTATATATATACGTTCCTGAAGAAGGTTAAGTTTAACCGAAACCGGTCGAATTGTCATATGTGTATAAATAAAGTGGCTTAAAACAAAAATATTTTTTATTTAAAAAAAATAGATGAGTCAGAAAATATAATGACATCTAACATATGACATAATTACATACAAAAAAAGTATCGTCAATTTTGTTTTGGCTTTCTTGAACATCTGCGTTTATTGACTCATCGCTATATTCCGTTCGTACTCAGAATTAATCCGAAATAATGTAAATTCGCCTATCAATGTCGAATTTTTTTGTCTTTTATCATAAAAGCAAATATCTGTAATATACGAAAATTTCAAAAGACTTTCATTTAATTATTTAAAAAATCTCAGTTCGACCTCGGTTTTTTCATGTTTTACTCACAAATAAAATGGTCTTATATCCAAATCAGTGCGTTTGTTGAAAAATTATAGGCTTAAAATAAGGCAGTAGAAAAATTAAGGTCAGTTAACTTCACAGAAAAAGTAGGTAGATTTATCTCACCGACTGCAGCAACAAGTATCTTGTTATTCTCCCCGTAGATCAGGCTGTCTGCTGAAAACACGTCATTCGACGCCACTATCAGGGAGAGCTCTAAGGGGACCTTCCTCTGTTGGCTATCGTTGATTTCCCTGAAAAATGAATAAATAGAACACATACACTTTGTTTATAACCACTTTATTATTTAATATTATGTCTACCGGTTTCTAAGATGCCCTTCCATCATCAGGACAATATTAAAATTAACCTTTGGATAATAACTTCATCTCTTCTGGCAGAAACACATGTGGAGATAAACTCTGCACACGATCAAAAAATGTATGTTTTGGAGTATCTGGATAAAATATCTCCAAAACATACATTTTTTGATCGTGTGCAGAATTTATCTCCACATGTGTTTCTGCCAGAAGAGATGAAGTTATTATCTAAAGGTTAATTTCAATATTGTCCTGATGATGGAAGGGTACTTCCGAAACCGGTAGACAAAATATTAAATAATAAAGTGGTTATAAACAAAGTGTATGTGTTCTATTTGTAAATATGGCAAGCCACAAAGTAAATGCTTTTTACGAATATGAAATAAAACATAAATTATAAGTTAAGACGTCTGGAGGTTAATGTCACATTGCCTAAGTTGAGTTAAGTGCTATCAATTATGTTGGCATTATCAAGAGCAGATTTCAGATTTGCCGTATGGTTAAGGCAGTTAGAAATATGAAAGTTGGTTTTATTTTTTTTTTTAAAGTGGTTTATCATAATCAATACATACTTAAATGTAGGTGATGGTGACTCACATTTGTTAGATATTGTTAAATACGTAGTCAATTGTAGTGCAAACATAAATAAAAAGATCTTTAATGAAAATGAAATAATAAATTTGTATAAGACCATAGATTTTATTGAAAAAAATATGACCAACCGGTTTCGCTTAGCCTAAGCATCATCAGAGTACAAAATTAAACATATTAACTTTTTTGTTTTCTTTCTGTTTGTTTATTTAGTTTATATACATGTTCGTTTATTTAATTTATATGTAATTGACTGCTTGGTAGTTGAGTGGACAAACGCGTCGAATTTCCACCTGGACTTTGTGCGTTCAATTCCTCAGCTGGTTAAGTCCTCTATCACTGCACAAGCAACATCTTTCGCTTCTTATGATGGCAAAAGGAGTTTTTCAAATATTGTCAGGTTATCCGTAACCCGGGAATGTTTGTCTTTCTTTTAAAAAAAATAAATAAAATATTGGGTTCTCCCTGTGTATAAATAGTGTATACTGTATTTTTTTTGTTAAGTTTAATTTTGTATCCGATGATGCTTAGACTAAACGAAACCAGTCCGTCATATTTTTTTCAAACAAAATCATGGTGCTTCTGAAACCAGTCGACGAAATATTAATAGTAAAGTGGTTTTAAACATGTTTTTTCTGTTTATATATAAATATGGCTAGCCACAAGTTAATGTTTTTACGAAGTATGTAAAATAAAATCTGTGGTCTTGTAGAAAGTTATTACTTCATTTTCATTAAGTATGTCAAACCACAAAGTGATTGTTTTCTACGAAAAAAAAGAAGAACCGGTGAGGGACTGAAGTTTCTTGACTGGAATGTTTGCTAAAACGTACATTAAGTAACGTCATGCGGTTTTTTCTACGATTTCGGAACAATTACATCAAAAGTAACGTTGAAAATCTAATTTTTGTTAAAAATATAATTATGCTGATATCGATGGGGATGAGACAATATAGGCTAGTATTTGTATCTCTGACCAGATTTTTAATATGTTTCTTGTACGTAGTTTCACATTTTTTGAACGTAAGGTTAAGTTAAGTTTTGAACGTAAGTTCAATAAATAATTATACGGCAACTTCAAAGACCGAAACACAAGAAATTATTCTCCCGTGTGTAGGAAACGCTGGGTGACACAGCCTGTATAAATAGAAAGCGTAGCCCAAAGCGGTAGCTCTTTGACTTGACTCCTGTCAAAGACCAAACAAACATGTTTAGTAGTTTGGACATTGGTTACTTCATATATTGACAGACGCAATATATTCCCAGTGCAATCATTTTCAAACGTGAACCAAATACCAAACACTTTATAGTCCTAAAATTGAAATACCCTATCTGCCGAACATTCAGGAATAAAGCTTTCTCAATAATTAACAAACTACCCACCTTTTTGTGAAAGTATGATAATCCAAACATTAAACTTACTTAACACAAAATCTGCGTGTTGAAACGGCAAAAACCCAGGAATGAACCGAGCTGCCAGATATCATCTCTCCAACCTCATTTGATCCGTACTTCTTCAAGACCCGCATTAACGAATCCCTTCTATCAACCTTTTCTTAACTCACCTTAAAACATCGCTACCGGGTGGCTATATCATATTGTGTTTAAGTGAACCAAATTCTCGGCACAGACGCCTTGCTTAAATCACATTCATACATCGTCTAGTGCATACTCTTCTGTTATCGCGACCCCAGGAGCCCTAGCACGAAACATCGATATAGATTTTATCTACAATGTCGGTTATTTTGAATCGTTCCCGAGCCCGACCGCAGGTCGCTAATGAACAAACAATGACTTGCGTCGACTAAACATGCTTAATTTAATCGATGTGAACTGTCGTTTGTTTGTTGGCAATCTTCAGTCCGGTTTGGAAACGTCGTCGATAAATCTATATCGATGTTTCGTGCTGGGCCCCAGCAGTCGGTATAACAGAAGGATATGTGCGAGACGATGTATGAATGTAATTTAAACAGGGACACAAAACAAACTGACACAAACTGTCAGGACAGATTTAAATGGCAGATCATTATTTGTTCCTACGCCTGCAGGGATGATTTGTTAGTTAAATGGTTAGAAAATGGTCAGATAGTATGTCATTATACTATTTGATGACATTATTTTCGAGGAAAAAACATAGATGTCGTTATACTACCCGATAAAATTGTTTTCAACTATGGGATGGTCGAATAGTTTGGTTGCTAAATAATAAGATGGTTAGATATTTAGATAGTTATGTAGTTAGGTAGTTAAGTAGTTAGGCAGTTAAGTAGTTAGTTATTTAGATAGCTATATTGATATCCAGTACTGTAGTGTACAATCCGTGGAGCTCTTGTAAGGTGTAACACAAAAATAAAAACTAGTCTACCTGCACATCTCCCTGACTCTGCCATTGTTTTCAGTTGAGGCCACCACAATCTGCGCACTGCGGGACGGGTTCCCCCTCGCCAGAGGCTGGTCCAGGAAGGTGATGCTGGCGTTCTCGTAAGGAATGCTGTACACATCGGGCGTAGGGCTGGAAGACCTGCTCTCCGAAATCGATGCTCGATTCTGCGTGGATATTTCGGGCATTGCGGCCCATAGATTCACATACCACCTGAAAAAGAAAATTTTAAAGTAAGATATCAATGAATTACCAAATCCAATTATTGCATTAATAAGAAACCGGTTGGTACAGGTAAGTATAAAAGTACCGTAACAATTTATCTAAAAAACTAAACAATAGTAAATTATCAAATAAAAATAAATTGTACGGTAGTTATCATTAATCAAAATTTTAAATTACTTCCGAATCGTGTTAAATGGTATCGAAATGAAAAAACGTGAATGTCACTTACGCTTTCCATAAATACGAGTACGCTGTCTGTCACATTTCGATAATATCATTTAGAAGGCGAAGCGAATATTATGCTTCATACTCATGGATTTCCATAATAATAATAAAGAAATACTAATCAAATTACAATTATTATATCGGGGAACGTTCAAATGACAAAAAATGAAATTCATTGAAATCCGACAAAAGTTTGGAACAACCCGCGGCCTTCTTGCTTAATATGGTTTTTGTGAATTGGTAAAACACGAAGGTACCATTATGTATGGGGATATTATATAATATTTGTATAATAGTATTTTTAACAACTCGTACAATCATTTTCAGAGTGGTAGATACTCATAGCCCTGGTGAAAGACCACCTTTCAGAATCGAAACGTTGCTTGAAATGGCTTTAGCCGTGTTTGGTGACCAGATCTGAATAGCCAGGTACTTCCCAACCTTCCTCTTCTTCCTCCTCGTTTGGGAGCAGTTGAGACTCTTGTGCGGTATTGATATAAAAAAAATTGTCAAATCTTTCAATTGAATCAACTGACATATTTCAAATACATTCTCACTTTATTTAAAAGTCATCGTGATCGAAAATAAATTAAACAAAATCGTTTTCATCGTAACTTTAAGCCTTTTGGCACCATATCTAGAAAGATCCATTCCAAATTAGTTGGGTTTTTGGCCGGGAAGCCCCGAGTAAAGAATTGTTGAATAAAACTCCCGCATTTCACGTTCCGGTGGAATAAGCTATGTAGAAGGAATATCTTGACTTTTTAACTGGTGGTTTAAGGTCAACCCTTCGTGATAAACATCCTACCGCTCGCCGCCCGCCGCCCCAACATCTCACAGTCCCACAGTCTTGCCAGTTCGCGAATCTCAACAGACGTACAACCTACAAGTCTCGAGTGTAAGTATCCAGTTATACTACGTGATGAAAGAACTTCATAGGGTGAGAGAAAAATCATTTAAATTTTCCAAGTACATATCGGAACAGGAGATCAACTGGCCAGGTCCTAGTAGAACTATTTTTCTTTTTTTTTTTAGAATTCAATTTAAAGCTTTTTGGTCTTTATTTTGATATTAATTATATAAATGATATTTTTTAATGTAAATGCAACAATAACTTCGTATGAGACGACATACTTAATTTTAATTTTCAAACAAAATTGTTCAAAATTAGACTAAACAAAAAATACAAAATGTGCGGTTATATATACAGACAGATGGAGAACACAATAAAACAAAAGCAGAGAACAATGATAAAACAATAGAAAAACACTTAAAATTATCACAAAAGGACAGAGAGAAAGAGACAGACAATATAAAATGAAAGAGGCAAAACGTCAACTGAGAAGGTGATTAAAGAATAATGAGATGTTTTAGTTTACAGGAAATATACCTAATATAGCTAAGCGAAACAAAAAATTCAAATTAAATCTGTGGTCTTATAAAAAGATATTATTTCGTTTTTATTAAATATGTCAACCCACAATTATTTTATTTACGTTTTCTCTTTCATATTTTCGTTGAAGTTTATTATTATTATTATTTCATTAAATAATATTTTTCTTCTTTTGTTTCCTACTTCTACCGCAGGTTATCTAAACCAGTTTAATCAAATTATATGTTTTATCAACATCTTCTTAAGTATATTTGCGGCACGTTCCAGAGTGGTGAATACTCTTAGTATCGCTCTGATTAACTACCACCATTCAGAATCGTCGCTTGAAATGGCTTTGGCCGTGTTTGGTGTGCAGATTTGAATAACAAACTGCAGACCAAAAGTGCACTAAATATACGTCCCAAGTTAAATATTTCACTTAAGCATATGAGTTTTAACGAATAAATAAATAAATTCTTTTTTTTTGTCGCCAACGAAAATATTTCGAGGAAATTCAACAGAGGTCTCCGACCCCTGGTCAACCATTTTCAGTCGGCAAGATTTTATTTTTCAAAACAATTATTTTGTGTCCGGGATATTTTAAGATTACGCTTATATAATATGAAGGCATTTCTATTACATTTCTTGTAACATAGAGTGATAACTAAACACAGCTAAAGCCATTTCAAGCAATTCTCCGATTGTGATTGGCGGTCTTAAAACGAGGGCGATAAGGAGTCAAAGATCAAAATAACTCTAGACTTCGAAACGGTTTAGGACTTCTTAGCACAGTTATGCAGATCATGTGCTGCCATCGGTTTCATATAGCCGGAAAAAAGATAAATATTTTTTACGCCCAATTTCATAAGCCCCACAAAATAGAATTTCTTAATATTTTTTTGCTGGATTTATTTCATAATGTGCTTTTCTCACCACGATACGCAAAACACCTTTTCGATCAATTTAATTGTACTGGAGAAAAGTGGAAAATAAACCAAAGACAAGGGGTGCATGATGCCTACACAACTGTTTTTGTCCATAAACTTAATTTTATTGAAATTTAACATTAACTTTATACAATACCACATATATTTTTTTAATTGTCATGACCGACCGGTTTCGCTTAGGTAAAGCATCATCAGGGTACAGCATTAAATGAAGCAAAAAATGTGTGCATGGTGTGCACAAAAGTGTGTATAAAATAAAATAAGAGAACAGTGAGTAAACAATAGAATAACATTTCAATTAAAAAAAAAGGAACAGTTAGAAAGAGACAATACAAATTGAAAGAGGCAAAACCTCAACAGAGAAGGTGAATAAAGAATGGTAAAAAAAACACTATTGTTTCATTTCAATAAATATTTCAAACCACATAGTGATTACTTTCTACGTTTTTTTTATTTAAGCTGGATTTTTGAAAGAATTGGCTTCTCGTCATAATTCTCACCACAAACCTGAAATCATCAATCGGATCGGTGCCTTGACATCGTACGCCACTTAGCCATTCGAAGCCAAAGGACCCACGGTGAAATTGTGCTAAAAATCATCGTTGTTTAGCGATCCTTGCAGCGGTATAATCCGAGTTCCGACCATCGCGCCTTGTGGCCGCCGCCCACAAATCGTGTTTTTACCGTTCCCATTTATCATTCTGCAAATGTGAATTCAATAAATCTCCCAAGGCGTTTGTTTTATCTTTCCTTTACCATATTACGCTAACATACACTTTTAGTATTTGAATGCTACGCACTGCTTTTGTATTCCACATCTAAGTATAGGCGAGTTTATTCCGTGGCCTAGAAATGTTCGTAGGTTTAAATGTGAGCTTGCTGGCCGTTACCATATTTTGCGGAACACAGAAATTTTAAGAGCGAATAGAATTATTTTAACAAGAACGCATTTTACAAAGCAAGATATTAAACCGCAAAGTAAAAGTACATGCGTTTTTTTACAGCCATGGCAAATTTCGTAACGCCTATAAAAACATGTAATTTTCATGTGTAATTTTATGTGAAATAAAAAAAATATTTAAAAAAAACATACCGACTAAAATAAAATGGTTGACCGGGGGTCAGAGACCTCTTTTGAATTTCCTTGAAACATTTTCATTGGCGACCAAAAAAAATATTTTGGTAATGTTTTTTTATGAACAGTAATAATTACGTTTTCGTAAAAAGCATTAACTTCGTGGTTTGCCATATTTATAAAAAAAAAAATTGTTTAAGACCACCTTATTATATAATATTTTGTCGACCGGTTTTGAAAGCACCCTTCCATCTTCAGAAGAATTTTAAAATTGTTTCATTTTAAGATTGTTTCTAATATTTTAATTAATTTTAATGTTGTTCTGAAGATGAAAGGGTGTTTCCGAAATCGGTATAAAAATATTAAATAATAAATTGGTTTTAACAAATTGTGTCTGTTTTCTTTAAAAATAATAATTATTTTTATTTTATGTTTGAAATACTCTTTCTTTGCGTAAACCGTAGAAGAGAGAATACATGTTTTTTAATGAAACCTTTAGATAATATGGAGGTTTATTTTTGTTTCATGAAATAAACGATCTGGCGTTTTTCTTCTTCCGTTAAAAATGTATAATAATAAAGTTAATCAATAATAAATTCTGTAAAAAACCCACATACCAACGTCAATTATTTATTTTTGACGTATATTTAAAACACCAACTCAAGGTTTTCTTTTGCTTTTTTGAAATTTTTATTTTTGAATTGGGTTGGTAAGTATATTAAAATGCCTTTCACACAATTCCGCCCGTTCAAAAAAATGATGGCATCTTTACAAAGCTAATAAAAGAGGGATTAATTTTCGTAGAAATGGGGTTGATCTTTTATAGGAATGTTCCTTTGTCCATTATTATAAGCCGGAATGAAAATAATTTTATTTTTCAGCTTAGAAAATATATTTTCATAGTGAGTATCTCCGAATAATTAAGATGCCCAATAAATTAATATTGATGTTGTAACTTAAGCAAAACAATAAAAGCTTTTAACATTAATTTGTAAAGGTGTAAGCTGACATTAAAATTTAGGGCATTACTAATAGTAAGCTTTACTATTTACCAATTGTAATTTTTACTCCTTTGTACAACTTAAAATTTATCTCCATGTAAAAGAATTCAATAAATAAATAATCTAAGTGGTACCTATTTTCAATACTGTGTTGGAATAATACCATATTTCAGAATCAAAAAAAGCAGTGTAAAAGTTTTTGAAGTACTGCTGGGCGTGAAAACAAAACAAAATAAAATACTCTTAATAGTAAATGTGTCTCGGTCGCGACCATTGTTCTTTTATTTTTGGTTTTTTCTGTTTCCTATTTACGCTGAAGCAATATATATTTATGTTTTTTTTTTTATTATTTTAATTTGATTCAATATTAATTTAATTTGATTTAATATTAATTTAATTTGATTTAATATTAATTTAATTTGATTTAATATTAATTTAATTTGAAGTAACCAAAACAATCGGCAAAAATTACTGCCTCAACACAGGCTTGCCTAGCGAGGCAGATTACGAGAAAACAAAAACAATAACTGTTTACAAATATACAAAAACTAAGTTATAAGATTAATTTATTTTATTATTAATTTATTATTAATATAATATTATTATTATATTAAGCAAATACGAATAATGGTCTATATTTCTATTTAATTAATGTTTCTGTAATATATATATATAAATATACTGTTTACAATGTATAGATCTCTTGTTAAAATATATAAATGTACCTACACCTTTATACACCTTATGTATTTTATATGATTATTCTGCTTTTATTTTTATTATTTTGCTGTTATTACTGTTAACTGTATTTAAATAAAGATGTATTATTATTATTATTATTTTTAAAAAAAACATGAAAACTTTAAAGTTAATTCTAATTTTAAAAAATACATATTCCGTAAAAAATCACGGGACGTAACTTTCCAAGAAAGAAAAATAAGTGTATTTATTTGAAATGGCTTTAGCCGTATTTTATGACCAAATCTGTCTCCTCCCTTCCCTCCCACGCATGTCACATTCCAAACATTGAGGATTAAATAAAGTCGTATTTCTACCGACTCAATAAAACGAATCAAGAATTATTTTAACCTTTACAAAAAGTCACAACTTTTTAAATATGTAGTAGGTATAAGTCCTAACGTATCCGCTACCGGGGGAGGGGGAGTATTTGAAAAGAGAGAGATTTAAATACCAGGCCGGAAAATGCAATGCAACATTAACGCTCGGGACACGGGAATACTTTCAGAGCAGAGTACATTTCGCAAGGGTGAGAAAAGAAGCGAACAGAAAAACACTCGCACTCCGCTGAAAAATAGTCCCGTAAAGTTAATGTAGTGAGAGGAAGATGCAGCCGGCCCCGCTTATAATTACCAAAGTTCCAGTTTTAGCTCCGGTTCCAGATCCATCGCGAAGCTGGAACTTTCCGTCTGGGCGGCGAGGCACTAGTCCTCGTATTACCCACCCGACTTTATGCCTAGCCAACCCGCGAGGGGCGGATGTTCCCCTTTTGAGAAGTATTTTTAGAATAAAAGCAGGAAGTGCAACGTTATTAAATATTAACATTTGCCAGAGGAACTCGCGAACCTTGTTCATATGACATCCATTAAACGACTTTCTAGACAGGTGGTTGTATGGGTTAGTTATAAATTATTTCACGGTTGTCTTGACAGTCTACTGGCTCTAGCCAGACATTATTTTTCTTCAATTTCTTTTGTAAAAATAAATAATAATAATAATATTCTTAATTATCGGGTAAATTGGTCCAGTAGTTCAATATTAGGTATATTTCTTGTAAACTCAGAAAATTTATCATTATTCATTAATGACCTTCTCAGTTGACGTTTTGTCTATTTCAATTCATATTATCTGTCTCTTTCTCTCTGTTCCTTTGTTATTATTTAAAATATTTTTGTATGGTTTTCTCATTGTTTTATTATTTTATTTTATATTTTGTTCTCCCTTTGTATGTATATATAGCCGCACACTTAAAAAATGTACCCTGATGATGCTTAGGTTAAGCGAAACCGGCTGGTCATAAAAATTAGAATAATATCCGTGGTCTTATAAGAAGTTTTTTTTTGCATTTCTTTGAATATGTCAAACCACAAGGTGATTACTTTCTACGAAAATTATTTATTTATACAAATGGTATTTCTAACATTTGAATATAAAATTACCACTCCGTAATTATATTTGAGAAATGCAATAATTGACAAATCGCAAAATATTATGAATACTACAGAAAGAATTTACGTAAAATCAACCAATTTCTCAAGAATATGAGCTTTTTTTTACCGCCACCCACTGAGCTTTGCAAATTGGTAACACGATAATAGTTATGTCGAGTACTGACAAGGAAGAAAAATCTTGTACCAACCTATGCATTGTTTTTGTCGACATTTATTGTTTGCAAAGAAGTTTGCTAACTACCTTTTGAAAATAAACAATTTGGCCTCATGAATATAAAGACAGAAGCCAAACAAACAATGTCTCATCCCTTATACTATGACAATAATGACATTGTTTGCGTGATATATACATGGTGTGGTAGTTTGAGGGTTTATTCCTTGACAATTCGCCATCCTACCGGTAACGGAGCTCGTGGCGTTACTTTCAAACTAAAGTTTTTGAATAGAAATTTAAGAAGCAGTTTAGTTTATGCATAGCTTCAACCCCCGTTCTAACAGACCAGCTTTTGTGTGAACTTTCTAAAGCTCATTATAAAAAAGCAAACATTTCGACATCGTATTTGAGCATTGTAGCTATTCGTTGTTTTAACAGAAAGAACATCATATCAACGAGATTCTAATCTAATGTTTAACTGACCTAAAACTGTTTTTCTCTTGGATACTGTGTCCATTATTTATATTGTCCATGCAATATTCAGACTGAATACTAAATAATCACTAATTCTCTGCAGAATGGCAGATTTTGAATTTAAAATTACCACCTTTTACCACACAATATTTTTAAACAGAAAAAATACCATTCATAAAGCCTGATACAAATTATATTAGGTCTAATTAACTATAAATAATTTCTTTTCTAAGTACGTACAAACGTGCGAGAGTGATTTTTTTTTCATATTTGGAAGTTAAAAATGTGTCAAAAAATTATCAAAGTACAGAAGAATCTTTTTAAATCCTTACCTACCTGATAAACTACCTACCTTTAATGTATTTTAGCAGACACCATTTGGTATTTGGAATAGGTGAGTTTAAACAACTAATACTTTTTCTTGGCAAGTCAAGATACATACCGTGATTTTTCAGGGATAACAATACAACTAGCTATTATGTAAGCTGTTTACCAGATGTAGTTAATTAGTTATATTTTATAAAAAACAATGTATGTTATTTGTTAAGTAAAATTAATCAAGATATTGGTTAAAAATTGCACATTATTCACGTAAGCAAGTTATGTCAGGCCACAGAAAATTGCAAATCTCACATACTTGCTTTTTCTAATTCAATTTGTATTTATTATGAATAACACACCTTACTTGACAATGTTCCTCTGTATTATTGGAATAACCGGCTGGTGACTGTAGGCATGCTAATAAAACGTCCTTATTAATATTTCCGTTTTCGAAAAAAAAAAAATTTCCGCTCTTCAGTTCTCCTAAAACAAGAAATTCTTTTTTTTTCTATTAATTAAGGACCGATGATTATAATTTTTCCAATACCCAATTAAAATGCCTAACAACCAATCGGACAACCGAACAAAAAGGCAGCCATCCAACCAACCGAACCAGCAGCCAAAAAAACATCGCATAGACCAACCAAACACAAACCTCATCAAAGCTTAGGTCACTACCTGTTCACACGCCCCGGGACAAAACTGCACCATCACGCTGAACTTGACCACGTGCGAGTTGGGAAACCTGAAGGCTCTGAATCTGGCACTTAACCTCACTGCCCCGTTGGTGGAGTTGCTATCAATGGTTCCATTTCCACCAGACCTGCCGGATGTTCCACTTGTCCAGAAATTTCCGCCTGTTGGATAAAGAGATATAATTTAAAAACAACTATGGTTAAAGTGTCAAACTTTTGTCACATTTTTTTGTCAACCAGTTTGAGAGTTGAAATGGACTGCAATCAGCGTTCAAACGGAAACCGGTCAAATGTCAAAAAGTATTCTCCATAAAACGTTGATTTCCCGTTTCAGCTTTTGATATTTTTTTTATCAAATGAAAATCATAAAAACATAACCGGTATACTTTTCAGCTGATCACAAATTGTTCAAGAAAAATTCTAATGAGTTTGGTTAAATGTAAAAAAAAAAAAAAAACATCGAATTGAACGATTTAGGTTTTGCAAAAAAACCAACCTTAAAAAAATTCTAATTAATCAAAACTCTAATTAGGTACCTACTTATGTTTTTGAAATAATTTTCGCATTTTTTTTTACTAATTATTTTGATTTACCTTCTCGCTCCGGGTACAAATTTGGCAAGTAGATTTGAATCAAAATTACGGACACTATTTATCATTATGATTTATAATATCAAAATGAACAGCGCTGACTCGCAAATGCACAGTACGCAAATTGTGCAGTAAATCAAACTGGAGTTCACAAACAAACAACAAGTTATATCGGTCAGTAGGTGAGGGATGAAAAGTGATTTTTTCAAAACGAATAGAAAATTATTACTTTTTTCAATTTCTTTGATTCGATGCGCGATTTGTGTTTGAAGATTGTAAAATATGTAGACTTTGATTGTCAGCGTATTCTGATTTTTTTTACTTTTTATTTTTTACGATATCTGTAACATATGTTGAATGTTACAACTTAATACTATTTAATTTGTTCAAATATTTACGATTTTCATGAAGCTTAAGAATAATGTTTAATTTAATACATACGTAACACCTTTATAGCAGAAATATTCCTCACCCTTTTCATTGAAACCACTATTGGAGCCTGGAGGTAATTTCGTATGCACAAGAGATGGGAAATCGACTTGCCCAGTGGGACAGCCTCTACCGTCTAACAAAAGTACTGAGCTGTCTCCCAGCTGGGAAGAAGCTACGAGATGATAGGCGTGGATGTCAACATCTATAAAAATAATAAAATAATTAGTTGATAAAAAAATACGGACGTTTTAAATATAAAGTGTAAAATAATATTGCATTTTCGACTATACATCGTCTTTAAACAATAGATAAACAAATTCGTCTTTCACACTCTATGAAAATTTGTCTCTCACTTTTATCCAACAATTTTAGTTACACGACAATTAAACGTACAAAATTCAAACATCTTTCTCGTTAACTTCCTTTATTTATGTTTTACTGTCCCATGCTTAGTCGTCAAAACGATCCCTAAAGAAGAATAATTATTATGGTTGCCCATGAATGGAAAACCAAGTACCCGAAAACTAATTCCATTATAAAAACACTCAACAATCTTGATGAATACGTTAATTTAGTCTAAGTGTGAAATCACAAGACAAACACCGATTTAATGAAATAAATGTATCGCAATTAAGAATACTTATACATAAAATGGCGGCCTTTTGTATCGCCCGCTTAGTTATTTAAATGCTTAGAAAACCTTTAATAAGAGGACAATGCTCGAAGAACAATAAAAGCTCGCCTTTACCATTTATTATTTTTTAACACAATCAATTTTCTTCCCGAGCAAATTTAATTTACTGAAAAATCCTCTTGCTTATTTATTCCCACGCGTTAATTATAACGTTCGCAGCGCTATGTTTCATTTTTTCGACGAGGATTTTTTGAAATCCGGGGGTTGCTTAGAGCGTTCTTTTTAAATTGATTAATTAATCGGGTATTGATTAAAATACAATCTGGAATATTTAAAACGTTTTTCGTCATCGGACACGCAAAATGAACGACCTTGTCCGGAGGCTGATAATAATGTAATAATTTTTTTAATTACAAAATATTTTTCCTCCTTTTGGAGAACCGATTAAAAATATTAATTTGATAAATTTCCTTTCAAACTTATACTCCTATTTTTTTGTAGATGACTTTTAACTTTACACATGTAGATTACTACTTACTCTTCATATGTGACTCGACACTTGACATAAATGGTTCACGTGATGTGACAAAGACGGCTTCCAATGTTGAATAGTTGTTTAAATAATATTAAAAGTCTTAAACACAAATATGAAACAGAAAAAAACCAGAAACTAAAAAGAACAATGGTAATGGCCGAGACATTACTCTTTTTTGGTTTTTGACTTTTTTTCTGTTATATACTTGTGTTTTAGATTATTAATATTTTTTAAATATTTGATAATAAAGAGTCATTAATGCTTTACAGTTAATTCCACTTTTGATGTTAAATAGATGACTTGCTACTTTGGAGTATATTTTTTCACATATTTTCGGGGCATCAATCTTTCAACACATTTAAATGTAGCCTTTGAACTGCCACAAGGAACGTAAACTCCTCCACTGCAAATAATCAAAGCTATATCCATTCTAGGAGTACACAGTGTATAGTAGTGAGTATACAGTAATACAGGATGTAACGCAGAAAAATAATAAAGTTCTGGCGGACGATTTAATATATTTCCTCTGAATACATGATAATGTTGGTGTTATTGTAATGTTGTTGCTAAACTGGCGATATACCTATATTTGCTAAATAAAAACGATCCCGGTGCATAACCCAACAGAGGTTCATCGACCGCGGAAAACCAAGCGGGGATTATTCTCGGCAAGGGATTGTAAACGCTCTTGTAAAATTAAAAATGCAATCGTTAACCCACTTTAAAACATTAATAGCTCCTAAAATGTAACGGATGGTTGCCACGGTAACTTTGACTCGGGTTTCGTCCAAGATGAAGTCAAAAAAGTTATCATCTGAATTTTATATTATAATATGGAGTCCCTAATACAAATAAGTGAGGAACCAACAATTAAATGCTATTTGATACGTTGAATATATCGTCGCCGGAATAGCAAAAGGGCTGCAACACCATTTTAGGAAGTTTACATCAGAGCACTTTAAAGTTTTTTTTTGTTTTATAAGAAGTCTTCAGTACCTGGTTTAAAAAACGTTAACTCGGGTAACTCAATGCTTTCACTGAGTTTCCTGAAACGCAAAAAGCTAAAAAAGTTCCAAACTTGTGTCGCTTGAGTCAACCCTTCTCCCAAATGGTAAATATATTTTTGATGACTGAAGGGCCACAAAAATCTTCAGAATCAAACGAGAGTCTGAGCATTTGACGCAGAAAAAAAAAAGGGATTAAAACTGCATGTTTAACTAATTTTCGGCCAAAGTGTCGCTCAAGGCCTTTTGCCTTTCCAGTGATGATATGTTTATGTATAATACTCTAACGTAGTTACTAAGCGGCTTTGTCTGTACATTTGACCAACACATTTTTTCTGTTGATTCACTAAAATTTATGAAACGAACAATGTTCTTATAGTTTGTCAGTTTATTTACAATGTATTTCTAATTGCATGATGTGAACATTTTGGAAATGGATTGATGACCTACCATTTATTTTGTATCTGTTAGTATGTATGTAATGTTTTCACTTTGTCAAATGTTCCAAATAAATAAATAATTAAAGTGGGAATCCAAAGCTTTATAGGTACTGTTAAGAAATACTCATTCGAGATGCATTATGATACTTATTTTTGCATCTGTCCAATTGACACTTCAAGTGACTTCCGAAGACTACAAAGACTTTTCGAATGAATTGATTTTATATTGTTTAGTGCTCCACCCTATATTCCAGTTGAAATGCGAGATTAAGGGTAAGGGTACAGGATGCTCAGTTTGCAAGTTTGAATACCTGATTTCGCGAACTCCGATTCAATTCTCAGCTCAATCGTCTCTCCGAGAGATACAGCTCCCCCGTTGACCTGTGCAGTGGGGTCTCCTGCATCAGGATCATTAATGATGTACATCCTCACTTTGGGAGAGTCCTGGGAGCCTGTAGTATTGATAATGGAGGAGGCGGGTATCGAAGCGGAACCTTCGGGAGATTTATCGTTGCTGGAAGGAAACGTCTAATAATAAATAAACATTAACTTTCGTTTGAGCATTGAGGAAGGATTGGTTTTGGAATATTTATGTAATTTATCGTGAAATCAAAAATTCGATTATATTTTAAAGGCACGTGTCTCTCATTTAGTACATATTTAGGCGATGTAAAAATAGAAATAGAAAAAAAAACTTCTCGTGCTCAGTAGAAGGTGGGATGTAAGCATATTATGTTCATTTTCTAACCCGCTGTGAAATCAACCGATTTATTTACAATAATATGTTTCTGAAAATAGTATCTTCATGTTATACTTGAATACAAATGAGTTATGAAAATATAAAGAAAAGATATTCGTCATGTATTTTTATTTATAAAAATATGGCTAAACAATCTTTGCATTGTTGTTTATCAAAATTTTTTTGGAAACCTTATTAGCATATTTTTTTTCTAAACCTACGGTTTTAATGTTATAACTAACATTTTTTAAATCTCTCCATTTTGGTGAAATTCGGATTCCATTAATAACATTTCAACAACAAAAATATAATGTATTTTTTTAATAAATGTATTACCAAAATTAAGTCCCTTTGAGATAAAGTTATTCCTAAGCGGCCTTATGCATATTCAAGAAAGAAAAAGTTCTATTTTTAACATTCTTTGGTAAAGACGTCATTTAACTTCTTTATCTTAATAATACATGACCATGCGAAATCACTAATATTACGATAAATTCTTAACGCGGAAGACAGCAGTAAAAGCACCGAAGACATATTTATGACGTTGGTATAAATACAGAGTTTTTTTTTGCGTTTTCCCACTTATTCTTAAGGTATAATACAAAAATGTTTTTGGTAGTTCGAATTAATCTTTAACGTCTAAAATAAGTGTTTAGATCGTATGCGGATCGATCATTTTATTCTACACCCACTTCTATGTAAAATTAAGTTTGATTATCCCTATTTAAATTCATTCTCCCAAAATATTAATTAAAGGTTAGACCAATTACTAAAGGTTATTTCCCGTATATGGTAACCAAACAAATTTTACGTCATATTGCTAAGAATTATATTTTTAGTACTTGCGAAAATACCGCGGCTGGGACACAAACGGGCGGGGCATGAGGATGAAGGGGGTGAAGGAAATGAGAGTAAACAGACCCGTCCTTGCCGACGCTAATGTCCGCTCCGAGGGTGAGGTTGAGGGTGGGCGGTGCTACGCACCCAACGCGGACAAACCTGTCTCCCTGGGCCTGGATTATGGGATTATTCTGTATAACCAGAAGCGTGTACATAAGCGTTCTGTAAAAAAAAAACACAACACCAAAAATTAGAAGAATAAAATTAAACGGTATATATTCGCATTCTTATATTCTCTCTGCATTTATTTATTGAATTTCATCGATTCGCGATTTTAAGTTATGTACCTTACAATTGTATAATATTTGATCTAGTCTAAATTAATAAAATTCTGGTCATTTTTCAATATACTATAGTATTACGTACTCGTAACTTAACAAACTTTTTTAAACATTAGTAAATGCCACTCAATCAGATTTTTTAGAATGAATCATCTTTTCAACTATGAATATAAAATCGACAATATTTTTCTCACTGACCACCTCATTATTATTTTATATTCGCCATTTTTCAATTTCCTTTCATACATCAATACAATAACTCAAAAAAATTTTAAAAAATGTGAGGCTTTATTCTTTGAAATGACAGCGAATTAAGAAATATTTGAACATTAAAAATCTCGTACTAGTTCGAGGTCAAGTCGAATATAACTCTCATGTCTGGTCCCCTCACTTTAAAATCCACTCTGATTCCATTAAAAAATGCAACATAATTTTATAAGATACGCTAACTACAACATCGGTCTACCTTAGAAACAATTACAATTACTTAATGAAATAATTAAAATTATTAACATTTTCAGATGGAGGGTTATTTTCGATTTGACTTTTATTTAAAAAAAATAATAGTATTAAAGACAGCCCTGATTTACTGAGCTAAATTACCTTCCATGTACCTAACAGAACTACTCGATCCGATTTTCATGCAGCGGGTAATTTCTCCTCAGAAATAGTAGATATATTCAACTGCACTGAATCTAAGGCGATAATAACATACACAAAAAACAAATTTAAATTTATTGCATTGTAATATTTCTAGTATTTTTAAAGTTAATACTAGCGTTGTAACCGCTCTGTGCGAACTACTGCGAAGAACCACCATTTACTAACTTCATTTTGCGGCAGTTCAAACTTCATTCATTTTTCATTGAACAAATACTTCAATTGAAGTAAGACTACAAAGCTACAAAGAACTACTTTATTTTGCGGCAGTTCAGTTGCGAAGTTGAACTTCAAAGCCTACAAAGAGGTACTTCCTTAAGTAGTTAATTTATCGAAGGAAGCAATTACTTTGATGTTTGACATTATTATTTAAATAAAAAATATTTTGGTTTTAAGCTACTTTATTTTATTCATATATATTTCTGCATTCGGACGGTTTCAGTTGGACTCAACCTTCTTCAGAAATGTACACATATAAACTATATAACTAACCATATAGTTTATATGTGTACATTCTGAAGAAGGTTGAGTTTAACCAAAACCGGTTGAATTCAGAAATATACTCGTATATGAATAAAATAAAGTGGCTTAAAACTAAAACATTTTTTATTCAAGTACTTCAATTGAAGTTCGACTTCAAAGACTACAAAGAACTACTCCATTTGCGGTAGCGCACACTTCAATTGAAGGTTGACTACAAATATTCGGTGAAAAACTGGTTTTTCCCCAGTTCTTTCTCTTCCTTCCCATAAAAAATCATTTGGCGCGGAACTTTTGTTGATTTGATAGTACTTTTAGAAAAAATCTCCTTCGTAGAACTTTTTTGGCACCAGGAACCGGTTCCAAAAAGAACTGGATAAATAACCGGTTCCTCCCCGGTAACTGGAACCGGATTCACCCAATTCTATCGACCATCTCTAGTACCTTTCGATTTCAGATCTCTTTTTTAACGAGTTGGACTTCAATCGAAGTGTTCACTGCGAAGGGTTCATTTTAAAGAACTGGCAGTTTGTGAAGCATTCACGAAACATTGAAGTTTTTCCCAACGCTAGTTAATACCACACAAGAGTCTCAACTGCTCCCAGCCGTTTATAGCTAGTGAGACTATGGTATCCTCAATCAGTGGATGTTGTGAGGCTGAAGCTGGTGGGGAATGAAAGGAGATGGGAAAGAGGGAAAGAGGACGGGAAATACCTGGATATTGAGATCTGGTTACCAAACATGGCTAAAGCCATTTTAAGCAACGTTTCGATTCTGAATGATGGTCGATACCTAGAAGGTGTTTACCACTGTTTGTTCGGAAAAATAATTATAATAACTGTCGAACTGCAAACTCTGGTATCTAAGTATCTACCACTCTGGAACGTGCCGCAAATAGACTTTACATAATTTTATATTAATTAAATGTGTTATGTATTGATCAAAAAAAAATTATTTGCGCACGCCGGGCTTGAACACGCAACCTTCTGGATTTATAGTCGAGCGTCTTACCACTCGACTACGGAGGCCATCTTATTTAATGTTCTTTTGTGCTAATCATTTACTCCGTGTTATTTATAATAGCCCATAAGAGCGTATAAAAGCAAATGCAATTTTTGTTCTATCAGGGATTACGATTTAGAAAGCCTTATCACAAAACGTTTTGGTGTGCAATGTATACGACTGTTTGTGACTGTCCAGTATTTGCTTAGCAGTGTGCCAAAAAAAACCTCAATGCATACTTGTTTCCTAAATTCTGTTCCCCATCGTCCAGAGCGAAAGCCTGACTGACCCCGCAGTCGGGGTGGTTGAAGGGCACCACCAGCGTGGTGGGCGCGGTCCGGCCCTGCCCAGCCGTCGAGCAGGTCTCGCTGTAGCCGCTGGCGTAGATGCGGCCGCGGAAGTCGGTCCGGGGGCGGTACGTGACAGACATCTCCGTGGGCGTGCACACGACGCTCACTGGAAAGGGTAGTAACGAAAATCAAAAAAATAAACTTAATAATATTTCGACGTGGTGATGTATTGTGACCTCAGAGCAATAATATACAGAAGGGATAGCTTTGCGAAACAGTGCAATCAGGATTGTTGATCTTTTCTCGACTCGGGCGTGGCTAGGGTTTTCATGAACACACCTTTTTACATCCATTCATAGCACATGTCGACATAATGTTTTGTTCATTTGTCTAACCACTTTTTCGCAGTATTGTTAACCTCAAAAGCCGTTGAGTTATGTCGCATAACAAAACGTAGTGGGCGGAGTCGTCCGAGACGCGGAAGACGGAAAACATGCTTACATACCAAAAAGTGGTGCGATATTATGTGACAACTTGTCTTGTCTCTTTCTCTCTCACCGTTTACGACGTGAAAACCCGGAGAAATCGATCTATCGTATATATTATATTTAGCTCTCTCTCCACATATATCAATACTTCAAGATTGTGACAATCTTTATTCGAAATTAATAACTGAGAGGATGCAGATGTAAATTGGTCCCTCCCGAAGGAAGTTGCTCTTGACTTCATTGTGAATACACACTTTGACTACTTTTCTAGTATTTTGTTAGTACGTAATGAATTTCAATAACAGTAAAAAAATAATGGGACGTGCAGTATACAAATAAGCAATTTGTCGCTTTTTTATTTTATTTTTACAGTGAATACCGCGCAAGAGTCCCAATTCCTACCAATCGTCTAAGGCCAGTGATACTATTGCGTCATCTTGGGTGTATGTTGTGAGGCTGAAGGTAGTGGGGAGGGAAAGGAGATAGGGAAGAGAAAGGTTGGGAAGTAACTGGCTATTCAGATCTGTTCTTCATACACGGAAAAGCCATTTATAAGCAACGTTTTGATTCTGAATGGTAGTCTTTCACCAGGGCGATACTCAAAGTATCTACTACTCTGGAACGTGCCGCAAATACAATATTTTATTTATTTATAAGAATTAAATGTTATATGACATAATTAATTATTAATTAATTTAATAAAAGTTTTTCACACACGCCGGGTATAAAACCCGCGACCTTTGGATTCGTAGTCGAGAGTCTTACCATTCGACCATTGAGGCCGAGTGGTAAGACAACTTCAAAATCCACGTCATTGGGATGAGTACAGTTCAGCAGTTATTCTGCGGGGTTAAAAAATCCCGATAATGGCCAACCTCCGATACCAGGATAAAATAAGTTGTTGGCATTCATCTATTATGGCAGTTACAGAAACTATTAAAGTTTAATATATAAAATTTAAAAAAAAACAAAATACGCTTTCAAAGTATTCAAGACATGTTCATGTCCAACTTACTCTAAAAAATAATTAATGAAAATGAAATAATAAGTTTGTTTAAAACCATAGATTCAATTTTATTTTTTATGACCGATCGGTTTTACTTACCTTAAGCATCATCAGGGTACAAAATTAAACTTAACAAAAAATACAGTGTGTCGTTATATATACTCATACATACAGAGGGAGAACACAATTTAAAAATTAAAAAAAAAAGAGAACAGTCAGAAAACAGAAGAATAACATTTAAATTATAACAAAGGAACAGAGAGAAAGAGATAGACAACATGAAATAAAAAAAAGTCAAAGCGAAAACTAAGAACGTAATAAAAGAATAATAAGAAATTTTATGAGTTTACGGGAAATATACCTAATATTGGACTACTAGATACAAAGTTATTTTTACATTTTCATTAAATATGTCAAACCACAAATGTGATAGCTTTCTACGAAAAAAAAAAACTATAAAGCATTGTTCAGATTTTCGACTTGACTGATAAAGGTATAAAATAATGAGCTTTCAAATATTAAACAGTTTACAGTTAAATGAAAAAAAATAACTAGTCATGCCTTTTGTAGACTAAGCGCTAAGTACAGTATTAAAAATGTATCGTTTTCCCTTTTTATGCTCTTAACGTTAGTATTTAGGCCAGGCGCGCACCGGTGACTTTTGTCACGGCAACAGTTTAGTCACCATCTCCAAATCTATTGGAGTGTATGGAAGTCCGCGCACGCAGCGAGGTGACATTAGGGTGACTTTTTAGTTCCACTTTCCGGCGACTTTTGAGTGACGTAACTGTCGTCGTGTCTGTAGAGAGTACTTTTATATGGGCGCAATGACAGTGACGAAACTGTCGCCATGACAAAAGTCACCCGTGCGCGCTGGCCTTAGACATACTATGATCACACTGTGTGCACACTAGGTGTAGTTATATTTGTTTATTTTTATGTCCATATTATAAATCACTACTACGAATTTTAGCATTTTAGCAGGCCATTGATGTGCAGTGTTCTTTTAAGTATTTTTATTTAGTCCAGCACTTCTACAATACTATATTTTTCCAAGTAAAATTGATAGAACGGAGACAAAACTGCCATTACCTTTCAAAATGATGTGCAGTGTTTCACTCGGTGAAACTTACTAAAAAACTAAAACTTTGAAGTAGATACTTATTATAAAAGTTGGAGGTGATTTGACTGTGTAACATAGGTTGTCTAATCTTTTTCCAGTTTTTTCGATGTGACAAGTAAAACTTTTTAAGTCAATTGGGTAAATGTGAAAACACTCCTCGCATGCCGTTGGTGCCTTTCTACCTTCGTAAGGAGGAAATAAGTTTCTTCTCCAAAGTCATACATTTTGACAGCCGGAACTTATCGGGCCGAAGAGAAATGTGGAGTATAAAAGGCCTAGCGCACTAAACACATAAACACCACACAAAGCCTGGAATTTGAATGAACTAAGAGTACCTTCAACACAAAGCGACAGATGGAAGCGAACCAAATTAAATATCCATAGGACCAACTCCTATTGAGCGGTTTCATTTAAATGTTTATAATTGTGCCAGCGGATTTTTCGTCCATATTTCATAACGGGGCCATTTATTCAAGTGGTTAAACGAACGCTCGAATTAATGACCCGCCGTTATTTGGTTTCTGAGAAAGTACGTATGGAAATATCCATCCGGTTGTTTCTCAAAATATTTCACGGACCTGCCGCTCGCTATGGAAAGCAGGCGAGCGTAATTAAAATCTGAGACGGCCATTTATTAATGAACCCTTGTCTGATAACGAGGTCGGATCTTCTTTTAATGCAAATGTTTGCGTAGATTGTATGAATTTTAACACAAAACTTACCCTTCGTACTTTTATGACTTTGAATAAAACCTTCGTGTCTTTGATATTAAAGCTTGTTCCGTATATTTTCAAAAATCTCGGCTATTTAATTAAACTTTCAGTAGGGCGGATTACTGCGCCGACTTTATAATACAAACGGCCTTCAAAAGTCATCCAAGCCTTGTTAATCTCGTCTCGGGAACTATTATATTATTTCAAACAGCACCGTTCATTACTCCATTCAAAATTAACATCTCCTCTGTTGGATATGATAATTCCTATCTTGATTTCAATAAAAAGAGCGACAAACTAATGAAGGGAACCACATCAAGGCGTTTTCAGTGTGGGGAAATCTGTTTTCCGGTTGTTTTTTTAATTATTTCTAATTTTGAAACTGTTAATTCGTGGTGGAATTCCATTTAATGATTTTAATATAACAAAAATTTTATTTTTATTCCCATTTTTTTTGACTGGATAGGTTTCAGCCTGTGACGATTTCAATTTTTAAGCGAATTGTTTAAAACACTTCCTTAAAAAATAGTATATAAGCCGTAGGTTAACCAACACTTTAAATTACTAGTGGTCATAGCTGAAACCGGTCCAGTCAAAATAATAAAAAGTGAACAAAGCTAAATTTGTTTTATTAAATCATTTTTTTTAAATATTTACCTACAAATTGATATAACTAATGGATTACTTTAAAATCTCTAATCTTATTCTAAGCCATGTTCATTTTATCACAAAGCTTATTAAAAGATGGAAAATTACATTATAAATAAAATTTAAATTACAAACTGGTTGATTTGCTACGTAATTATGTATATTTAAACAATTTAACGCTTCTAGCTAAGTGTCTGTTACTCGCCATTGACACAACATGTCTCCCCTATATAACTTGTAACGCTTCAAACTTTGGTATTTTAGCACCATTTAGACTCTGAACAGTTTGAGTCTTTAATGGCGCCTCCGGAACCTTTGCGAGTAACCAAGGCCCGTGATGAAATATTTAGCAATTAAATTTACGTATATAACTCGTAAAATTTTCATCAATGAGCAAAGTCAGCCGTATCTAGTAGATTAGTAGTTTTTGGAAATGTTACACACAGAAACTTTTTTACTTACTATTGAGACAAGTCACTCTTCTATAATAAACTGACTCCTGGGACCCTCGCGAGCAGCCAAGACCCATGAGTCAGAGTATCTTCGCTGTGCAGATAGCAGGTTTTGGCATTCTTATCGTCACTTCCCAGCGGAAGAAGCGGTTGGTTCTTACCCCTTTCGAATGGAACTGTTGTAAAACCACGGCAGTTGAACTGGTTTTCTTTTTCACATCTGTTTTTACACTGAATGCAAAAAAAAGGAAAGTAAAATAAAGTTTTTAAATTTTGGCTGCCATAATTTAGATGCGATTATCTGGTGTATACCCTTGGTTTCAGTCAGTCTCTTACTTATCTAAGATAATATACAAATTGAATATTTATATTGAAAATGAAAAACCTCGCTGTATAGAAATACAAACTCATGCGTGGATTGGAAGCTAAAGACAAAGATAGCTAACTTTAACACTATCTCTGTGGTCTTCTACAAAGTTATTATTTCAATTTCATCAGAAATAAATGGGTTATATTTTACATAGTTATGGGGCAAAAAACTTTTTTTTTTCTACTTTTGTATGAAAATAAACTACCGCAGACAGTAGATTCATCGATGTGAGAGTTTTCATTCCCTAATCGACGCAGGCGATTCATTATTGAATTTCGCTCTGCGTTAGTGCCTATATTGTTGCAATAATAAGGAGACTTGAGTCGAGTTGACCTACTAGGTATATGATAGTTCATTGACGAAACTAATTCAGGGGTGTCAAACCAGTTGTTAATTATTTCAATATAAAAGTTATGTCAGTAAGTATTTGTCTATCTTTCAACGTTAAGAGACCTATTGATTGCACTAGAGAATTAATGCAAGCTATCAGCTTTAGATGGAAAGCTGCCATGAATGGCAAAAACTGAACATATCTAAGGAATGCACCAAAGGTCCTTTGGTGTCCTGGGCCAGGCTGATTGAAGAAGAATCATTAAATATTGTTGTGTTATTGTGTATAAACAACAAATTAGATCAAAACTATGATTTACCTCGTGCGTTGATATTCCTTGGACCATAACGTCGTAATGTTTCAGGGTTTGGTTGTAATATTCTTCGTAAGAACAGCGATCTATATTTTTGGGCACTAAAAGTAAACATTAAAAGATTAAGATTAATTTTTGTTATTTGTTATTATCGAACTTAGTGAATTCTATAAAAGGTCAAAAAAACTCAAAAACCTTCACTTTAAATACTAGAAAATAATTATGAATACCGATCTTACGAGTCAATGTTCTAGTTGGCAGATAGAAGTGGAAATTATATAACTATTCAGATTCAGAAAGTTTTGAGTCTGAATGCTGGCCTTTCACCAGGGCGATACCGATAGTATCTACCGCTTTGGAACTTGCCGCAAATATACCAGATATTATTTTATTTAAATTACATGTAAAAAAAAATATATGAAGTGATTAAAATTGTACTGCGCAAGCCGGGATTTGAACTCATAATCTTCGTTTGGCCACGGAGGTCATCAGAGAATTATACTCAAAAACAGTTTGAGTGGGATCCATTCAAACTAATTTGATGTCTCACTGATCTCGTGAACTCAATATCTGCAGGCTGTGAATCGCAAAGTTAATATAATTTAATTACAAACCCATTAGAATAATTCTATTTTAATTCACTTTAACAATATACTTACGATCCTCGACGCACTGATTCTCCTTATACCAAAAGTCTCCACTGGCCACTCTGAAAGACTCCGGTTCAGTAAACTTATTTTCCAGACTCAAGATGCAGTTGCCTACGACAGATGAAAAGTTCTCAACATTGCTCTGGCCGTTTGGTCCACCGTAGTGGGTGCTGGGGGGATGCTGCAGTTGGAACTGGGCAGACCTGATGGTGTTGTTGCCAACTGGCCTGAGCAGGAATTGAGAGCAACTCTCGTCGGTGATGTTAGCCATTGTCTTCGCTGAAGATGTCTGGCTGATGAGCCGGTAGCCATATGAACTCTCTGTTGACCAGAGTTTGTAGCGACAGGTTTCTGGAACTGCAAAATACGGGTGAATTTTTCTCTCATATATTTCAAATAGATTTAATAAATTCGAAGGGAGTACTAATTAAAATCCTATAAAAGCGTTATCTCTGCATAAAGCTGAATATCTGTATGTGTAATTTTTTTTATTTTCTTTTTATGTAAATACCTGTATATAACATGGGTATCATTCTTCACTGTCCAGAATTTCGAGACATGTTGACTCAAGCCATGGTCTTAAATTTTTGGTACCAGTCTAAATGATTTTTGTCATTTGACTCTACCAAACGACTCTACCAAAACCTTGCTTAGACTTTGAATTTTCTTTCAAATGTATATTTTTGTCATTGCTTCATTATGTATGTATCTTTCTATGTTGCTTTTTTTCCCATTTCATTTTTTGTATATTTTTTTGAAATTGTAAAATGATCCGTTAGTTTTTAAATCAATAAATACCGCACAAGAAAAAAAGCCAACTGTTTAAAGTCAGTGAGACTATGTCATCTCCAAGTGGGGTATGATGTCAGGTTGAAACGAACGAGGGAAAAAGGAGATAGGAAAGTTGAAGATAAGGTTAAACTTTGTTATTCAAATTTGGTCACCAGACACGGTTAAAGCCATGTCAAGCAACGTTTCGATTCTGAATGGTGGTATTTTACCAGGACAATACTAAAGATGTCTACCACTGTTTGTTTGGAAACAATAATAGTAACAACTGTTGAACTGCAAACTCTGATGATGTGAAATTTAGAAGAAAAGTCTCTTATTTTTATGTTGGTTTTGACATTCTTGCAAAGCCGTGTTCTAACTACTCGTACTTACAATCAAACTGATTACTTTGGCCAATGTATTTCAAACTTTCGTCAAACTTGACATGGTTGCAATTCAATGATTAGCGCCATATTGGTTTTTGATATTTGAATGGTCCCCGTTAAACGCTGATTGTCGATCCATTTCAGCTTTTGAATATCTTTTGATCAGCCGAAAAGTATAACGGTCATATTGTCAGCTGATCACAATGTGTTCTAAATTTGAAACGCACCTAAATTCGACGTTTGACGTAGACCATTAAAATGCAATAAAAAACGAAATGGCGCTAATCGTTGAATTGTGACGAAAGTTTGAAACACAAGTTTAATTTTGTAATACTGTAACTATAGACATACAATACAAGACACGTCATATTCATACAAATCTTACGAAACATGTAGCACCACTAAATGTTCAGGATAGCCATTCAAAGAATATGTGTGTGCGGAAGAGATAGCTATATGAAGCGTGTTTCGAAGGTATGTCTCGTTGACTTGGTTTAATGAGACCAGGAGCATTGTCTCTGTAACGTATCTACATCATTTAATTCATCTAAGACTGTAATGTAAAACGTATAAATTGAAAAACAAAAAAAAAAGGTTTAAAAATAGTAGTGATGTAAAAATCACTAGCCAGAAGGTAACACAAAACCTCATTCATTTCATAGTTTATCGGTTAGTCGAATGACTTATCCCGCATAACAAATATTATTGTATGTTGAAATAGTTTACGGGTTTGATTTTCGCCAATAGTAAAGATATTTTTTTGTAATTCAAATTGAAGCGCTACGTACCAGTATTGGAGTAGCAATAAAAATATTTATAAATAGAGTAGCAATAAAAATATTTACGAATGTATAAAAATATTTCTTCATGTTCTTTCTTTGAAAAGGAAAATAATTTAATGATGTATAAGTAAGAACCTTTTCTAAGAAAAAATACTTTTTTTTTCCACTTACTGGTACAACAACAAATATTTTCGAATACAGTCAACAACGAAAAGAATATACATTCATTTGATTTAAATGCCATAATAAGGTTAAAATTATTATTCGCTTACAGCTAGATGATGTATTTTTTAAACATTTGTGGTTTAACGTGATTATTAACCTTTCAAATAAACACATCAAACGTCATTCAATGATAGACTAAGGATCGTATAAAATGAAAAATGGCAAACCACTTTTTAAACATGCAAACAATTTACAAATGTTTCATAAATTCATAACCTTTTTATATTAAAATGAATACCAAAAAGCTTTCGGTGTAGATAGCCGTAGGGAGATACCAACCATATAATTAAACTTAGGTAAGCTTAAAAACTTTTTACTCCATTTCTCCAGACCTTTCAGAGGACTCTAGGAAATTTTTGTTTTTGCTTTTAAACTGGCTTTTCGATTCGTGGTAAAATTATAGTATAATTGGTTAACCTCATTTAACACCGTTTAGTGATTGAATTTAATCATTATGAGAGTGCTTTGTGAAAAAGGGTGAATTATTATTATTATTTTTCAAAGATGTTAATGTATGAAAGTAAATCATACGTCCCCAACTATTTTACTTAACAACTATGAAAACTAAACATGATAATATATTTATTTATTTTTTACTCACAAATATTTTATTTCCATTTGTTTTTGCACATATAGAAACCGGTTCCTCTGAGACAATATACAAATAGACGGTTCCAGTGACCAAAAAGTCATTGGACGAAGTAATCGGGACCGGAATATTTTTATTTATTTATTACACATGTTAATTACAATCAAATAATGATACTTTTTTTTAATTTTTTCAAATATAATATAGTACTCGTCCATTAGAAGCAAAAGCTTGTGTAGAGAAGAGGAGTGTACATTAATTATTATTGATCAAACAATGCGCTATGGTTCATATTATTAGTAAATGGGGTTTAAAGAGTCATTTATTCAATTCAATTTGAGACTTTACAGTGGAGAATGTTTTTAAAATATATTTTTATAGAGTTAAATAGTTGGGTTTTATCAATAATGCTTCTGATTTCTTCTGGTAGTCGATTGAAAAATGATCGTCCTTGGTAAGTATAATGAAGTTGAGCAAATGAACTATTTAGTTTTGGGCATGGAAAAATATATTTAAGTCGAGTTCGGTTTTCAGTTAAAAAATGGTGTTTGTCTTATTCCCTAATGATTTGAACTATTGAATTTTTAATGATGTACGTGTAATGCACAAATATTTTCTAGCAAAATTATTATTTTTATATTGAAAAATACATATAACTTACCATCGATGCATATTTTAACAAAATAATTCGCATCATTGTCTTGAATTAGCGACCTGGTTTCAGTATACGGTAGTCCGATGCACTCCATGTTTTTGTGAAGGACCACAACGCTATGACACTCTCGCACTCCCTGGCACTTTCTCACGCATTCCAAGGAGCTCCAGGGCTGACCTGGGGCATCCCTGCCTCTGAACACGAACACGGCTTCGAGAAGAGAATTTTCTTTCGACGGTCTGGTGGCGAGACGCTTGTCGAAGGATTGGTACACTCCGCTGTTGCACTGGAACAGGGTTGCTCCTGGAAACAAATAAAAGTTTGTAAAAAAATGCATTAAATTGAATTAAAAAAAGGTCAATTTCGGCTTTTATCATTGATAATGTGGACTACAATCTTGGAAAACGCAAATTCTCGTAAATCGTCAACGCTAACACACTTGATAATTGGATTATGAATGTTAGGCCCTCACGAATGATTGTGAAACGGTATTGGATGTTTTTGAGAAATCACCTGTGGAGCTGTACAAGAAAATGATGTACAGTGGACGAGGTAAGACTAAAAGCTAGACCAATTGATTCAGAAATCGTCAAAACCGAGATTTGCAAAACCGCGATGGCTTCGCTGGACAGGGTATGTATCAATGGTGGAAGATAGCCTACGAGTACAGCGCTAATGATCCATTTTTTTTTAATTGTTTTTGGTGGTTTATTTCTATTTCCATGTGAATAGCTGACAATAATATGACATCTTCATTTCCGAGATTTTGTGATGCAGATGGAAATTCGGAGAGTGAATAGAGAAAAGGAAGGTGAAGATTGGAAGGCATTGACATATTTTACGGTACATTTCCATTGTTAGTAGGTATCGTACAACATACAGCAAAAAACAAAAATAATAAAAACAAGTACCTTACTATTTTGTGTAGCAATGTTTCGATTTTGATTAAAAACCTATCAGAGCAGCACCGAAATCTTTGAAAATTTAAGAACACTTTCAAATAATACTACCACTAACCGAATTGACATAATTGTCGTTAACACTTAAGAAAAAATTGGAGAGAAAGTTCTAGGTCAACAAAACTATTTTTAGTCCTCTATGTATTTTCCATGCCGGTCTTAGCCTTTGATGTTTCTAAATTCAAATTAAGAATTTTATTTACATTTTTAACATTGGAAAACATTTGATGCTGAAAATTTACGTTTAAAATTTCTTGGTAAGCACTTGGTCATTATAACGGATTAAGAATTTATTAGAAACAAAAAAGAGAAATTCTTTTATCTTTTCGGAAAACGCTCAATACTACACATCTAAATATAAAAAATAAGCTAAATAAGCTAAAGAGTTCATACCTCTTTTATAAAAGTTTTAATCTTTTTTTTTTAAATTAATAATTATTTTAATTCCACTAAAATCTTATTTTTATCTCTAATAATAGTTAGAACAATTTTTTCCCTCAGTTCTCTATCAATAATTAATATTTGAATGGGGATAGAAATTAATCTAATTAGTTTCATCCCCATTATAATTAATAGAAATAATAATTTTTCTTCTGAAAGAATAATGAGATATTTCTTAATTCAGTCATTAAGTTCAGCTAATTTTTTATTCAGTTCATTATTAGTTATTTCTTTAACTAAATGATTTAATTTAAATTCATTAAAATCCCACCATTTCATTTTATTTTCAATACTCGTAATTGTAACAATTTTACACTAACGAGTATTGCTCGAACATAGAGTTTTATTGTGATAACCATTTAACTGTTTTTATAAAAAAAACTTTTAACCCCTTCTTTTGCCGTAAAACCCAACAACTATTTACTTAGTTATCAAGCAGGAAGATCTGTGTATATGTCCCACTAAAATTTCTCAAACGGTAATAAAGAAAATCTAAATTGTGATTTTTGTGTCGACCTATTGAGCTTTGAAACATGCTGACAAAAATTGGACTGGGTACCATTTGGCCCATTTCATATATTGTATCGATTTTAAATAAAATCGAAGTTATAAAGCCAATATCTAGGGCAAAGCTGGTAGTAATAGATACTATAAGTATCGCCCTGGTGAAAGAGTAACATTCAGAATCGTTACGTTGCTTGAAAGGGCTTCAGCCGTGTTTGGTGACCAGATCTGAATGGTCAGGTACTTTCGAACCTTCATCTTCCCCATCTCCTTATTCTCCCCACTACCTTAAATCTCACAACATTTTCCGATTTGGGATGCCATTGTTCCACTGGCTCTAGACGGTTGGGAGCATTTTAGACTCTTGTGCGGTATTCATTATAAAAATAAAGTAAAGCTAGAAGAAAAATCTTCTTTTATTTATTTACTTATTTACGCCCGTTTTAAGCTTTTACATACATTATAATATATTTTATTTTTTTCAAAACAGTAACCTAATTAGTGCAAGAATTGTGAAAAATAGAAAAAATAAAAAAAGATTATTGAATAGCAGATATAAAAATAATTAATAACATGTTCAAAAATATTGTAAAAGAAAGGAAATAAATAATATTAAGTAATGGGTCTAACTTTTAGTTAAGCTCTACCAGATAACAACAACTGTACAAAATTAAACTTATTGTTTGATATTGACGTGTTAAATATATCAGCGACATCGGGGTATATTTTATCTTTATTGAAAATAAATACTTTTTAAGAAATTAGACACCGTTACAAAACGGCGTTTTTAATAATCCTAACATGAATACTTTCATTTCAGCATACTTCCCCTGAGAATGAAACACGGTAGAATCCGAGAACAAAAACTAGCACTAAACAAAGAACAAACCGATATTGTTTTATGTTATAATTGACACCATTTCTCTTGCCTCCGTTGCGCCATTCCCGTGGAAAGCGTAACAGATAACCGCCAATGGCTCATCACAACTTCTACGGGCCGCAGAAGTTTCCCTTTCGTTTGAACATAATTTTATTTCGTGCCTCAACTGTCCCACATATTATGCGAAAGCGATAAGCGATATCTGACTGCGCTCCGACACACAAACGTATAAAACTGTCCTGTCACACCGTTCAATGTTCAGCATACGAGTAGAATGCGATTGTTTCACTGCGACTTTAATGTCTGTGTAACAATTGAATGAGGGACCTTGGAAAAACCCCTTTGTTTAGTTCTGTTTCGTTTTGGATGGTTTACCTACATTTAAAATTCTTGATTGTCTTGGGAATATCTTATGCATGATAGGATCAACAAAACATAGGCTTGGAGAAGGATAAGCGACCTGGCTTTTCTTTTTTTAAATTGTCAATTCGCAGCTCAACTGTTGCGAACCCCTGAGTTTCATCAATATAGAGTAACTTCCCGAAACACAAAACACACTGACCTAATACAATGTCACCGTACACGTACAAATTATCAAGCAAACATACTTTTGCAAACGAATAAATGTTACAAATGATTTCGATATTTTTTTACACCACAAATTCGGTTTTTAAAACATGCATTAACAATTTTTTCATGTCACAGTTTAATGTCTGGTAAGTTATTTAATTTTATTTATCTTTATTTACAACTATTGTACTGTTAATAATTATTGTATTAAACTGTGTATTATTATTGTAACAATGTTATAAAATTCAAAAGTTAAATAGGTGTCTACAAATAAATAATAAAGAATTGGAAAAAAAAACTTTGTACAAGACCACGGATATTATTTTTTTTTTTTTAGACCGACTGGTTTCGCTTAACTAGGCATCGTCAGAGTACAAACTAAACTAAAATAACTAATTGTGCAGTTATATATACATACAGAGGGAGAACAAAATAACAGAACAATGAGAAAATAATAATAAAATAAACAATATTAAAAGTGATTTCTTTCTTCGAAAATAATAAAAACAGATAAAAATAATTATTTCAATATTTAAAAGACGGTTCATTTTTGCGTATTGTCGTACAAGTATATTAACTCCTGCAAGTAATCGCTGAATTAGGTAAATATTTTAATTATTAATAATTTGACCATAGCGTTTTTTCATGAAAAAATACGTTACAAGCACTTACTGTATCATATAGAATTTTTCTTTAGTTTTTATAAAAGCAATCACTCTGTTAAATTTGATTTAATTGTTAACGTATTTTTGTTTAAGCGTTTCGGTATGCGTACTGTGATGTTATACACCTACAAACCTGTCCACGCTACGTAGTGTAAAAATAAATAAATTGTATAGAGTTTTAAGTTTGAAACATAATGATTTGTGTGTATTATCGGTTACTTTAAGGAAACAAGTATTTTAGGCAATTTAGTTCCTTAAGGGAGTATGTCACCACCTTTGAATAAACCGTTGAGTAACTACTCGTCAGGTAGCTTTAATCGGTGTCCTTTTAATCACCGCCAAGAAGCTTCCAATTCGTTGCTTGTAGGATTGAGTACCGAGTAGTTTAAACAGACATTTACAGGTAGCGTTGTTTTTCGGTGATGGTGAAATAAAAAAAAAAAAACGCTATTTGACGAGTAACGCTAACTGACAGTTTACTTAGAGGTGGTAAAATTCCCCTTAAATAATAATAAAAATTTTGGTTTTCGTGTTTTTGACGATTTTTTTTCCAACCTAATCTGATCTAAATGATCAAATCATAAAATTTAAAAAAGATTATTAGTTTCACGTTTATTGTTTTTGAGGCGTTGAACCCCTTTGTGCCTCATCGTCCTTATTGACCTACAAAAGATAATTTTAGTAAAAAACCGAAACAAACAATGGTTTGTCAAGTGTTAAAATCCATTAATCCTGTTAAAACGGCCTTTGTTACATAAAGTGTTCTATTTAGTTTCCACCATAAATAATGTTTACGCGTAGAAGTAGAAGCAAAAATACGCTAATAATTCTAGAGGGAATATTTATAAATTTTCAAAGGAAGCAAACACGTTGTGGCCTGACATTACAATTTAAATAAAAGTATATTTTGTTTTAAACCACTTTATCAGTATACATATACATCCTGATCTCCTTATTTGGACGTAGTTATGCAGAAAGCGTCTAACCCACAATTTGCCAAAATCGAGTTTTAAATGTCCATTTCTGTTAAAAACATCCAAGCTCCAGATGCAATAGATTAATAAAAAAAAATACTAATGCACATTGCTGATATTTGACCTTTAATCAAAGTTTAAGAACATTGAAATGAAAGGTAACTTTGGAAATGTTTTAATTTTTTTAATAACAACATTGATAGATTGTAAAATACCGATTTATAATACTACTGTATAGAGAAAAAATACTGTGATTAACTTTACAAATGCCGATTACGCATAACAGTGCTTTGGTATCGTCATATTTTCAAACGCCTTTTTCTCGGTTTAATTCTTTTAGGTTGGATACTTTCTGCATAACTACGTCCATTTGATGCTCTGTCCCTATCTTGTTGTCTCCCTCATTAATTTATTATTTGATGCTCTGTCCCCCTCTAATTTATTATCTTTCTCTTTACTTTTCTTGCCTTATATGTAATTTTCTGTACCAAGGTTAGTTTATATTATATTGTCTTGAAGAAGGTAGACTCTAATCAAAACTATTTGACACATGTATATGTATAATAATAAAGTGAATTAAAACAAAATACATATTGGAATGTTTATTCTTTACACCGTGATTGTAATTTTGATTAAACGTTTTAAGAAAACAATGTTTAATTATTTAGTGCCTGCCTGAAAAGAAACGAAATAAGACCTTTGTTTTAATTTGCAAATTTGTAATTCATTCAATTCGAGTCTAATTATATCATGTTGTTGGGCCAACCGTCAAAAACGAATTTGAATAAAAGATTATAAGAAATTGAAATTTGAATTCCTTTTTTAATAGGTATAATATTAGGGGCTGTAGAAAATGATAAGTTTGCCGGCCTTGAAGAGACTTAGAATAAACGAAGTAGGAAACACAGATGCCGATAGCTCGATCCACATACTGGTCGTCTGACATTAAAAAAAGTGTCAGAGAATCCATTCATTCTAACGACGCCGGCGTCAACTGTGAATGAATATTCATGATCGACTTAATTATTTCTGATTACGTAAAACAAGACTGACTTATTGACACTTACATTTCTAGGGCACAACCACTTTTAAAATGTTTTCATCTGTAAGTTTATAGAATAAATACAAAGCAACATCGTAACCTGTAAATGAAAATCTAATTGTTTACTAGGAATTAGCGTTGGGAAAAACTTCAATGTTTTGTAAATGCTTCACGAATTGCTAGTTCTTTAAAATGAATTTTTCGCAGTGAACACTTCAATTTAAGTCGAACTCGCAAAAAAAAAATTGAATTTATCCGGTTATTTGTTCAGCTCTTTTTGGAACCGGTTCCTCGCCGAAATAACACGTACTAGTCGGTAGAGATTTGAAAGTGAAAAGAACTGGAACCGGTTTCTCGCCAACATAAAAATCACGTTCCTTTAGATCTAAATACTTTGAAGTCGTACTTCAATTGAAGTACTTATAATAAAGTACTTCTTTATAGGCTTTGAAGTTTACTCTCACAACTGTACTGCTGCAAATTAAAGTAGTTATTTATAATCTCACTTCCATTGAAAAATATTTGTTCAGTGAAATTAAGTTAATGAAATGAATGATCGCTAAAATGAACTACCCACTTCAATTGGAGTATTTGTTTGATGAAATGAAGCTAATGAAATGAATGAATGCTAAAATGAACTACCAACTTCTATTGACATATTTGTTCAATGAACAATGAATGAAGTAGGAACTGTTGCCAAAAGAAGTAGTTCTTTCAAAGCGGTCACAACGCTAGTAAGAATGTTTTGAATTTGCTGGGATCGTTTATATGTTTCATGTTATTGGGATTATTTTTTATTTTTTATGGATATTACGAGGTCTGTATTTTCCATGTCCATATTGAGAGTATTTCAGCGAAAAACATGTCTGAGGATGTCCATCCCTTATACGTAAAAAAAAATAATTACCCTTTAAATTAAAGGACATCAGAGGCAGATATAATTTTATTATATATAATGATAATAATAATAATATTTTTTTATTAATTTTCTTATACATGACAAACTTTTTTAATTTAATGCATATAAGAAAATAATTTATTTTTTTTTACAAAATAAATACAAATTATAGTACCATATGGATACACAAGAAAGATAAAATTTCAAAAAAATAAAATTTCAGGCAGTGGTGATGATCAGGTCAATGAGGAGAAACTCTTTCAAGAATCAATAGGATTTCACTTCTGAATCTCTCCTCACTGACATGAAATAAGTCGATATCGAAAGAGATTTTGTTCAGGAGCAAAATACTTCTCCCCACCGGCAGAACCATTGGCAGGTTGGTCCTACAGGCAGGAAGATAGAATAATCTATGAAGACGCTGTCTTAGATAGTCATCAGGAACATAGAGACTTACGCGCTCCAAAATAGCAGGGTTTACAATATAGCCCCGCAGCAGTCTGAAGAAGTGAGTGGCGGCATACCCCTCTCTCCTGAGCTGCAAGGAGTGAAGTCCGAGCGTGCCCAGGAGAAAGTTCGTTGGGTAGAGCCACGGGTAGTGGCCGCACTCCCTCATGTATAAAAATATATATATGGGAATGCATGGGTAAGGATAACAGGAATTTGTAATTTATCTAATACGGCGATGACAAACCGAGGTGTTCTTTTCAAAACTTCTCATCTCTATCAAAAGGAGGTGGTAGTAACTATTGTCACTTTCTCGTATAAACCCATGTTATTTTGCATTTCTGAAAAAGTAATTTATACCTATGTGGTTTTTGTTAAAATTTCACCCGCTATCTCAATGCATATCTATGTGTAGGAAATAATTCTTGTTTTTGAAGATAAACTGAACCTTTCCATAAAATATTCTTCTAAGCATATTGATACCAATTTGATCAGAAAGGTACCTACATAAAATAATATTTTTTACAGAGTAGATTTGGTGGTACACCATGAGGGTAATTTGACAAAATTAGTTAATTTAACTACGCAACTGCTTATCAGTCTAAGCAGTGCGCATTTCTTTGACCTTCACCGTAACATATTTAATACGGTAAGAACAATTCTACGTCAGATAAAATAACATACACGAAAATAGAAGCATTGTTCTATTCATTTTCATTGTTGTGCGTCTTCACGCAATAATATGTTTTAGTTATTATATCTTGATCTGGACGCACCAAATCTACATTGCGTAACAAATCTTAACACACAATCGTCGCCGGAGAGTCAAAAGGGCTGAAGCGCCATTTTGGGAAATTTATACTACAGCACTTTAAAGTTTTTTGTTGTTTTACAATAAAAATTTATAAGTCTTCAGTAACTGGATGGATTTTGAAAACAAAAGTTAACTCAGATAACTCAATCCTCTCACTGAGTTACCCAAAGCGAAAAAAAAAAAAAAGTCCCAAACTTGTATCGCTTTAAGTCAAGCCTACTCTCAAATGGTGAATGTATTTTAAATGGCTGAAGGGCCACAAAAGTCTTCAGAATCAAACGAGAGCCAGAGCATTCGATACAGAAAAAAAAAACTGATCAAAACTGTATAATCAACTCATTTTTGACCAAAGTGTCGCTTAAACTCTTTTGCTTTTCCAGCGACAAAATATTTATTTTGTAAAATATTCAAGTATTTTTAATTATATGCAATATTCATATTTTAAAATCAATTTAAAACGATGTTTTCCGTTAAAAACTCACGATTCAAGAATAATAATATACCAACATAAAATATTTTGGCTAACGCAGGGGTTTTTTAAGAAGCGTCGGATATCGCGTAAAATATTGTTTTAACTACACGTGCAAGAAACAGTATTTTTTTTTAGTCGTTCAGAGCCACGTTGCCTACAAAAATCTTAGTTGGTGGACCTTTATTGTTTTCATCATATATGTGTTTACCAAATAAAAAATAATTTTATTCTAACGTCTTAGAATTTACTGTCAATTCTTTACTATAATTTATTAAAATAAATGAAAAAACAGCTTTGTATAAGACCACAGATATTTTTTGACATTTGTGACCGACCGGTTTCGGTTAGCATAAGCATCATCAGATAAAAAAAAAACTGAACAAAAAAATACAAAGTGTGCCGTTATATATACACATACGAGTAGAGGAAGAACAAAATATAAAACAAAATAACAAAATAATGTGAAAACAATAGACTAACATTTAATTAATTATAACGGAGGAACAGAGAGAAAAGAGACAGATAATATGAATTGAATGAGAAAAGTCATAAAAAAAAAAATAATAATATCCGTGTTCTTTCAAAAAGTTATTTTTTTCATTTCCTTAAATATTTCAAACCACAAAGTGATTGCTTTCTACGAACATATATAAATTACTAACTTTGACATACATTTCATTAGAGCAAGCGGTAATTATCAGTTCGGAGTAAACGAACGAGATAAAATTTAGTTTTTAGATACAAAACACCCACACGGATCTTGATAAATTTGCTGGAATATCGAGATGCATTCATGTGCAAACTGCGTTAGGCGATAATATCGAGGATTTCTCTATTTGATTAAGGCTCTCGATCATTGTCGTGATGTAATAATTATCCGAATTACGTGCTCTGTTAAGTGATGTATTAAATGCCATTCTATAATGCATCTTTGAAACCCAGTGAAAGCCCTGATTGCGGCATGAATGGGCGCAATACCCACAAACCCTGAACAGTATTGATAAATGTTCTCCTGCGATTACTGCTTCGGCTCTAATAAAGGGATTTCTGGGTATTGTGCCGGAACTTTTGTCGCCCAATAATAATAATTGTGCGCTGATTCGCGCCGTGCCAGCCCCACGGAGCTCGGTTTATATTTAATAGGGAAGCAGCATTGATATATATTTATAATATATATATATATATATTTTTTTAAAATTTTATTTAAACAATAATAATAATAATTTTTTTTTTTAAACAATTTTTAGTTTGATAATGCCCTCAGAAGGCGAAACAGCTGTCACGCGTAAAAATAATTTCATCGCAGAGCTTTCAACTAAAACTTGTTTTTAAAAAAAATTCAAATAATAATAATTATTGTTTAAATAAAATTGAAAAGCCTAAAAATTAAAATGGAGTTCTACGAAATAAACTTTAAAACCATAAATAATAACATTGACGTTATTATAATTTACAGACGAGTCCTTTACCAGCTTCCTAGGCAATACTTGGAAGAAATTGAGATCAATAATAAATATTCGTAAAAGGGATATTAAGTATTTCAACAACTTGGTTTTTACGCGTATGCTGGATGCCGCGACTTTTTTGACTATTTTATTTTTTGTTAATATTTTGGAGTTCGTGAAGTTTCAATTAATTTTGAGGTAAGCATTCTTTTTACGTTGGTACAAATATTTTTTTCGGATAATCGCTAGACATCGAAAAGAATTTAAATTACACGTCAAATCAAATGTTAGAAAACTATTATTTGCTACCCGGTTTCGTCTGTTTTTCAACACAATGTTTTTTTTAAAATCATTTTGCTTACCATTTTCACACGTGGATTTAGCAATATGCACCCTGTCTTATGAATTATGTGTAAATGTTAGGCGTGGTGTAAGGTTTGAATAGCGAATATTACCATATAACCATGGCTTATGCGTATAATTTTATGGCGTATTTCACCAACGGTGTAACTTCGCAAACGCTGAACGCCGACGCATTAAAATCTAATAAGTAAGACGGTTAGAGTTCTTTTTTTTTGACGAATAAAACAATATTTTTTATTTTCATAGCTCACGATGGAAATGATTTTGAAAACCGGAAAAACGGTACGATTACCTAGAAATTCTACAAAAGAAACTGCAAAATATTATGACAGTCAAAAGAGATCTCGAGAGTTTTTGCTGCTTCAAATTCACGCAATAGATTTTCAGGTTAGTAGGTAGTTGGTTAAGTCAAATCAATGTTTTTATATATTTATATTGTTTTTAAAAAAGAACGTGAAAAAAGGGACAAAGGAAGTAATTTTTACCTGTTCCTATGTAAGCAAAAAATTCTCCCCTAAAAATTCCTAGTTAAGTGCATCAATATTCAGCAAAGTTTGTATGGGGGTTGTGGTTATTTTTCCTAGGTCATATAGGACACAATGGGGTTGATTATAAACCAACTAAACAACAGCCTAATGACCATTCAGTTGGTGGAAAGCAATGAGAGAGGCTTTTGTCTAGAGCTATTCCTAATACACCCCTTTGTTTAACCCCAACGGTAAATCTAATAAATTATCTATGTTTTCGATCACAATGTGACCTATGTTTTATAGTTAGTATAATATGAAAATTTTTAAATGTGGTTGTTATGGAAACCCCTAATTTAATAAAACGAAGCGTGTTTTTCTTATAAAAAGGTTTCCTAGTAAAAATGTTTATGTCAATGTGCTGGTAAAACTCACGTGTAAGCTTCAGCTGTCAAACAAACAAAGTTTCAGAGCATTATTTTTTTTTTCAATTTTTTTTTCTTAAAACCATCGGAGGTGAATTTTGGTATCGCAATTTGCATAGTGTCCCCTCTGGCTAGAAGAAGGTTCCGAGTTCGTATCTCGGTCACAACTTATCTTTTTCAAATAGTTGGAATATTTTTTTTTTATTGCAAACATTATTTTTATTTTCAAATAAAACATACAACAAAGTTGCACTTCCATGAGTTATCAACAAAACTCACTGTAGGACTGTAAATAAGAACATATTTGGTTTTATGAGTAAGTTTTCAGAGCTAGTATGTAAAACTATATAACAGAAGGTAAAGGCTCAAAATATACAGTAAAATACAAAAAAATACGAAAAAATACAAGAATATTTTGCAAGAGAAAAAAATTGTACCTTCATTGAAATCTAAAACAATATAGCAAGACGGCTATCTGAATAAGGTTGGTACTCTCAAATTTAATCCGTTTTTTTTAATAAAATGTTAATATAGTACTAAAAAATACATTTCTTTGTATATTATTCCAAATGAGTTAAAAAGAAGCTTATTTCGAGAATATTATTAACATATTTTTAATAATTATATGTATTTTTTTACATTATTGACATTGTTTTTAAAGTCAATATTATAATAAAGCGTAAAGCTATAAAAAAATAAGTGAAAATAATTATTTACCGATTGTGTTTTGTTAATATTTGTAATGAACGTATTGCTTTGCGATTCTTTGTAATTTTAAAACGTAGTTAATTTGAATAGAAAAGGGTATCCATCATAATATTTTTGTTTTAAATTTTAAAAGTTGAAGACGTTACGTACATATTTTGAGTAAATGCATAATTTTAACCAAAGAGCAAACTTTGAATTTTATAAAATTATTTGATTCCTTGTACAATATCGGTTTATTTTAAATTACTTTGATGAGAAAACTGATAAAAAATCAACAATGAATGGAACCCCTATACCAGCAAGGTTTTATCGTTTCTCTAGATGCAAATTCTCTGTTCTTATGTTGAAGCAATAAAATTGAATATGATAGTAGAATTATTATACATCGATAAACTAGGATGGTTTTTTTTAATACGAAAGAAAACCAAAACGTTTTTTTATTAAGAAGATTCAAAGAAGCATCGTTGAATTTTACAACAACATATATGTGGTGTTGGAAGTAGCTAAATCATAGAATAATTCATTATAATTTTATTAGCCTCCAATTTTCCACAAATTAACATAAAACAAAAAATACAATATTCTCCTTCCATAAAATTGATGAAAACAAATTATGTCAACATCCTATAGCACAAAGATTTGTGTAATAACATTTCAAGTTTCATCACAACATTCAGGATGTCCGTAGTATAATGATAATGATTGGTAAGCAATGACTGAATTGAGCAGATAGAGAAATCCTTGCAAATCGTTTGATGAATGATAAATTAATACATAAATATTTTTATAATTATTTGGTTTACCACACAATTGATTTTGAATAATAAGTTTCACGTCTGTCGAATGCAGAACTGAATGAGCTTTCACATTTGATTGACACTTATTCAAAAGAAATAAACACATCCTTACTGACACCCGAATTATTTATTGTAGCGATGATAACAAAAGAATTAACTCAATATAATTAATGGCTTAACAAAAAAATATGGCATCGTTTCGTAAGATCGGCTAACGAATGTGACACAAGCGGCGTATTGTATTCGTTGAAAAACCATTTTTTTGAACAATGAATATCGATGTTCTCTGTTGGCTCTTAAATAGTAAAAATATTAAGATTTCCTTTAAAAACAGATAACGAATGATATTTTCTTGAAAAAATATATATATGTTTTTATGTGGTTCACGAATGAAGCAAAATATTTTAAAATAGGAGAAGTCTAAAGTAAGAGACTCGGTCGCAACCAAATCGTTTCTGTGTCTTTTTCTATTTCATACTGTTTGAATGTAATTTATATATTTTGAATAATATTCAAACAGCTTTTTGACGTCGATGGACCAAAAGTTTACCATGTTTTTATCAAACTATCGCAGACGGTCCTAACATCTGGTGTACGAGTATATTGTTATGTAGATGCAACTGGGAGCTTGAAAAACGATTTTTTAAAGCTTTAAAGTTTTAATTTCTACACAAAATTTTGAAACAAAACAAAATTTCCGCCATAAAAATATGAACCCAAAACTTTTTGGTGGATAATTTGAAATAAATTGATGAAAGCATAATTTCAGAAAATTGTTTCCACGCCACTGGTCTACATTATATCTATAACGTGACATAACAATTACTTCAAACTTATATATATTTATCATTTCGAGAAAAAAAAACAATGATGATCTTACAAAAAAACTTATTCGAGAGATTTTTGTTGTTGTTGTATTTGTTACCTTACGAAGTTGTTTTTGCGTTGATCAATATAATTTGAATCCGTTTAACAGCTGTTTCCATCCTCTTGGTAATGTAAACAGGCTCTAATGCCATTTTAATAGGTGTATTATAGTATTTGTAACATGTCTTAACTATACAATGTTTGTTTGACTCTGTCAGTAATACGCCGGCCTTGTGATAGGCGCAATAAGCGTAACGAACGCATTTACTTTATAACATATTACTTGTTAACAATACTAATACAAAGTGATCTGAAGTTTTTTCTAACAAAAAATATTGAAAATATTCTGAAGGAATATTTGAAAAATAAATAAATTCCACGATGAACTCTTTAAATGTTATCATTGACTTCATGCTCTATTTTCACGATAACGTCAATCATGACGATTTTTTTGTTTGTTGAAACGTTGATCACATGACCTACTTCAGTTTTAACGTTGAACTACTTGAACCCTTTTATTTTAACGTTGACCTTGATGGTCTATTTTTTACTTTGATGTTGACCTTTACGCAAGATTTCATTTTTTAACGTTGCCCAAATGGAACTTTTTTTTTGTGTTTTAACGTTGACCTGTGTGAGCTATTTTTATATTAACGTTGAACTTGACAAATATTTTTATTTAACGTTGATCAAAGTTCACTTTTGTGATTTTACAATTTGTTTTCTTAATTCTCTGACCTATTCCATCTCATTTAATTCCAAATAATACATATTTTCCTTTATCTATAATTTTGAAAAAAAATCATAATCAGCCAAGCTATCTTATTTGATGTTGATTCTGAATATTGTATGCAGTTCCTCCGTAACACAAAATATTTTTACACGGGTTATTGTCATTGTCTGAACTATCACATCGCATTCCACTTCAAATAGAATATTTCACTTTCTCTGTGCTTTTGAAAATTTGCAGCATTTTCTATTATCGACATAGTGGTATTATTTTGATAATTAATATATTTACACGTGTTCTTTCGCTAAAACGTTTCTGTAGCTTTTAAATATAAGCCAAATGCACTCATGTTGCAAATAAAAATAATCAATCCCCCAAAACATATGTACTCCCTTTTTGTTTGTGTAAAAAATGTAGCTCTCTGATATTTTATTTATTTACATATACAAACAAAATCGTTAGCTGTGAATTATATATTAATTTTAAATTAATTTAGCTTGTAACAATTCAGATTTTCAATCACAAGTAAAGTTTAAAAATAAAATCCAGAATATGAATACTAAATAAAAAATTCCCCTTTAAAAAACTTTTTCATTTCTTTAAACACTAAAAAAATATAGACCAAACAATGGCATCTTGTTTAATTTTTTTTAGTCAAAGTGATATTTGACAGCAAAAATTTGTGATGTTTTCACCATTGGAAATTTTTTACTGCTTCAGTTACAGATTTTTGATTAATGTTCTGATATGGAGATGAAACACATCTTTAAAACAACCGTTAAAAAATCAGTCTTTAAAATGACAATGACTTCAATTTAAGATACATATTTGAAATAGGTATTATCAGATATTGCACGCTGGGTGTTGATAAATGACCATACATTGTACTAACACGGGATAAGTTAAGGCTTGCAAACTTTCCATTCAGGCTTCATAATATTATTAGAGCTAAACTATAACAACTTGTGGAACGCTTTTCAAGCCTTGAAGCGACTAATTTAGGGAGGAAGTTTCCCGATATAGTTTTCCCTAAAATCATTAATAACTTTGTATTCGGAGCATAGGACGTAATATCAAGATAAGGATTGCAGCCGCCTTACTTTAGTATTGAACTAAATAGATATGTGACCCTTTTACCTAGGTACAGTGACACATCATGTATAATATACATAATTCATTTGTGTGCAATCTACACGTGCGCGCAATTGCAGCATAGATAATGGTGGACTGCATGTATTGAATCATATTGCTGCATGTAGAATACGGTTCGCGTTGTAAAAATAATACTTCAATTTTATTGATTAATCTCACTAGCCATTTCAGTGTAAAATGACGGCATGTAATTTAGCTTGCCAAGAAAAATATTAGTTGCTGTAATCCACTTTTTCAAATAAAGAATAATCACTTTTTTAAAAAATTATGAGAAGGTACTTAAAAGATTATGTAAGTAAATTGATTATTTCAATAAACATCAGTTCCAAATTTTTAAAAATCACACTCGTACGGTTGTACGTACTCACAAAGGAAATTATGTGTGGATAATAAATATTTTTTTATAAATTTCTTGTCTTGAATTTAGAAACGAACAACTCCTGAGTTATTCGACTGTTTTCACTGGTGTAGAAATGTATTAAAATGTTTTAGTCCCCTTAGTGTAAACGTAAGATAAAAAATACATATATTAATATTATTCTTACCTTCGAAAATCTTCGACTGTTTTCTAACCCCGCAGTTATTCCTTACAATTTGGTCTTTAAAATTAATATTGTATCGACCCTTATTTGATAAATTAATTTTTACGATGCTTGGCAGTGAGATGAGATCTTTGACTCTGAGCCATGGGCAATGGGTTCCAACCCGGTGTAAGTTACAATAATGTTGTGAATGTGGAAATTTGGGCTATAAACAAATTATGCCAATCGAACAATCTCCCATGAAAAACCTAAGTTTGTGTTTTTAGTAGGTGAAATTAAAATTCATTTAATTCTAGCGTACTTAATTGATGTCGTAAAGTAAGTGATTTAAAAATAATTTCTTCCTCAAAATCACATACACACTATTAAATCTATAAACTATACTCAAAAAAGTGCTACAAATTTTCTACACTGATTTGCCTTATGAAATATAATAATTGTCGTTTGTTCTTGGAGGTTTTTGTTCTTACCACAAATGGAAGTAATCGTTAAATGTTTTTGATTCGTTTAGTTGTATTTGCGTTTTATGATCTGATGATCGCAAAACTATGCACATTCTTGTATAATGCTAAAAGTATTTTTCTAAAACTGTTTACGTTTTATAGAAATTCAGCTCTAGACTAACCGCACCTACTAGATTTTTTATCAAACAAGAAAAAAACTCAATGATAGGTCATTTAAAAAAAATTGTACATATTCTGATCAAACATTTAGATATCAATGGTGCAAATAATACACGATTCGTGACTTTTATCGAGACAAAAGAAAAAAGGTGGGTACTTATTTGAATACTTATGTTATCATCCTCAGATGGCAACACAGCTGTAATAAAGTACAGTAATTACCTGGCGTGATCATCGGTAAATAAGGAAATCCAACGTTTTTTACCTCTCAATCATAACAATATTTATTACAATTATGTACAAATGTCTCAATTGTATTGTTATAAAAATGTATTGCAAAATGTTTGACAAGCATGTTTTTGTAAATAATGTTACAAATAATAATTATCACGTTGTCTTAAAAAATCTATTCCAACAATAGAAAATTTATAAATATGACCGCAACAAAAAACTAGTAACCCTTTTGTGAACAACCTTTTTTTAATAACTGGTTTGTGATGTTAGAACTTAAGTTTTGATATACTCGAAAGTATGGGCGTATGCCTAGCTTAGAGGGTCGTAATATGTTTATTTTTAAGGAATAATTTTCCAGGAGGAACTTATGAACAAAAAGATTTTTTTTTTAAATCCATAGGTTTTTTTTTGCATAAAACAAAGTCTACCATAGTGATGACACAGACCTCAAAGTTATCCATGTTAACCTATAATATATTGCGTGCATATGTGTGAAGTTGTAGTGTGTGACTTTTTACAATAAAAAAATACCGGAACGTGACTGTTCTAACTGTCATCCATTGGAAAATATTTTTTTGATTAATAAAGCACTTTCGTTAAAAGGATGTATTTAAAAAAATATTAAATGTAAGTACATATTATATCAATACCTTTATGGAAAGTCATTTTATAATTTGTCCTAATTTAGGTGCCCAGATGTTTTTTTTTAAATACTAAAGCAGTGAACCCGGAATTTATAATAAAACTACCACAAGAACATTTATAAGTACTACGAAAACAATATTTTGGACTTGTAAATGATTTTCATCTGTTTTTTTTTATCTTAAAGGGATTTTTTTCAAAACGCAGAGTTATGTCATCAAATTAAATCCTTTCCTTTGATATTCGCATGCTATTTTGATCATAAAGTCATATAATAATCACTTTGACATGTCGCTAACTGTGAAACTTTTGTTATACACTGTAGTACGTCAATGGTAGATAATAATAAGTATAAGAAAAGGGTTTATTAAATCTAAGCTAAAGGGGCGTGTTTATTTCAATTCAACCCTCTTTATTAGGTGTTGTACACAAAACGTAGCCTCATATTGTAGACACGAATCTAAAAGGTAAAATATACATTTTTAAACCTTATTTTTGGCAAAAAGTTAATTCTGTGGTCTAGTGATGAAAGTATGTGTAAATGTTGATTTTTTTACAGTGTTGAGTTACGACGGAGTTGGTTGGAAAAAAATGCCGTCTGTCAATAATTTAGTTGTTATTATAGTATTATGTATGATTTGCGTATTATGAATTGTTGACCCTTGGTGTATTTGACTTTCACCGTCCCAAAAATATTCGTTGTGGAACTTAAAAAAAAGGATCTTACTTTTTTTTAACTGAGCGTATATGAAAGAAGAAAAATATATAGACAGCTAGGTAATTCTATGGTTTATTGTTTATGTAAGTTGTGTGTATAAAAAATATTTAAAATAATACTAGATTTCAAATCGCGAGCACACTACGGAGCATTCTTACTAAAATTCGGATCCGAGTCTCGTGCACTCTTTGTGTTTGTTAACAAATAAACAAAACTAAAAAAAAATATGCTAGACAACAAGTTCAATAATGATTTCATTAATGTACATTAAAGTGATAATATTAAAAGAGCCAGTGTAAAATGTATTAGTAAATCCACTTTCGGTCTCTGTTTGATATTTTTACCAGGCCCACTCTGTGCTGAGTATTTTTATTTTTTTTTACTGAGACACACGATTATTTTATTACATCAAAACATGAAGCTCTTAATCAACAGCCTCAGTAAAAAAATACAAATTGTATTGTTACATCTGACTATTATTTGCAGGACCTTCTTAATTTTTGTGTGGCATGAAAATTCACGATGAATCAGTTTTAATTATGCATTGTTGTAAGCAAAAAATACAGACATTTTAATGGAAGTTGAATAGTTGTGCAGAATGGCCAACATCTGTAATTTAACTACGATTTTACACACGTTCCTAGTAAACTTTTTTGTCTTTCCCTCGCGTGTTGTGTTAATTTTTACATATGCATTATGATGGTGATTACAATTTTGTCAAAATAGGACATACAAGAACGCCATATAAAAAAGTGTACCGCCACACGAAACTAAGTAATTAAGAAATACATGAAATTGTGTTCAATAATACCGATAGTATATTTTTGCTTTTTTATACTTTTCTCATATATTTTTTTGCATTATTTCACGTTCTGCAGGTTTATTATACATGATACTATACATGTGATAATCCCAATTGCTTGTAGCCAGTGGGACTATGGCGTCTGCAATTTAGGTAGTGTTAATGTGACGGGGCCCATCGGGGCAGAAGGCTTGACTATCCGATCATACTTTCCTTAAGAAGACGTCTTACCCTAGAAATAAATCTAGGAGGGACGATCCGTGAAAAAAGTCGAAACTTAAAAATAGAACAAGTTTCTTTGCCTTCGTCAAGTTTTTCCTTAAATAAATTAAAAATTCATACTGACGTTAAGCACAGCTTAAACGTGTTTATTGGCCCACTGTCGGGAGGCGACTGATCCAAAAACAACGTTACTTGAAAGGCGGGGCAAAAAAAGTAATGCTTTTCGTACGGCTGATAAAAGGGGCATAGCGTCTAGTTTGATGTAGTAGACCTTGAAAGGTTAACGTCACGAAGCATAAATTTGAATTAATTCTGATGAATATAATATATTAGCATAATCTTAAATGTTTTCAGAGGAATCTCTCGATAAGTAATTAATTCATCGCATTGGAAAATAATATCTGGTCCTTACCGCTAATGTTATTACTGACAAAATGATTTATAAATTTGAAAAAACGTTTTATGGTAAGACTGTGAATAGTAAGGGTCAGTTTTTACTATCTCAAATGTAAATTACTTAAGTATCAGGTGCATCCTTAAAAATATCTGATATTATTCTTACAGATTTATCACAGAATTCAATTGTGAATATCAGGCAACACCCCTCGAGACCCCCTTAAGTAAGGGGGTGGGAGATGTGTAATTATAAATTTCTGAAGTAGGTATCTTGTTATTCAGATTTGTTCACTTAACATATAGCAAAATCGTTGACCTTGGCTAAGCGTTAGTTACAATCAAATAGTTCAAATCCTTTTTTAAATGAATTTATTTATTTCCTTGATAAGAAAAACATCTTGATAAAATATGCAGTTTAATTTGCTCACGTCTGGATCAAAATCCATGGATCTAACCGCTCTGCTACGAAGGCCGTCATTATGCCAGCGAATTTGACAATGTTGTAGGTCTCTGTAGCGTAATGTCCTACGCAATGGGCAGATATAAAAATACATTTTTTTTTAAATAACAGCGTTTCGTTTAATATTCATCAAAAATAGTTAGTAAATTAAATAAAAATACACTTTCTTTGAATTCACTTTTATTTGGTATAAATACTTCGACTAGTTCAATTCAACTGAATCTTCTTTGGGACTTAAAATATAAGTTTCAAAGGAGATTCATTTAAATCAAAACTAGTCGACATATTTGCACTAAATAAAAGTGGATTCAAGCAAAGTGTCTTTTTTATTTAATTCATCATGCCAATCCACAAAGCGCTTTTTTTGTTCTGAAAAAGTTAGTAATTGGCAAAACATGATAAGTAAATATTATTCACATCATTTGAAATGTTACTCACCTGATAAAAAAAATAATTCATCGAGCAGGAACAGAACGAATATATACCCCTTTTTACTCATTTTCAAACTAAGTTATTTCCCTCATGTGCACAGGGAAACATTATTTTAAAACTTTTTCACTAGTCACATAGTCACAGTAATGTCACGTCAAAAACGGAAATTAAAATCCAAAAACACTGAAGCTATGTTATCATTAAAATACATACTCAACCTGCGAAGTTGGTTAATGGAAAACAATAGATAAGTTACGTGCGATAAGGCGATGTATTAATGCATTTTCTAGGTTTTTGTGTCGCTAGATACAATAGCTGGGAAGTGTTAATAAAATTGTAGTTTAAAACGGTGAATTACAATTTCTGTAGCAAAAATAAGGAAAACTGCATGATTAATTCATACAAGGAAGGCGTTTTTATCACGATATTCTTACGAAAATGATGTTTTGTGGTTTAGCTTAGAATGCTTATATAGGGTCCGCGAAATAACTTTTTTTTTTTCAACTAGTGCTTATTTCGTGAATGGTAACACTTAGCTCATGTCTGATTTGACAGATAATTAGTTTTATCCTTCCGCTGAGCGAATATGGTTGTGTATACGCTTGAACAACGCTGGGAAATATTGCGACATTACTTTGAAAATCATGGTAATGTTGCAGAATGTGTGCGAAAATTGCGTACGGTTTTTGGAAGAAGAGAAGCACCGTCAGCTCCGTATGTTCGTTATCTTGTGAAAAAAGTGAAAGAAACTGGCATCCTCATCGATAAACCAAAGCGTGAAAAGCCAAAAACAGTGCGTACACCCGAGAATATCGATGCTGTGGCAGAAAGTGTGCGTGAAGCGCCATCAACATCAATTCACCGTCGTTCTCAACAATTGAACATTTCGGAGACATCATTGAGACGAATTTTGCATAAAGACCTTGGTATGACGCCATACAAAGTCCAATTGGTTCAGGAGTTGAAGCCAACTGACCATCCACGCGTTTTCGCTTCGCTGAGTGGGCCTGCGATCGACTTACAGAAGATGCCGATTTTGCCAAAAAATCATCTTTTCGGATGAAGCTCATTTTGATCTTGGCGGGTATGTAAACAAGCAAAATTGTCGTATTTGGGGCACAGAAAACCCGCACGCATACATTGAAAAGCCGGTACACCCAAAACGAGTCACTGTTTGGTGCGGATTTTGGTCCAGAGGCATAATTTTACATTTTTCTTTGAAAATGAGCAACGGTGTCGTTACAGTCAATGGCGATCGTTACCATGTTGAACGAATTTTTGTTCACAAAAATTGAAGAGGAGGATATTGGCAACATTTGGTTTCAACAGGACGGCGCTACGTGCCACACAGCCGAAGCTACACTCGATGTTTTGCGCCCTTTTTTCAAAAAAAAAAAGTTATTTGGCGGACCCTTTAGTTAATCAAAGTATTCATAAAGGATCATAAAAAAACAGTTGTATTGGCTGTCTCATTCAAATAATAATGCTATAAGCTACAGAACAGAAATTACTTGTAAATTTATAAAATATTTCAAACTAAAAAAGCATCAATAAATATTCAACATTATTTATTTTAGGGTTGCTTCTTATAAGAAACCACCCTGCAATGGTACTGTAGAGCTTCAACGTTTTATTTTTCAGGCGGCTAAAAGAGAGAATAACACACGAACGGACAGTTTTAAATCCATAGTTTTTTTCTCCGCAAATCTAGTGGCGACACCCTTGACTGCAAGGCTAAGGGTTACGATCTGTATGTATGTTTTGGATAGATCTGACCTATGGAAGCGACACTATTGTATATCTTCCAATAGAAAATCTGTGGATATTATCCTAATGAATTTTAGTTCGATTTTTTGTTGTTGTTTATTTACTGTCTGTATTTGTGTTTTCGCTAGGATAAAAAAATAGAATAAATAAATAAAAATCTTTAAAAAATCGTAAATTATGAATGGAACGGATAACAATAGCAGGTATTTTAAAATAAAATAATGAGAATTTTCGCTTAGATACTACTCATCCGAAACAAAATCAATGAAAACAGAAATAACTAATAACAAATAAAAGTAACCAATTAAAACTAATTATTATTTTTTTTTTTTTAAAGAAAGACAAACGTTCTCGGGTTACGGATAACCTGACAATATTTGAAAAACTCCTACTGCCATCGTAGAAACGGAAGATTTTGCTTGTGCGATGATGGAGGACTTAGCCAGCAGAGGAATTGAACGCACGACGTCCGGGTGGCAATCCGACGCGTTTGTCCACTCAGCTACTATTAATTATTTTTTATTGTTAATACTGAACAAGAGTCTCAGCTGCTACCAACTGCTTGGATCCAATGGGAATGTTGCATTCCTCTTTGGGGCTTGTTGTGAGACTAAAAGTAGTGGGAGAGGGGAAGAAGATGAAGAAAAGGAAGGTGAGGGAGTACCTAGCTATTCAGATCAGATCACCGAACACGGTTACAACCATTTCAAGAAACGTTTCGATATTAAATGGTGGTCTTTCACAAGGGCGATACTAAGATATAATTTAAAATTTAGAGGGGGAGACAGCTGACGATATTGTGAAGATTTGCTATAATAGTTATAATTTTGGTCGTATGGGTCACCCTCATCGCATTTTGTAAACAATTCCGCCAAAAGTTGCTTACAATACAACACCTTATATTTAATATTCTTCGAAATTTGAAATGGCAAAAATGATTCACAAATAATACAACAATATTGTCTTCCTCTTCTTTAAATGATTGGGGATTTATGAATTTATTGTGTGGTGGTTTGTTGACGGCCTCTGTTGTCGAGAGGTAAGGACTACAAATCCAAAGTTGCGGGTTCAAATCCGTCAAAATCAACTGACGCCAAGTTTTCGAATGCCATTTTTTTCCCATATTTATTATAAATACTGGAAACAAAGTAAGTAAACTGATTTGACACTTTTTGATATCTATTGCCGGCCGGGTTTTATTTTAAAAATACAAAGTTACCGCTTCATATGAAAAAAATAGTATCGCTCACTAATTTTTCACGTATTATATAATTTGACCAAAAAACATACATGTATATACATAAGATAAATGATAAATGAACTATTTGCACAGCCCTTTGAGCTATGTTTTGTAATTTGATATCTTATACGCGCTACATAGAAAGGAATATGTTAAAAGGTACAATCATAAATGTCCGACTGCGTCCTTTTGACACATTTCCTTCAAATTGTACGAGCATATTCTACGGTCTGAATTCGTTTCTTCCAAGGTATATATATTATGTTTAAAACACAAACACATACATATTTTTTAACACTAGTTCACGGGAGGGCGCTTCAGGAAGGAACCACACGCAGCAAAGTCAGTTCGCGCAATGAATGGAAATCTTTTATGCAATCGTTTTTATGTGTTTTTGGTATTTAAAAAAACCGTAAATCACCAATTAAATAACTTTTTTTCTTTAATTTATATAGAAAAAATACTGTTTTATTCAACCGTATTTTTTATTTACTTACTATACAGTTTTTTGGAACATTAAAACATGTTCACAGTCCATTGATTTACGTGTTTTTTGAAAAGTAATATTTATCGTTATTTAGTCATTTATAAAATTTTAAAAATACTTTGTGGTATAAATCAAAAGATATTCTAATACAAAATATTTTTAATGTTTTTTTTTTAATATTTGCATTTGACCACAGAAGAAGAAAATTTAGAGGTCAATTGACGATTATTTGAAACCAGCTCTTTTTAAAGAGTTATAAAGTAAGAAAATATATTTATGAAATATTTTTTTATATTCTTGCTGGTATAAAACATACAAATATCCAATGTGTATTTTAGTAAAACTTTTTTGAGGTGCTGTTATGGATACAGGCGACTTTTAAAATGCGCGAAAAACATTTAAAAAAACTGAAAAATCTCTCCTACATTATTAATTCAGTTGAATTAAATTTGCACACGCCGGGATTTGAATTTCTGTCCACTAAAATCAAAGGATGCAAGTTGACTTGCTGAGATGAAAACTGAGAAATTACTTTTCTACCGAATGAAAAAAAAATGTTGCTCTTATCCACCTTATTTTACATCAGTTCCACCTTTATAAATAGCCTGAAATAGGGTAGGCCATATGGACACACATTAAAAATATAGAATAAAAATAATCGTCGGGTAGCATAATCTATAGGCAGGTATTTTATCGCTTGTCTGAAATTCAAAAGATAATTTTTATAATTTGATAGTTTTCTAAACACACGCATCAGGTCCATTTTTCGTAAATGTCACACTTGTCCGTATGGTACGGTAAAATTATTGTTTTTGAATACAACCGAATAATCAATAAATTCTCCAAATAACCATTCAATCAACATACAGTAGATCAAATTAGTTTATTGACAATACTTATTGTCACGACTGATCGAGGTTTATGAGAGATTATGACACGTGTACTGTACGGCAGTTTGACAGCCTAGCTCTGCCAAACTGCGAATTGTCCACCGAAGAGATACATCAAGGGAAGTGGATTGTGGGCGTGTCCGTGTGCCCGAAATAACCTTACTTTTATCTTCCGGTGAAATTTAATAAAAATTGTAAAATTACAAAACTTTTTTTTGTTTCTGTTTTAAACCAGTGAAAGGATGACGTATTTTGTGAAGCTGAAAGGCATAAATAGAGGATAGAGATAGAAAATAGGAAGCTTTAGAATTACCTGGCTATTCAGAATTATGCTCATCTAGTGCCATTATAAAGCAATGTTCGATAGTAGAGTTCTATACAAAAATCATCAATTTGTATTTCGTTGGCCTGGCTGGGGGCTAGAAGTCGAAAAGTCACGTGTGAAATTTCCATTTCAGTTTTCTTTCAAATCTGTTTGGATCACACTTCTGGGGATTTTCTGTTCAGTGGACATTGCGGACTGACAGATTGACCGACGGACAGACATTCCAGATCAATCACGTCGTATTTGCAAATCAGGCGAGTATTTGAGATCACACGTGAAATGCGGCACCCAATACTGTCTATTGTGACAGCCTTTTTGTCTGGCCCTTTGTGATGCCTGGATTAGCGGAGCAGATTACAAGTCGGAAAATCGTTGAATTAATCAGATTTAAGCCCGAAAATTGCTGTTTCCGCTAAATTCAACGCCTAAAAATCGTTGGTTACACAAAATGAAACGGTTAAAATCGTTAAATGCGTCAGATTTCCAGCTCAAATCATTGTACCAAACCATTTTTATTGCTCAAATATCATTGGATACATCGGATTACCCACCCAAAAATTACTGGTTACACAACTTTAAATGTTTAAATATAATTAGATGAAACGAAATACTCGCTAAAATCGTTGAATTACACCATTTTAAATGCTCAAATATCGTTGGTTACAAAAGCTAATAAAAATACCGTTAAATGCACCCCATTTCCGACAAATAAAACGTTGACTACACCATTTTTAATGCTCAAATATCACTATATGTATTAGATTATCTGCAGACAAATATCTATCGCATCAGATAGTCAACTGTAAAGATCGTTGGTTTCACGATTTTAAATGCTCAAATATTGTTTCAGAACAATCAGAAAAACTGCTTCAAATTGGTTTTTGGTACAATTTTGCTTAAACATCGTTAAATATATCACATTTTATGCCTAAAACTTGTTGTTTACACTATTATAATTGATGAAAATAAAATAGTAACTTTGTAATATTATCGACTGGTTTCTGTTAGCCTAAGCATCATCAGAGTAAAAAAAATAAAAAAAAAAAAAAAAAAAAGGACAATTATTGCCCAAATATGTTTTGAATTCATTCATATGCTCAACTATTGCTATAAATGCTAGAAATTGTTGGTTACACCAGGTTGAGAGCTTAAATAACGTTGATTACACCATAATAAATGCTTTTTTACTATATCCTTAGTTACACAAAATAAATTGCCTTAATGTAATTGAATACACCAAATTAAATGCTCAAATATCGGCAGTTGCACTATATAAAATGTTTTAACATAATTGAATGCATCCAAGTATTAGCTTAAATATCGTTGTTTACACAATATTAAATGCTCGAATACTATTGACTGCATCACGACACCGGCCGACAGTATGTTAAAAAAAATGATCACCGTACTAAGAAAACATTCACTAATAAATTCAAACTACCCGCTCAAAACAGGTTAGGAATGTCGGTTAGTTAGCTACCGGGAACAAATCACTGGAAATTCGAAACGTCAGTTTTCCGCGCCAAGTGCGTGTGAGCGAGCGGAGTCGCCAGGCGCAACGTCAACTAGCACCGGAGTCGCTTATACTTTGAACGAGGCAAGGTTCGCAGGTGATGGTACTACCAATGCATCGGCATTGCCTTGATAACTGAGCCGATGTCAACTGCAACAATGGCGTGACGTGTCATTACTTGGGAATAGTTTTTCACACGGGTACCTACCCACCCGACAACGCACGAACGAAAGATGAGGCTATAATTTGCAACAAATGATTCAATCAAGTCATTGGTATAAATAAACTTGAATATATTAATTTAAATCAATAAAAAATGGTGAATGAATTATTGAAAACCGATTTTGCAATACTTCACGAGCTGTTATAAATCATAGCTTGATTCCAAACCTAAGGGGTTATGAACAAAAAATATAACCAAAATTAATTGCAAATAACAACAATAAAATACATTAAATTCAATCGAATCTGTACAAATCATTGAAAACAAATACACCGTAGTCCAATTTTTCAATATTCCACAAGCAGTATTAATTTTAAGTTGACTTTGATAAATTGTTTTGTATTTTTCATTTGTCATGGAGATACAGACAATTATAAAGAAACGACAATAATCGTATGAATATAGCAAATTCACCTTCATCCAGAACTATTTCTCTCAACGCTCTTCCATCATGAGCAATGAAGCTTTGAAAATATAATTTTAACTACCATAAAATGTTAAAATACCATTGTCCCAAATTTTTCAATTGTTTCATTTCGGACAACAAAAGGAAATCGGTTTTAAAACCAGTGATTAATAAAATATTTTAAGTAGGATGGTTAGAGCAGGAAAATACACTCTGAAGTTTAAAAGTACAAACATTATGCATTAAAATTATTTATACGGTAACCAGGTAGGTACTTAAATATAAATCAAGGAGAGAAAGTGCTCGTTAATAACAGGTATCAAAACACAACACCTTTGAACAAAGGCTATTTATTTTCCTTCAAGATTATTAACGTGATGATAAGACTACGTACCTTACAATACAAAGGAGGCAGTAGGTCATGCCGAATTTTATAGTGAGTAGATTTTCCCTTTTGAGCATTTCAAGGCGTTCATTAGTAGTATGGAATGGCCTCTTCCCTGAATACGAGACGAGAGGCAGCCCTGCGGTCTTGTTCGTGTGTTGACAAAGTGTGGGCAGAGGGCGGAATGGGGCGATGCGCTGGCAAGGATTTTTCTAATGGTTCACTCAAAATTAGAAAAAAAAGTTTTCTTCCTTCTTAAAATATTCTTTCCGGATATTCACATTTTTAACAAAGTCATACATTTTTTTACCGCACATGCACCTCAAGGATCTCATTTCCACAACATTCAATCTACTTTCTACCTTCCTCTGCCAGTTCCGTGCGTCACTGTCAAACATCAGGGTTAGTCTTAGCACTTTATTGTGGACTGCTATCTAAAGATAATAAAAATAAATAAAAAAAGAATAATGAATAGAATGTAAGGCTGATGTAAGCGTCATGAATAGGATCAAGAAAGGGACTCTAAGATGGTTTGGGCATGTAAAGTGAATGAACAAAGAAAATGGTGTGAAAAGAGTATATGATGCGAAGTAGAAGAAGTCGAGGACGCCCGAAGAAGACATGACACGATCAAGTGAGTCAAATACTTGAATCAGGCCATGTGAAGAGTTAGAAAAGCAGAACATTATGTATCAAACAATGTATGAATGCGAATGAAGCAAGGAGTGTGTGCCAAGACAGAGTTTTATGGCGGTTCGTCCTCTCTGCCCACCCCTGTGGGGGAGAAACGGCATGATAGTTAGTTAATTAGTTATTTTTTACGATTAATATTACGGTATTTCATCAGAAAACTTTTTTGTTGTTTCGGCTTACAGATACATCTTTAAATTATAGTACGTTTGAATGGTATTTATGGGTCGAATCAGATCAATTCTTCCAACGTAAAAATATGACAACGCGACGGGATAAAAGACTAAGAGATCTCTTGCCTAAAAATAATATATTTTAGTTAATCGTTAACTTACTGACAACTTTTTTATTTTTATTTTTTATAGTGAATACCGCACAAGAGTCCCAACTGTTTCGAACCCAAACAGACTGCTTCGAACTCTAAAAAGTCAGTGAAACTATGGCATCCCTGATAGGGGTATGTTGTGAGGTTGAAGGTGGTGGGGGTGGGAAGGAAATGGGTAAGAGGAAGGTTGGGAATTATCTGGCTATCAACGCTTAGATTCTGAGTGGTAGTCTTTCACCAGGGCGATACTTAGAGTATCTGGAACGTGCCACAAATAGACTTTTATATTATTTAATATTAAATAAATGTGATCTTTGGATTCGTAATTGAGCGTTTTACCTCTGGACCATAGTGGCCGTCAATTGTGAAATTATAAAAAATGTATAAAATTTGATCAATATCAAGAAATTTCATAAAATTTTTGTCTGTGGTGCATATATGGTTTGAAGCTATTAACGAATAAAACAGAAAAAGGTGAGGCATCAGTGTTTTACAAACGTTTATAAAAATATAGATTAGGTAGGCAAAGAGGTAGGCAGAAAAACGAGTTAGTTATACAGTTTAAATCTTTTTTTATCTGCAGTGAATGTTCTACTCTTGTTATATTCTGAAGACTTTGGTGGCCCTTCTGCGATCTAAAATATATTTACCATTTGGTAGAAGGTTCGACTCAAGCGACACAAGTTTGGGACTTTTTCAGCTTTTTGTCACATTACGTAACGACTCAGTAAAAGCGTTGAGTTATCGGAGTCAATTTTTTTTTGAAAAACCTACCAGGTACTGAAGACTAATGAATTTTATTTTACAACAAACAAAAATAGGTGCTCTTACGATGTATTCCACAAAGAAGAAAAGTATGAAGGATACGAGACAAAAAACCGTTATGTCCATTTAGATTACCAGTCCGACCCTGATCGGGGTACCTCCATGTTCAAGTACGATGTGTACAATGCTTATCGAATCAATTGTCTGTAGTAATTGTTGTTGTTCATCTCGACGATTTAATCCAAACAATATCTTCGGAGCATCACATCCGTTAGGTGTTTTGTAATAATATTTTTTCTTATATAAGTGGGGAATTCCACGGAAACTTTTCATACACAATTCTAAGTAATCAGTTAATCCTATACGTGTAGACTTCTGATATAATGATGGTCCTGTAGAGAAATGGATTAATTAATATTTCTATTAATTAGTTGAATAAATACTGATTGGTTTGTTGGTAGTTAAATAACAATTTTTTTTTATAAGGTTTATAAAAAGATTTTTTAGATTTTTGTCGCTTCAGGTAACTCAGTGAGAGCATTGAGTTGCCGGAGTTTTTATTTTCAAATCCAACCAGGTATTGAAGACTTGTGAATTTTATTGTCATACAAAAAAAACTTTAAAGTGCTCTGGTGTAAGCTTCCTAAATGGCGGTTCAGCCCTTTTGCCTTTCTGACGACGATATTATGAAATATACTATGTTTTAACATAGTATAAAACATCGGCGCAGACGATTTACGAAATTATGTAACTTAGGTCTATTATTTTCTTATTACAACTTAGCTAGTCATTAACCTAACAAAGTGAGGCTAACGCATAAACCATTCCCCACTTGCAAATAAATAAATCAATAGTTGATTAATGTGAAGACCCAATTATATAATTGTAATCATAATTACTTTCTTAGACTTTATTGCGCCCCCTGACATTATTTATTTGCTAGTTGGAAATGGCTCACGTGCGTTGCCACGAACTCTCTGGACGAAGCTATTCAGGAAAATATTTATTTTAAGGGTTAACTTCACACGGGAGGCCCCGAGGGAAATAATTTCTCTCTGTGATGTTAAAAATATGGTAAATCCAGAAATAGGGATTACGTATTTATGTTTACATCATTTTTTCTTTACACGTTTTATTTTATGTTTCCAAAGTTTTTTATATCTCAAATCAGGACATTCATCGATCATATTTCATAAAAAGCTTCCCACACGGATTAAACTTTAACTGTGATACAAATTAAAAAAGTGGATTAAAAAAAATCTCCACATTAACTTGCACCATATCAAATTAAATAATTGGAAATCCACCCAAGCCCTTCCCAAACCTACCGGATATAAACTAACATTTTTGTCAATTTGCATGTTATGTTACTGTCATGACGTGACTAAGGGATTGAGAAAAAACTCATGAATTATTTATAATTCTACCGAAGACTGCATATTTATCATTTGGTGACTTAATGATTAATACGCAGAGTACGTTCGTGCGATATTTTTTTTTTAAATGTGGCATTGGTGGCGTGTCCAATGGCGTCATCCTTTATTCACGCATTATTTTATTTCATAGAATTATGGATTTACACTGAAAAAATAAATAGACATATATTTTCTCAGTCCTAAGCCAAATGGGACCTGAAACTTGATTTTATGAGTCTTTAAAACATATTTTTCACTAAAACTCCTAGTTTGTGTAAAGTATGAATAGCTTTAAAATCATAAATGATAATGTATTATTGCTATTTTGGCATGATAGACATACGCTAAAGGCGCTGAGGTGCTCGCTTGTACCGCTGTCTGTTCGGTCTTGGCCTTTGTAACGTTGTGGTCTACGCATTTGACTTTGAGTGGGATGTTGCGGGTTCGACTTCCCTGCACAGCGTAAAAAACACAGATTACGTGCTCTGGGCGGGTTGACGAAGGTCACGGAGGCTAGTGCAGTTGGTAGATCGCTTGAAGAATATGGCGCTTCGGCAGAAGTCTGCCCGGAGCGACCTTATCTCGCTAACACGAACTTGGCGCCCTTAATCGTCAGTATAAACTTAGATAGGCATCGGCTTGTGTGATTCTGAGCATGTTCAAAGGCTGACTTTAAATAAGTCATACGTTTAAGATCATGCAACACTTATGACTCTTGTGTTTAAAACATAACAAAAATGACTACACGATAATATTGTAATTAATGTTCTTCCTCAATTCCATACTGAAAACATTAAAAAAATATCCGTTGAGAAAAAATCGTGAATGTTGTGGATTTTCACCTGCGAATGCCTTTATTTTGAAAATCTCTAGGGATCTGAACCCACTATAAGCTTAGAATTCAGACCCGCGTTGAATTTTTATGTGCAACCAGGAACAATTTTAAGACGAGATTGTTTGAACTTTAAGTGTATGAAATATTTATTTCTTCATACGTGCGGAGTCAAGTTTATTCAAAGAAAGAGAGTTTTTACTTTTTTCAAATGCACCAGGATTCCCATTAGTCATAATCCTACATTAAGCATTCGGTGTCATTCGATCATTTTTTATGCTAAAAGCCTGGTTTTAAAGTGGACTGATTTTTTTTTCAACACTGTATTTTACAGGTATTTTTGGCACCAAACAATATTAGGAGGAAAATATTTCAAAGAATAAAAAATTGATAGCTTTATTTCAATGTTAGCACTGTGTGATAATATGATTAACACTATACGATTTATAATACGAACAAAATAAAATTAATTAAAAAATTGTCTTTTACAACTAGTCAAATTATGCGGTGCTACGCATCTTCAGAATATAATTTCCAAGGTGTAATAATATTTGTACCCACCGTATCTTTATAGTTTTGAAATAAAACGTTGGACCATCCTTGCGCAGTACTTCCAAAAACGTATAACGTTTTATGATTCATCGCCACAAATCAATACAATCATATTTAAAATAACAATTATATTTCGATTGCTAAATAGTATTGATAATCATCCGGATTGGTAGTTGCCATTGTATTTTTATTTGGCTACTCGTACCCTTTTTTCAATTTAGGGTTTGTCGAAGGCTTGAATAAATCAACGAGACAGCGACACGTAACTCATATTAATAAGGAAATATGTTTTGTAATTTAATATTATCTAAATTAATTTATATGATCATTAAGTTTCACCCTTTAAGACTTTTTCAAGCTACTAATAACATAAACACAGATTAATAATGCCCAGAAGAAGAATGAAGCGGGAATTATGCACAATGAAAAATAACATATGTATCACAGAATATAATAACATTTTTAATTTAATATAAATCTTTTTTTAAATTTTGAATTCAACAAACCAACCACAAAAACATAAAATAACCTTAACTTTTTCAGAATTAATTTAATTAATAAACTCATTTTAAGGAAGTTAATATTTAAATAAACCTACGAATTTGATTTTTTCCCGCCTTAATATGTTATTATCATTTTTTTAAACCATGGTATATGTAATGAAAATTAAATAATAAGTTTGTATAAGCCACAGACTTATTTTATTTTATGACCGACCGGTTTCGCTTAGCCTAAGCATCATCAGGGAACAGAATTAAACTTTTTAATTTATTTTAGTTTAACTTCTTTTTTTTTTTTTTTACATGAATACCGCACAAGAGTCTCAACTGCTCCCAACCGTCTAGAGCCAGTGAGACTATGGCATCCCAAATTGGGTATGTTGTGAGGCTGAAGGTAGTGGGGAGGGGAAGGAGATCGAGAAGAGGAAGGTTGGGAAGTACCTGGCTATTCAGATCTGGTCACCAAACACGGCTAAAGCCATTTCAAGCAACGTTTCGATTCTGAATGGTGGTCTTTCACCAGGGCGATACTTGAGTATCTACCACTCTGGAACGTGCCGCAAATATACTTGTTATTATTTTTATATGAATTAAATGTGTTATGACACATATTAATTAAATAAAAGTTATTGGCGCACGCCGGGATTGAACCCGCGACCTTTGGATTCGTAGTCGAGCGTCTTACCACTCGACCATGGAGGCCGTCGAACTTTGTACCCCGATGATGCCTAAACTACCTTAGTGAAACCGGTCGGTCATAATAACTGAAAAAAAATCTGTGGTCCTACACAAAGTTGTCATTTCATTTTCATTGAAAATGTCAAACCACAAAGTGATTGCTTTCTACGAAAAAATATTGTATAGGTCATTACCATTCCAGTTTTTTGTTGTATTTAAAAAAATATATATTACAATGTTTAGAACAGTATGATGATATTGTGACTAAATCTATGATGTTTAAAAAATGATCGCTCAAACGAAAATATCTACAGAAAAGAGAATATGACTTAAAAACCACGCGCCAGTTCAAACTTCTGTGATTATTAAAGCCCTGAAAATACCCCATTAATTGTGTAATTATATCTCGAATCGGCAATTATTACAAAACTCTCATTTTGACGGTTTTGTTATTCAAATTCGTGTAACAACGGCTCAATTAAAATGTTATAAGCATAACAATTCTTAGCTCGGGGAAGACAGTCAAGTCAACATCGAGATAATTCTCCCTCATTTCTGAACTGCTATCAAATTTCAGAATTAATTTAGGATGGCGTATCTCGACCTGATTATTTAATTGAATAAGGCAAGGAACATTTTTGATTGTTTTGCAAAATAAAATAATGAACACGATTCTGCTAATTGTACTGAGCAGGCTTTCAGCGAAAACAGAAATAATATTTATTTTTTAGTCAAAACTTGTATATTTGTAATATGTATTACTTTAGGCATATATTATGATAACAAGGGTAAGGTTTACGATTCAAAACAATAATTCAAGAATAAAAAAACAAACGTGGAAATAAAACACTTTTTTTAAAAGCAAGTTGTGGGGTTGAATAAAGAGTAGATCGGAAGTAGAAGGCAGAGTGGGAGGTTATGGAGTGACAGGCTATTCAAATCTATTCACCAAACATAGCTTAAACAATAACAAGCATTGCTTGGTTAATACTAAGAGTATCTACCACTCTTTATTATTTGTACCCTCCATTATGTATCACGTAATATTGTATTACTTCTTGATAATTACTTTAAAAAAATAATTCAATTTAATGTGAGACCTGTCAAGTTTGGGTAAGCCCGGAAAATGCAGACATTCATGGTCTTTTCATTTAGACGTAGTTGTGCAAAAAGCGTCCAACCCCAAAAAATGAAACTGAGAAAAAGGCGTTCGAAAATATGACGAAGAAAAAGCATTAAAATAAAAAAAGCATTAATATGCGTAATCGGCATTTGTTAAGTGAATGTAAGTTTTTTTTTCATTAAAAGCATTATTAGAAAAATAGGTGATTTAATCTATAAATGTGTTTAATAAAAAAATGTGTTTCTTATGTTATCCTACATTTTAAAATGTTTTTAAACTCCAATTTAAACTCAAATATCTGCAATGTGCGTTAGTACAAAAAATATTACCAAAAATATTGCATTTGGAGCTTGGATTTTTCACCAAATATAAATCTAGTTTTTATCTATGGGAAAACAAGTAAAACTCGATTTCGGTAAATTGTGGGTTGGACACTTTCTGTCATAACTACGTCCATTTAGAAGTTCACAATCAAACACACTCAAAGTCACCTCCAGAGTCAAAGTCACCCAGAACGCGTAACGCAATGAAATTGTTTTATCAAAAGTAGCAGATGTTTTTTTTACGCAATTTGTCACCACTGTCACATTTACATAACAATAATAATTTTCTCCAATTACAACTAGCATTTCCAATCATTTCTTATGACACATTTTGTAAATCACTTCCCATTGCAACACCGAGTCACCCGACCGTTACCATGTCCCGTCTCTCAACTATTGTCGATGAGTAAATCCGTAAACCGTTTAGCAGTTGTGTCAATAAAAATCGTAATGAATCTTCAAGACGAATGATGGTAGCTTTTACTTAGCTTGACCTAAAAGAGTGTTGTGCCTGAGGTGTTTGAATTCATTCACAAAATATAATATTATATTACTATAATTTCAAATAGTTTTTGAGGAGTATCTCGGGAACTAATTAATTCATCGCACAAATATATATAGAATCTGATCCTTACCGAATATGTTATTGGTAAAAAACAATTAGAAACTTTCGAAATCGTTTTACGAATGTGAAAGATAATTGTCAGTTTTTTTTTTATTAATCTACTTGCATCTTGAGTGTGTCCTTAGGAAAACATTTTATATTTTTGTTAAAAATTCATCAGGGGGAAAAGAGTGGGGACGGGAATGAGATGCGAAAAAATAAGGTTGAGAAGTACCTGGATATTAGCATCTAGTCAGAAAACACCGCTAAGGACGTTTCAATAACGTTTCGATACTGAACCGCGCAAAATTCATTCACCAGGCGATTTTTAGAGACCGTATTTTGTGAGGGGAAAAAGTAATATAAATGAATCGTCAAAAATATTAGAAAACATCACCTCAGATATACCCATTCATACATTATATATGTTTCGAAATATTCACAAATAGGTATTTTTTTTATGTATATTAAATGGGTATTTTGTTGTGCAATAAACACAAACCGTATTAACCTTAGAATGGTAATCTATGTCGGTGAGACTTACGCGGTGCAAAAATATCAGTCTCTCTTTCCAAACAAAACACGCAACGAGCTCGTGTCTTGTCGTATGCACTTAAATAATGGAATAAAACATAATTATTAATGGTTCTAAGAACTAAGATAAGTTTTTGTTGATTTTGTTAACTTGTTTATTTCAAATAATAAAATATGGAATAAAACTATAATTATTTCATGGTTTTTTTTTTTTTCTAAGAATTAATTAAATTTAATTTTTATTATAAAATAATAAATAATTAAACGCCTTTTCACTAAAAAACAAAAATAAAAAAAACTTTTTAAATGACAGCCCTAAACTACTATATTTAATTGCATTTCATGTTCCTGCCAGGACAGTTTCAAGACAGTAACTACCATTTTATTGTGACAATTCTACTTCAACCTCATAATATTATACTTCTATGCGACGAATTCAACATCTGGGAAACAAATACTCCGATGTTGTTGATATATTTAGTACGTCAATATCACAATATAAGTATACCTTAGTATGGGTTTTTTCATCAAGTAGAGCTAAATTAATTCTAGAAACTATTTAACTCTGGATGTATCAGTCATTCAATGCTATTTTTTCTTTCTTTTACAATCTTTTTGCACTGTTTATGAGTATATTGTTTTTTATTTTAAATGTTAATATTTGTTTAAAATAGCCTTTTACGGGCTAAATAAATAAATAAATAATTATAATCATGCTTATTTTATTTAAAATAAGTAAATAAGCTTTGTATATAACCTGCAAAAGAATTTTTAATTTTAGTACAAATATTAAAAAGTGGAATTTCATTATCGCACGTTGCTCGAACGTATGATTATCTTTTACGTACTTAATCATATGATAATCTATCTCAAGTTAAGTTCTTTCAAGACACATAATAGAAAACAATAAAATTAAATATTTATTTTTGTGGAATAAAACATCTTCAATGTATTTACTGAATCATTGTGTCCTAAATATTCTACACGCAATATTCGTGCACGGAAAAAAAGACAGAATGCTCTCAAAGTACTCACATAACACTGCTGCATCCTTCGATCCTGCAACCATCACCTCGATCGATACTGTAAAAACATCGTTGAGTAATCGATATACCGAATGTTCGTAACGAGTAACAAGAGGCATTGTAGTTCCGGAAAGTGGATTATTCGAGCAATGGCTTAGCAGCCAGCAGGTAGCCCCATGCCTTGATGACCTTATTCATGCTTATACGGATTGTATAGGCGTACAGCTGATGGCTCGCTTGTACCCTCTCCCTCTTTCTCATAATCGATGCACGTAACAATAACAAAGGTTACAACGGAGCTCTGGGACAGGATCATATCTCCTCATCACTCGAGGTACCCAGTGTTTGGGTCAAAAACAATGATTAGGCTGCTGTTGTATTGTATGAGTTCTATCAGACGCTTCATAGATTCACTGAGTTTCTGCGTACATTTTACATGTATGCAGCCAAGTAGCCCAAAGTGTGAGGCTCAATCACTTGCAACCTACGTCCAGACCCGGCCCTGAACCAAACGGCGTAACTAACTGAAACTGGCGCAGGTAAAATAATTGGCGCCCTTTGTCAAAACCTAAATTTAAACTAAAATTTATAAAAAAATAAAATAAATTATTGCTTAGTTACAGAACGTATCTTCACTATTTTCCACGTGGTCTCATGAGTATTATACATAAAAATCATCGCTTTGAAAGAAATGTCATCACTGTTAACCACTTGTTTTTGGCAGGTTTCCCCTCTAAAAATATGTAAATATAAACTGATCCAATAGGTGGTTACGTGTTTAAAAAGGAAATGTTTTATTATGTTAAATTGGTAGAGTAACATTATGATTCATGTATTGTTAAAAAAAACACAACTAAAACGAGAACGCACGTCACAAGTTCCAAAATGATTTGCACGTAGCTAGATGTTTCTATGTCTTAGGTTAACATTTGTATCAATATGCAAAAACAATCTTAATTGTTTTAAATAAATTACAAATTAGTGCACAATCACAATGTTAAAAAACTAAGTCTTAAGTCAAAATGACTGAAATTGCTGTAAGGATACAACAAACTATAAAATCATAAAGCGCTGTCTCATCATCTCATTAAAATAAATTCGTGCCAATTGTTCTTTGATTTGCATTGAATGGTTCTGCATATTTTCGTCTCTTTTAAACACACAATGTATAAGTATAAGACGAGTGGCGCGGGGTTTTATTCCGCACCGTTCGATTGACGTCCACAACTAGTATAATTATAAGTCCGAATGAAATTAAACTTTTGAAATCTGTTAGAATTGACCGACTAAAACAAATTCAACAAAAAAAACATAAAGAATATTTGTTAAAAAAAAAAATTCAAGTCTTGGGGTCTGAAATAAGATAACATTTTTCATAAGCTTTATGACAACAAATAAAGTAAGACTTTTAGATTGTGTAAAAATTATGGAAAAAAAAAAAATTTTAGATGGGAAAAAATAAACTTTTTACTGAAAAAATATCACTTTGCGGGCAAAAGGCGAGATTTGGGGTCGGAAATGAAATGCTGTTTTCTCAAGTTCTAACGATTCGAATAAAGTGAAACTTTTTAAATCTGTTAATTTCGGCAAACTGAAGACGATAGAACAAAAAAATCTTCAAAAAGTAGCATTTGTAAAAAAAAAAACTAGTTTGCGATCAAAATGCGAGCCTGGGATCGGAAATAAAATGCCATTTTCTCAATTTCTTTAACTTTCAGATTTTATGAATAATGATAGATTACAGACAATTATAAGGAAAAAAACACCATAAGCAACATTTTACCAAAAAAAACACCACTTTGCGGGCAAATGCGAGACTTAGGGTCGGAAATTCGATGTCATTTTTTCAAGTTCTATGAGACTATTTGTAGTGCAACTTTGGAATTCTGTTAAAATTGATAACCGTAAGACGAATAAATTTAAATTTACCACAAAAGAAACATTTGTAAAAAAATGCCACTTTACGGGCAAAATGCGAGACTTGGGGTCGGAAATGAAATGCTGTTTTCTCAAGTTCTAACGATCCGAATGAAGTGAAACTTTTAAAATATGTTAATTTTGACAAACTAAAGACGATAGAACAAAAAAATCTATAAAAAAGTAACGTTTGTAAAAAAAATACTGGTTTGCGGGCAAAATGCGACCCTTGGGGTCGAAAATGAGATGCCGTTTTCTCAAGCTCTATGGGACCAAATGAAGCGAAACTTTGGAATTCTGTTCAAAATGGTGGATTAAAAACGACCAAAGGAAAAAAAAATTACAAACGTAACTTATTACTTTAAAAAAATACCACTTTGCGGGGAAAATGCGAAACTTAGGATCGGAAACTCGATGTCATTTTTTCAAGTTCTATGAGACCATTTGAAACTTTATAGTTTTGTCAAAATTGATAGCCGTAAGACGAATAAAATTAAATTTCCTACAAAAGAAACATTTGTAAAAAAAATGCCACTTTACGGGCAAAATGCGAGACTTGGGGTCGGAATTGAAATGCTGTTTTCTCAAGTTCTAACGATTGGAATGAATTGAAACTTTTGACGTCTGTTAATTTTGACAAACTGAAGACGATAGATTAAAAAAATCTCAAAAAGTAACATTTGTAAAAAAAATACTAGTTTGCGCGGCAAAATGCGAGCCTTGGGGTCGGAAACGAGATGCCATTTTCTCAAGTTCTATGAATGAAGTGAAACTTTTGAATTCTATCCAGAATGATAGATTGCAGATGGACCTAATGAAAAAAAAACTCCAAAAGAAACATTTAAAAAAAAAATACTAGCTTACGGGCAAAATGCGAGCCTTGGACTTTTTTTAAAAATGTTTTTTTAAATTTTTTTTTTAATATATATATATATATAACTTTGGAATTATGTTTGAATATTAATTCTTTGGAAATGTTTCTTTTGGAGTTTTTTTTTCATTAGGTCCATCTGAAATCTATCATTCTGGATAGAATTCAAAAGTTTCACTTCATTCATAGAACTTGAGAAAATGGCATCTCGTTTCCGACCCCAAGGCTTGCATTTTGCCGCGCAAACTAGTATTTTTTTTACAAATGTTACTTTTTGAGATTTTTTTTAATCTATCGTCTTCAGTTTGTTAAAATTAACAGACGTCAAAAGTTTCAATTCATTCCAATCGTTAGAACTTGAGAAAACAGCATTTCAATTCCGACCCCAAGTCTCGCATTTTGCCCGTAAAGTGGCATTTTTTTTACAAATGTTTCTTTTGTAGGAAATTTAATTTTATTCGTCTTGGGGTCGGAAATAAAATTCCATTTTCTCGTTTCATTCACATTGTGGAAACAAATCTTCAAAATAGCTGTTAAGGCTGAAAGAATTCCAAAGCACTTTAAATTCGTATAGCGCTGTTTCATTTCTTCATTTAACTAATTTGTGCTAATTTCTCTCTCATTCGCACTGCTTGTTTTTTCATACTTTTGTCTCTTTTTGATATACCGTGGGGTTTTTTCGTACGAACAAAAGATAGGTACCAACTTGTATCGAGTATCAAAGAGGCGCGGATTGCCAATCGGCTCCGTCCGACCTGAAAATTCATGCGGGTTCGATTACCGTCCATTAATACGGTTGTTCATTTATTATTATTACATTAATACGGTTGATCATATATTATAGACCGGTCGGTAGCTGAGTGGAAGAACGCGTCGGATTCCCACCCGGGCGTCGTGCGTTCAATTCCTCTGCTGGCTAAATCCTCCATTATTGCACAAGCAACATCTTCCGCTTTTTACGATGGCAGTAGGAGTTTTTCAAATATTGTCAGGTTATTCGTAATCCGGGAATGTTTGTCTTACTTTAAAAAAAATTTAAAAAATTTGGCGCTGGGTGGGTAAAAAAAACACGCTGCCTGGAGTGGACTGCTTCAATTTCACCTACACAGGACCAGCCCTTGCTAGATACTCCACCATCGCAGCAATATCAGACTCATATATGGGATAGGTAGAATTAATATATATATATATATTTTATATTTATATTTTTTTTTTTTTATTTTTTATTATTTATCTTGATAAATACAAAATTTAAGGGATTGATCCGTGTCTGTCTCACAGTGACATACGTAAGTCGGGAATTTATGTAATTTTTCAAATAAAAAAAATAACGTCATCGAAGTGGTTTTTATTCTGAATGAGATGGCGCCTTAAAAGCTTCAATTTTGACGCTTTTTTAAATCTTAAAGATTATTAATATTCTAAGAGTAACAGTATATTGTTATTCTAAGGCTTCGAAAGTAATAATATAGAAACCATTTTGTGACAAACAACAGAAGTACACTTGTGCCGGAACGCCGCGCCGTTTCAGTACTGCTTTTTGGGGTAGATAGAAAATTATCCTGTCACATAAAAATTGTTTTAACTGAAAGTCTGGCCTACGTTTTATTTTAACATTTAGTATTCATTGCTATCAAATTATTCAACTAACCTAACCTAATAAAATTTATTATCAATTCTCTTGAATGGTCTATGACGAAGGACACTGCTGTTGCCTAAGGATATACAATAATACTGAAGTCAGTGACTCATTTGTTTACGTCTATCAGATATGCGGCCTCTTCTTCTCCATGTTTTTTTATAGTGAATACCGCACAAGCGTCCGAACTGCTCCCATCCGTCTAGAGCCAGTGGGACTATACCGATCGGATATGTTGTGAGTTTGAAGGTAGTGATAAGAGAAAGGAGACGGGGAAGAGGCAGGTTGGAAAGTACCTTGCCATTCAAATTTGGTCAAAAAACGAAGGCTGACAAATTACTTAAGTAACCGATAAACGGCTAATTGGAGTATGTTGTGAGACTGCAGGTAGTGGGGATGGGAAGGAAATAAGTAAGAGAAATTATGAAGTACCTGACTATTCAGAGCTGGTCATCAAACACGACTAAAGCCATTTTAAGCAACGTCTAGATTCTAAATGGTGGTCTTCACCAGGGCAATATTTACTTGGTAGTAGTATCTTTTTTTTTTTTTGATTTTATGAATTCTTTCGTAATCCTCTGCTAACTAGCTAGGGCTTATTCAAATACTTCTCGTAATGTATATTTAACTAGTACGGCGGCTCATTAGGCCTTATTACTATCACCATCTGATGGTTGTATTTGACTGAGTTTAATTTTACATTAGTGTATTCATAGGGAATAGATCTTAACTGGATAAAAAACCCTAAGCAAGGAAAAGATAAAAAAAGAAATACAAAAGTTCTGAACTTGTTACTGATGGAAAAAAATTACTTGACTGATGTTAAATATTTCATGTTTTTTCATCCTCGGGCTGCATCCTTTTTCGTTTGTATCTTTTACTCTGAAAAATCCTGAAATCCCTGATTTTTGTCGATGAAAATCAAAAGTCATCGAAATCAAAAGTCATCGAAAAAAATGTATTTTTTAATAAATTGTCCAGTCGCCCGTGCCTCTGGACTATATTCTTGCAGTATGCTGTAGTACAAATCAAACGTTCCGGTACTAGAAATTTTGCGAGAGCACCCCTGATCAGAAAACGCAGCTTACCTACGTAGTGTAGTTGTCTAACTCTTGCTGTTGTTGCAAATGTTTTTGCCATTTCATGTTTCCATAGCGTAATTGTTCACAATCTACACACTTGACCATGAGTTGTGAAATTGCTGGTTTGAATCCTGCACAGTGCAACAACTAAAGAGTCGTGGATTTTTTATTACTATTCGTGCTGCGCGTGTGAACACCTAGCAATTTGTTCAAATTACCTAAAGCCGGACCTGAAGGTGCTTGAAAAGCTTCGATAATAAATTACCGTTTGTTTGACATTGTTAATCTCTTTTTCTTTACCATCTCAATATCACTCTCAAGCGCGAAGAAAATAATCTCCCAATTTTGACAAACAGGATATCCTTCATTATTTTAATAATATAGCAAGTAAAATATCTAATAATCTTTCAGTTTCGAAATATTATTTTTTATGTTGTCGAAAAAACAGAGTAAAGCTGACATTTTCAATTTAAACGCGAGATTTTCGGTTGTTAAATACATTTTATTAAAAGCGTTTATGAAGGTACTTGTGAAAGTACGTACATATTTTCATAATACAATATTTTTTATTGCGTTAAGAAATCAGAGAATCTTAAAAACAAAAAGGTTATTTTAAAATTAAATCTGGTAGTGAAAGGGCTATCGAGCAATTATAATTTACTTACGCCTGTGGTTGATTTTATGAGAACGGAAATTTAATGTATGATTACCAGTGGCGGATCGTAAATTTTTATAATGCTAGAGTGCTAAAATTGAAAAACACGACATTATTGATGAAGCCGAAAACGATTGTGACAGCTGGAATTTCATCTACCATCTCCGGATGGGAGAAAAATAAAAATCGTCATATCGTCGCTACACAGTTAAAAGGGGTTAAGCGTCAATTTGGTCAAAAACTAGTTAAATATGCAATTTTGATCAGGTTTTTTTGTGCATCGAATGCTCTGACTCTCGTTCAATTCTCTTTTGTGGCCCTTAAGTCATCTAAAATATATTTACCATTTGGAGATAGCTGGACTCAACCGACACAAGTTTGGGACTTTTTTTACCTTTTTGTCGCTTCAGGTAACTCAGTGAGAGCGTTGAGTTAACTTTTTTTTTCAAAATCCAACCAGGTACTGAAGACTTATGAATTTTATTGGAACAAAAAAAACTTTTAAGTTACCTGGCGTAAGCTTCCTTTTACCTTTCCGGCGACGATTCATGTGTATATATTATATGTATCGGATGCCTGAGAATTATTTCCTAAGCCGCAAACAAAACGTTGGCGGTGAATCATTAGAGAAGAGTGTATGAAACAGATATATTGTATTAAATAAAAACAAGTTAGTTATTTTTGGTGATTTATTGTTGTGAACAAGCATCAAACATGAACAGTGTGAATGGTGAGTTACTTGAAGTTATTAAAGTTAAATTATAAAAGGCATACACGGTTTTTTATCGTAATATTATCACGATGATGACACATTGAGAAATAAACATATTAGTATTTAAAAACAACCCATTTAGGATAATATATTATAAAGGTGAACCAGTAAAATACCTTTCCTTGCAACAAAATTCATCTAGCTAATTAAATCAATAAAAATAGAGTAAGTATACAATATGACACCTTAACCACTTATAATACGCTTTAAAGCCATAGTAAACGTGCAAATAAAATATGCTTTTTTTATATGTAGCTATAATTATTATGGTAATATCATTTATATCGATAGCTGGAACATCACGAGTGGCTACTATAAAAGGGATTTACCTGCAAAACTAGTTCTGAAGTATTGATGTTTGACTTTTGAATTATAATTGAACAAATTCAATGGTTAGCCATACTGAAAATTTTGAAATTAGAGGTCACAATAGATTGAATTTTAATAGACAATTTTCCGGCGGAATGGAGTTTGGGAAATAACGAAAATTGGAAATAAAGTCACGATGTGATATTCATTGTTAAATGTTCATATTTTTGTTGCATGTAAAAAAAATATTTGGTTTTATCTTCGATTGAAGTCCTGTCTTATTTAGCTCACGAAATGTGCAATGACTTATTTCAAAGAAAACATATTATAATGTTTGTTTAGGTACAAGGTTTTTTTTTGATAAGTATAATAAATATTTTTTAGTTACTCTTCGAACAAACATATCAACCAATAAAAAAAACCTTGATTTTCTCTTAATGTTTTATTCTGGAAGTGATTGCCTTTAACCTAGCCAAGGAATAATAGTAACATAAACACTTGAAGTTTTTAATTTATTAGAAGTAGAATATTAATTATTTTAGAGGAAGATGTCAGTAAAAACTTATAAAAGACATAATATATAACATTTTTTTTAATTATGCTGTGATGATAATATACCAACTCACTTATGTAAGAATAATATAGGTAATATGATTTCCTTTCTAGTTGACAAATATTTTTTTTAATTGCGAAGGTATTACAACCAAACCAGGCAGATGCCCATAATATGATGATTGAGATGTCATCATTAAAATAATAATGGAATATTAAAAATAATCTACTAATAACTACTATGTATTGACAAGCTACTTTGGAAGTATTCATTTTAGTATGTAGAAATTTGAAAGGTGATAAAAATTATTTAGATGAAGTAAAATAATGTTGAAAAATGTTGATATGTACTTTGAAATAAATTTAAAAAAAACATTGAAAAACATATTTACATTCAAGATAAATTATTTCAAATGAAGGGTTTACCTGTGAGGTGATTTTTCACAAAAACGGCGCTATACAAATTATCCAAATATAATTATTTTTATTTAAAAGGTTACAATAATGACTACTGAAGAAGTTTTTCATAGGAATGAGAAAATAAAATAAATATTGTGGTAGTCAGCATTTAAGCCTGATTACGGACCATTACTCCATCACAATAAATAATAATACTATATGATATTTTCACAGAAAAAAACACTAAATTATATATATAGAATGCTCGAAGGCCAATCACTTAAGTTACTTATACAACCATGAATACTTTTATTATGTTTGAAAGATAGACAAACCGCATTAAAGCTAAGATAACTAGATGATTATATTGTGTGACTTCAAAGACATACACAATACATCACTCTCACAACCTAGATTATAATAAGAGGTAATATGAAATGAGTAAATCACACTGCTAGCTATAAATTAAGAAATTGAGTTGTTAACTGCGGAGAAAACTTACAAATAATTCATTTTTTCATCTCACTCAAAGGTCTGTTTTAAATAATATGAGCCTGTAACTTACTCAGAAGATAATAACAATGAAATTTAATATGGTATTCAATTATGTTTTTATACTGTCTTTGATTTTGATATAACACGGTCAATAAAATTTACATCTCTGTGCAAACACTACTTAGCCCGCACGGAGGAGTTAGGGAATAATAGAGTAGGAATACACAATATATATATAGAAATATATATATTTTTTTTTTTTGACATCCTAGAATATTTTTTTTAAATGGAACCTACCATTAACTAAGCCATTGCAAGGTGAATTGTGTTGGAATAATTTTAGCCTTAAAAAAATCTTTGAATGAAAGATAAATTAATTTTATTGAAGTTCAAATAAGCTTGTGGGATGTGAATAATATGTCTGCACTTTGAAATTGATATGACATATTAGATATTTTGATTATACCTACAGAATTTTCCCAAGTGGTAATGAATAATAAAAATAATAAAATCAAACATATGTCAGTATAACTGTTTACACACATAAAATTATTAATGTGTTCTGGTAATAGCATTAGTATTTTTTTCCAGGGGAAAAATGTACATTACAATAAATCAGGAATATCTTGGTTGAGGTAGAACACAATTATTAATTGAGCATAAAAATAATATCACACTTCTCAATGGGTTGAATGCAAGGCAAACGGGTAAGAAAACATATAAAGGAACAAAACAAAAATAAATAATCAATACAATTCCATTGAAGTGTATTGATAAAGGAAATTCTCGTTATATTTTAACAGAAGAATAAACTTGATTTAGGAAAATTATTTTATGTGATATCACAGAGGTTCCAACTACCAGTGGAACTATGGCATTCCTAGTTTGAGGAATGTTGAGATTTTGGGATAAGAAGAAAATGAAAAAGGAAGGTTGGAAACAGTAGCGGCTCGTGATCCTTTAGTTTACTTAGATTGAAAAATTCAACGTTATTGATGTTGTAGCCGAAAAGGATTGTTTATTTTTTTAAAGTATTTTATTCTAAGAAGATTTTTAGTTTTGGTGGTGCGCTGCACCAGTTTGCTGAAAAATTTTCATATGGAAAATTGAAATATATATATTTTTTAAACATTAAATAATAAATCAAACTAGTACAATAAAAAGTCACGAGCCGCCATTGGTTGGAAAGCACCTGGCCAGTCAGATCTGATAACTTAACAAAGCTAAAGTCATTTCGATTCTGAAAGGTAATCAAGAGTACACTGTGAGTATCTAAACTGAGTATAAACATATGTAAGAATCAGCTAAATTTTAAGTTATCATGATACGGTGATTGTGTCCTGCCAGGAAAGTATGTTAAACTAAGAATTAATATTAAGTAGAAAATAAGATTTTAAAAAAAAAAAAACGGTGCTATACAAATTTTCCAAATATTGTTATTTTCTTCCACTCTGAAACCAGCGGCAAATATGTCACATACATTTTTTTTTTCAAATAAATTTTATACATTTTTATTTGCTGCAATTTGAAAATGAAGTCGCTTCTCTGGGTCAGAGCTAAAGAAGGCTGTCAAGCCATGTCAAAATTTTGTAAATACACATTTAACTTTTAGCTATATATTAAGAGCATTATAATTTATTTATAAAATATCTGTATCAGCCAGACAAATGTAATGAGATGAATAATAAATTAATATAATTTGCAAAGTGAATATGTTATAAAAAACATATTGTTTGCAAAATGATGATTTAACCCTCAATTTCTAATCACTACTACGTAAATAATATAATTTTTGTAAATAAAATAACTTCTAATGCTAAAATGGGTATGAAAATATGACTTAATTTATGAGACTAGATCTGTTTCCTTTTGATTTTAAAATCATGTATAGTTTTTATGATGGTAACATATGTTTTAATCTAAAAAACAACCAAATTTAATTAGAAATTATGAATTTTGAACTGTTTAAAAATTAAACATAAATTTATATATTTTAAAGAAAATATGGCAAAAGCTGCGCATTCTAATAAAAAATGCATTTGTTGTAATTGTGTTGTAAAATATTTACATGAATGCTGTGTTTTACATATATATTGTAATGTTTGAATTGATATTCAATTATATTAGTAAGTAATCTGCACTTACAATAATATATAAAAATACTGTTTATTGTAATACAAAAGTGTATACATTTCTTTGGCTACACAATTGAATGTGATTTGTTTAGGCAAGCACATTTATATTCATGTATAGCTGCGTTATATATTAAATACTGATGCTTTTATTGGCAATTTAGTTACAAATATTAATTTTAATGAAACATTTTTAAACACTAATGGCAAGAAATTACTTTTTTGTATTAACAATTTTGTGTAAATTACTTTCATAAATTATTATGAGCATTCAAATATGTTTTTTAGAATAATTACGTTTGTGATTAAATAAAATATACATTATTAATGCATCACAGTAAGACAATAAATTTGATGCAATTTTTTTAAAGAAATATTATACGTAAAAAATAAAAATTATAAATCTATAAAAGTGAACAAAAATTTATACTAATAATAGAAAATTATTCATTTTGTAAAACAAGCTACCTTTAAAGGAAAAAAATGGCAAGTTTGCATTTGTACTGCTTATTATTTTTGCTTTAAGTTAATAGCTTTTGTATCTAATACGATAAAAAAAGTCAAAAGAATAAAATAACTCAAAAGAGTTACGCAGGGATTTTGTCTCTCAGATAGGAGAGAATAGTACAGGTTCCTTTTTGCAAAATGGCATGGCGTGGGTTTCTAAATGGGTTTCCAAAAAGTTCCAAGGATCTGAAAAAATAATGAATAAAATAAAAACAAATATTTTTTGTATGCATCTATACCACATAAGTCACAAAAAGGAACACCATAGAATGAAATAAATGTAAAATAACTAATAATTTATGTCAGTTTATTACGCACCGAATCTGTGTGAAGTTTCCAAGTTCTGGTGGAACAGATGAAACATCATTGTTGGTCAAATCCAAAACGGCGAGATGTTTCAACTTTGCCAGGGCATCAGACGACACGTTGATTTCAGTTATTTGATTCTCGGCAGCCAAAAATATTTCCAAATTTGTCATGTTGTAGACGCACTTTGGTATTTTTGTAAACCTTTGGGAAGAAAATAATTAAAATGATGAGTAAAAGATTGATATTATGAAAAAATATATTTATTTGCAGAGATGTAGAGTAGACCTATAAATTAAAGACATATTTATATATTTTTTGCATATACTCGTACGTCTACGAGGCTTTTCCATTACCAGTGAGGGTATAAGATGATCAAAATCAATACAACATAAGAAACTGAATGTTTGATAAATCTCTGTACAATGTTGGGGAGACAATAATAATTGTAAAATTATAAAATACTACATTAATGTAAGAAAAAAGACTAAATAACAGCAGTGAAAAATAAAACAAGCCACTCTATCCCTGTAATTAAGTTGAAATATAAATACACTTTTTGGTATTTGTGTTTCATTAATCTATAGTTTGAAAATGATTGCAAAAGAATAAATGGCTGTTATGTGGAATATAAATAAATAAATTGTACATGTACCTTTATATAAATGATAAAAGTTTTATTTTAGCTTTTTTATTTTCGTATATAGCAATCACTTTTTGGTTTGACATATTTAAATAAATTATTAAAAAATAAACTTTGTATAAGACCACAAATATTATTTTAATTTTTATGACCGACCGGTTTCGCTTAGCCTAAGCATCATCAGAGTACAAAATCAAACTGTTGATTAGTTTCATTTTTTACCCTGATGATGCTAAGAAAATAAAATTAAAATAATATTTGTGGTCTTACACAAAGCTATTTTTTAATTTCTTTACATTATAGCACACATATGTCATAAGACCAGTAACAAAATAGAAGTTGAAGCCAAAATTATATTATATAAATAAAATGTACTAATCACTTACTTGTTATAAGATATAACAATCTCTCTTAAGTGTTTTAAGGAACCGAGCTCCAGAGGAAGATCAGATATAAGATTTTTGCTCAGTTCCAAGTACTGCAGCCTCACACAGTGACCCAACTCCGGGGGAATGATGGACAATTGATTGTTACACATAATCAGTTGTGTTAAGTTATCCGTATTACAGACAATTCTAGAAAAATAAAAGAGACATTAACAATGCAATAATTCAAAATTGACTATAAATATATTTGAAAACAAAATCTATTTACCCCATAGGAAAGTCTTTAATTTTATTTTTTCCAATATCAATGGTATTCACATTTTCAGTAGCTGCAATCTCAAACACTTCATTGGGAATATTGACCAAATCTTTTGCACAAATCATTAGTTTCTGGTTTTTACGCATCTCATATCTGCGAAAAAAATAAAACCAAAAAGTTTGTCATATTTTTCATATTGGCTCAATTGGTGTCAATCAATCTTAAACCTGAAAAAGGCAGCAGATTTCAAATATATTTGGCCATTTCAGGAGAAAAACAAAAAAAAAATTACGCACTTATTTTTCAGTATTCATAGGAGATGTAGTGAGAGAGGAATCAAATAAGTGACCAATTTGAAACATCACTTGATCAAATGTGTGACGTTGTTTTGATGTTAATAATAGATTTTAATTACTTGTCGGGCCATTTGACTTCTCTTGCTGCCTCTAGTTCGTTCTCGTCAGGTGTTACTTTATTTCTAAGGTGTTTTAAAACCTTTCCAGTTCCCGAGCTGGCCATCACACTTTGTGTCAACCTGTTCCCTTTTAATTGAAGATTTTGGAGATGGCATAATAACCCCAAATTACTTGGCAAGCTGAAAAATAAAAAAAAAGTTTAGTCAAATGCTTTTTTTTTGTTGATCTGCTTAGGTATTTCTACTCCTGAACATTACTTACACAGAGAGATTGTTGTTTGTGATGTCGAATCTAATCAAATTCTGCAAGAGCTCAACATTGTCTGGAAGTTTTTCAATTTTATTATCACGCAGATTTAACACCTTTAAGGTTTGGACTTGTTCACAAAAGTCTTCTGTAATTTCCTGAATAAAAAAATATGTTATACAAGTATTTGTATTTTTTTTACATAAATTATAAACTGTAACATTGAACGCAGAGATATTTTTTATCCATCCTGGATTTTACATTATAAAAAGATTATATTACAGCAATTTTTTTAAATGTGATATTTTTTGGAGAAAGGGGAAAGTTTTGTGAAAACTTGTCCATAAAAGGTAAAAAATAGAAGAAAAAAACACAATTGTTTTATTATAGTTTATTTTTTAATGCTAACCTTGATAAAATTGTTGGCCATGTGAATCTCTTTCAATGCTTCACATCCATAGAATTCGGGTAAAATGGTTATGTTATTATGGTTACAGTGAAGGGTAACCATTCTTCTGAGCTCCCCCAATGGAGGTAAACAAGTTAACTCATTTTCAGTCAAATCGAACTTCAGGAGATCTATTTATAAATACAAGTTCTGGTAAAGAAAAAGACATATAATAAACAGACATAAGTGTTTGATATAATTAATATTTGATCTTTAAAACAAGATGTTGATTACCACAATAATTAAGCTGGTTCTGAAAGTGTTAATAAAAAAAATAAGAGGACCAAATTATTAAATGTTACTTTTATTACACTTGATATATGTATATTTTACTAAAACCAAAAGTAAGTCACATACAAGTACAGAAGGATGATTATTGCTTGGTATAATAACTAAGCTTCAGGTTTTGGTTTAGATATTCATGTTAAAGGGAAAAGCATTATGGCATTATTTGGATACAATATTATAATTGTATTAAAACAGTATTAAAAAAGAGTAAAGAATTAAACTAATATCATACCTTAAAATTCAAATGACAGAAAAGGCGTTTTTTACATTATTATTTTCAATTTAGATATTTTAACAATTTAGAAATAAAAAAAGAACAAGTTTTTTTACAATAGTTTTTTAAGACAAACATTCTTAGGTTACGAATAACCTGATAATATTTGAATACCTCTTACAATTATCATTATAAGCAGGAAAATTTTGATCATGCAATGATGGAGGACTAAGCTAGCAGAGGATTGAACCCGTGATGCCTTGGTATGAACTCGATGGTTTGAGTCGCTCGACTAACTAACTGATCAAAATTTAATGTTACATTTTTTTTCTCCAGGAATTGAATTGAAGACCACTAGTCCAGAGTGTTCATTGTATAAGATATATTAGATAAAAACCAGGAACCAAAAAATACCAAAGGAAATGACGGGGAACTGGTAGGAAAGTACCTATTTTCCAATATCAGACAAACGCAAACTGCGGGTTTGATGTTTGATCGTGTAGAGGCAGACGTAGATAGCGTATGGATACTATAGAGTTTCACTCAAATAATTAACTTATTTCTATAAAGATTTATAACAAACAGAAAATATACGGTCAATAACGTAATGTTACTTTACAAACCTCTCAAGTTAACGATATCTGGCGGTAGCTCAGTTAGTTTGTTATGTGAGAGGTCAATCTCAGTTAGGCGTACCATGAAACCCATCCCGGCTGGCAGTTGAGTCAAGTTATTGTGAGAGAGATCCTGTAGCCACATACATCATGCTTAATACTTTATACATTGCAATAAAAAAGACATACAAGAGGAGGGATACTTAATGATTGCGTATCAATTATCAATTCTAATCCCTAATCTTTACAAATTCCACGCTAAATACTATAGACACAAGAGCATGAATTACAACATCCCTGCATTTGAATCACATGCATCATGTTTAATACTTTACACATTCTCATGGTTAAGTTATATGGATAGAATTTTTTTTTTTGTATTTTAAACGACAAGTCCCTATTACCCCTAAATTATTCTGGTTTTTGAAGCTACGGACTTTGCGCTTAATACTTTATACAATGTCATAATAAAGCATGAAGGAGTTTGGATAACATAATGCATACATTTGAGTCGACAGGTATAATCCTTAAACTAAATTAACCCTTTGAACCCTAAGGCGTTCATTGTATTAGCACCATATCCCTAAGCTCCTGAGCAATTTTTGACCAAAAAGTAATATTTGACTAAAGATGCAATTTCGATCAAAAATCAATTGTCAATAAGAAAACTATTTTTTAGTTCATAATAATTGCAAACTTCATGTAGCAAAAAAAAAGTGAGAAAAGTTTAAAATGTATTTTCTTATAAAAATAATACGTGAATATAATGTAACAATAATAAGTGAACATAATGTTTATTTCCAGAATTCAACTTTGGAATGATACACAGCAAAACAGTTTTTAGATCCAGATCCAATGCAAAGGAAGACCTCGCATGATTTGCACCAGTATCCAGTTTTTTTTTTGGGAAAATCCTTCTCTTTTGCATTGGGATTTGCACTTTTTGCCTGCTTGTATTTTTCCGCACATACAACACATATGGCGTTGACGTCGCTAATGAGTCAAAACTATTGTTTTTTTTTTGCAGACCGGTATTCCGGGCCGCAAGAAAATAAAGATAGATGTCGAGGCCGGTAAATTTTATTTGCCTCGCTAAATCAGGCCGGTTTACCGGCCTATAGGATTCAAAGGGTTAATCCAGCTCCGCTAGTAAAATACCTAAATTGTGCTTAATAATTTTCATAGTTGTAGTGAAGACATACAAAAGTTATGGACAGCATATAAAGTTGCATCTCAATCAACAAGTAGAATATTTAATCTGTATTAATCTAGGTCCTGTAGCAACATAGAATGTATTTAATACTTTGTACATTATCATAATGAAGATATACAAAAGTTATGGGTAGCTCAATGCTTGCATATCAATAAAGAAATACAGTACTTAATCTATTTTACTCCATATATCTATTGCCACATACATCAACCTTAATGCTTTTAACAGAAAAACTAACTAAGCCTCACACCTTTTCGATACTCCTGTAAGCAGAAAAGAAGAAATGCCACACACTCCTTGAGTTATCCACATTCATACATCGACAAGATACCAATCTTCAATGAATATGCCCGTCAAGTAATCAACATAAATATTCACTTGAAGATTTAAAATAAAAACTATTAATTTCAGGTAAAACATGAAATATTGATTTAAAGGAATTAATTTTTGGTCAAAAGCATTGTTTCCCCAACTACCACAAAAAAAAAAATTACGAAACAACTTGTATAATATAATAAATCAATATCATAAAAAGAGAAAAATGTATTTATTATGATAATTTATATTGTTAGAAAAAGATTGAATGTCCAAGTTAATTACAAAAAGGTTTACGATTAGCAATAAAATATCTGTGAAAAATTGGCATAAGAAATAATAACATAGAAGTACCTGAAATAAATACGTAAATAATTGGGAATAAAAACTTGGTATAATTTTACTGACGTAAATAAAAACTCAGATTTACGTCTAACACTCTCTTCGTAGGCTAATTAGGAAATAAAAAGACAATTATTCATATTGGAATGATTTGTTTATTTACTGCTTTTGCTAAATATTAAGCAAATAAGGAAAACATTATTTAAATTTGTTTAAATGGTCCAAATAAGTTTCACTTCTAAATTAAAATTGATGGTTTGAAAATTATAAGCAATGGGTAGATTGGAATAAATTCGGTAAGCAGAAAAACTGATTATGTAGAAAGGCTGTTTACTACGGTCAGATGATGATCATGAAATCATAACAAAAAAATATTTTATCAGATAATTAATATTTGTTTTGATATCAACTGAGACCCTTCACCAAAAAGTGATTAACATTTTTTATCAGCATAAGTGTGTTAATAAAAATATTAAAATTAAAATGTGTATTTCGATACACTAAAAACAGTATAAATAGAGACATAGGGTAGAAGTAATTGAAATGTCATTATAGGTTTCTTTTTAAAAATAATATTTTAAGAACCGACCACCAATATCATTATGGCACAAAGATATATTACCAATTTATTCAGCATGACAAAATCACCAATCGCTGGATCCAATGAATCTATCGAATTGTACGAAAGATTTAACATTTTTAACTCTATTAGTTTATAGAATTCATTTGGCAATGTTGTTAGCTTATTTCGACTAATGTTTAAAGTTGCCAACATTAATAGTTCTCCTATCTGTGGTGGAATAGAAGCCAATGCATTGTCTTGCAACTGAAATACAATAATGATAGTGGAATTAGGCACATGCAAACATTAAATTGATTATTAACTTAATGCAACTCAAATATGTTTCAAACCAACGGGAATTGAACCAGTAACCCACTGACTCAATGTCAAATGCATAGTTCTTTGCACTTCATAAGTTGTAATTAATAATGTTTTATACTTATTCAATTTAATTGAAAATATCATCATTTATTACCTAGTTTGCAATGAAATTAGTTACATTACTGCCATCTATTAACACAATAAAACACTAACGAATTTGTAAATATTTTAGTAACTACTGAGGGAAACAGCAATTTCACCATTATAATATTTGTTTGCAGCAAGTTTAATTATACACACGTTATTAATAATAAAAAAATAAATAAAATATTAAATGCCCCTAAATGGGAGTATATAAATAATGAAATGAAGCCATGGACGAACAAAACATTGGTATAATATAACAAAAATTAACCTCAATGATACTACATTATTTTAAAACTCTGCTTTGTTTTTAAACAGGTGAGATATATATTTTTTTAATGTTTTTTTTTTTAACAAAACAGTTATCGTTGCAAAAAAATGGTATTATAATGAGTGAAAGCATATAATAAATGACTTACCAGCAGAGTTGTCAAATCCGGAAGGTTGTTTATGACAGAAGGTAGTTCTACAATTGCATTAGAACTTATATCTAAATATATTAATGGAACACTGTGCCACCAAGGCTTTTCACTCGATGACCGATTGAAATCAAGGTCAATATCCTTCTCAATTTCTATCTCATTTAGTTTCCATACTTGATCAGGAACTTGAAAACAACATCAACATGAGGTTAGAATAAATCTAATGTTGTAAATGACTGCATTAACTAGCTGCGATGATTTACATCATGACATTTGAATTTACCTTTTCCCAATCCTCGAGCGGATAGATTCAATTGCCCCGTTCGTTTAGCTGACCTCACTAATGAAGGTGTCAACTCATTTTCAAGCGATTTCTCATCTTGCACAGCAAAAAGAGAGATAAACCCACTGTGCGAATGGCGTTTGGGTTGTACCTTCTTCCTGGCAGACATTTTGCACTCTTTTACAAAGATATGACTGGATCTGAAGGAATAAAAACAATATTAAAACACTAAACACACACCATTATGACAGGATACAACAACACTGACGTAACTGACCTTGTGCTGGTTTGACAGAATGACTCATTGGTAAAACCGCCATCTGTTTTATCGATAAGTTGCGAGCGGCGCAGTAAGGACAATAGAGTTCCAGAATTCATTCGAATTTTAAAAGTTAATTTTTTAAAATTCAAATCATCTTCTCCCTATCGCACAAACGATATATATATATTTATACATTTAGTACATGAATTGTCCTGACTGTACTTCCATATATATTTAATGATCGTTGTGTTTTGTAATACATTTTATTTGATATTGATCAATGTTATTTCAATATTTACAAATAATACGTTTCATTTTGGTATTCAGTTTGTTGGACATTATAGCGTTTTCTCTACTCTAAGGTTTTCTCATGGTTTTCTCGTACGGGGTAAATGCATAGACATAAAATACAAGACACGTCATATTTATACACATCTTACGAAAAATGTAACACCACTAATGTTGCAATACACGTTTAATTCATCTAAGAATGTTGCACCCCTAAATGTTTCACTTTCTGCGTATGAAAAGGATAGCCATTAAAAAAATATGTGTGTGCGGAAGAGATGGCTATATGAAGCGTTTTTCGAAGGTATGTCTCGTTGACTTGGTTTAGTGTAGCGATGTGACCGCTTTGAAAGAACTGCTTCAAAGAACTACTTCTTTTGGCAACAGTTCGTACTTCATTCATTGTTCATCGAACAAATACTTCAATTGAAGTCGGTAGTTCATTATAGCGTCCATTATTTTAATAACTTCATTTCATAGAACAAATATTTCAAAATATTTCAATTGAAGGTGGTAGTTCATTTTAGCCTTCATTAGCGTTGTGACCGCTTTGAAAGAACTGCTTCAAAGAACTACTTCTTTTGGCAACAGTTCGTACTTCATTCATTGTTCATTGAACAAATACTTCAATTGAAGTCGTTAGTTCATTTTAGCGTTCATTAATTTTAATAACTTCATTTCATTGAACAAATACTTCAATTGAAGGTGGCAGTTCAATTTAGCCTCCATTCATTTCATGAACTTCATTTCACTGAACCAACACTTCAATTGAAGGTGGTAGTTCATTTTAGCCTTCATTCATTTCATTAACTTCATTCCATTGAAAGAAGTACTTTTGAAGCAGCACCGATTTGAAGGCATTGACATTTCAAAATGAAGGAACCAGTTGCTTATGATTTCTGTGCTTGTTTTTGTCTATAGGACGATTCCCAAAGTGGTCTCGTCGATTCCGACCTGCAATCCCGTTTTTTTAGTAAATTTTGTTGATTTGCTAGCACTTTTTTGGGGGAGGATTTTTTGTCGATTTGCTAGTACTTTTCGATTTCAAATCTCTACCGACTAGTGCTTTTTTTTCGGAGAGGAATTTTTGTTGATTTGCTAGCACTTTTCGATTTGGGATCTCTGCCGACTAGTACTATCTTTTGACGAGTTCGACTACAATTGAAGTGTTCACCGCGACAGGTTCATTTCAAAGAACTAGCAGTTCCTGAAGCGTTCACAAAACTCTGAAGTTTTTCCCAACGCTAAACAGGCGGATCAATCCTTCTTCTCTCAAATCTTATTTTTTCGCGAGTTCGACTTCAATTGAAGGGTTCACTTCGAAGGGTTCATTTTAAAGAACTAACAATTCGTGAAGCATTCACAAAACATTGAAGTTTTTCCCAACGCTAGCCTTCATCCATTTCATTAACTTCATTCCGAACCGGTTCCAGTGCTTTCCAGTTTCAAAGAGCTACCGACTAGTACGCGCTTTTCTTCGGCGAGGAATCAGTTCCAGTTCTTTTGGTTTTCAAAGCTCTACCTATATATCGACTAGTACTATGTAATTTGGCAAGGAACCGGTTCCAGTTCTTTTTACTTTCAAAAAACAAGCGGATAAATCCATATCTCTTTTTTCGCGACTTCGACTTCAATCGAAGGGTTCACTTCGAAGGGTTCATTTTAAAGAACTAACAATTCGTGAAGCATTCACAAAACATTGAAGTTTTCAGTAACGTATCTACATTATTTAATTCATCTAAGGATAAATGTGCCGGATTTTACTGAATGCGTTTTTGACGTTATGTTTGTGTTGCAAGTACCCAAAAACCGAGTTTTCTTTTAATAAACTTTTAACTGAAGTCGCAAAAATCAACAACACTGCCCAGTAAAAAAATATTTTCTGATCACGCCCTTGTTATTTTATTTCTTTCGGACGGCACTACTATACCCTCCTTGGAGTAACAATATGTGGAGAGAGAGCTAATTATTTTTACCCAACCTATACAAACTTGGGATAAATCCCTTTCTCTGGGTTTTTACATCGTACACCATGAGAAAGAAAGAGACAACAAATTATCACACCGCTTTAAAATATTGTAACAGTGTTCTTCGTGTCCCGCGTCTCAGTTGACTCCGCCCACACGTTTTGATATTCGACATAACTCAATGGTTTTTCAGGTTATATGCTATATTAAATAAACAAAAACATGTCGACATGTGCTGTGAATGGATGTATAAATACCTTAGCCTTAGTCCTAGCTACGCCCAGGTCTAGCCGAGTCCGCCAAAGCTCATCAAAACCGACTACAGCAGCGCTCTCTCTTGTATATTATTGCTCTGAGATACCCTCAGCACTTTCAGATTGCAAAACTCGTGAAAAAATTCCTGGTAAAAGATTCCCCACTTTCTAGAATCAGTAAAAAAATCAACCACGAAACGAATTAAGAAAGCCTATATTCACCCACAATTAACTTCACTGATGACATATAACAACAGTTAACAATGCCACCGTTAATGTCGCAAATGACATATTACACTCCGATCTATCTGCAAAATTGAAGGAGCTCACATATATATTTATATATTTTAAAATTTAACTCTTGTGAACCTATGGAATTCTGTTAAGAATGATGAGCTTAATACGATAAATTGAAAAAATCCTGAAAAGTAATATTTGCTAAGAAAATACAAATTTTCGAGCGAAATGCTAACCTTGGGGTTAGAAACAGGAGACCGTTTTCTCGGTCTCTATGGGACCGAATGAAATGAACCTTGTGTTATTCCGTTAAGAATGATAAGCTTAAGACGATTAATTGAAAAAATCCACAATAAGTAACCTTTGCTAAAAAAAATCCACTTTGCGGGCAAAATGCGATCCTTGGGTTTAAAAATGAGATGCCGTTTTCTCGGTCTCTATGTGACCGAATGAAGTGTAACTTTTGTTATTCCGTTAGGAATAATGAGTTTAAGACGATTAATTATTGAAAAAATCCCCAACAAGTAACATTTGCTAAAAAAATACTACTTGGCGAGCAAAATGCAAACCTTGGGGTCGAAAATAAGATGCCGTTTTCTCGGTCTCTATGGAACAGAATTAGGTGAACATTTGAAATTCCGTTAAGAATGATGAGCTTAATACGACGAAATAAAAAAAAATAAAAAAGTAAAATTTTATAAAAAAATACCACTTTACGGGTGTTGGATTTTAAATGAGACAATTTGTTAGGTTCTTATCTTTTGCTTATTATCCAGTTCTTACCTATCCCTGTCAGTTTGTTCTTTGAGTGTCACCTGAGTTAACTTTTATTAATTTTTAATAAAATGAATGCGTTGATGAAAACACAATATTTATTTAAATTAGAAAAACAGTACGACGCGTAGTCTCTTTAACTGAAGGTCGTGCGGTCCAACCGGCAGCCCACCTCCGGGTCCATTGTAGATGATAGTGACGGTGTCGTTGACACGGCTAGATAAGATGCACAACCGGATTCATGTTATCTTAGGGTCGGGGGCAGTCTATGGTAGTTAACACCTGTGAATAGCCATAAACAAACCGGCGACAGTGTCGCTACCAACCGGCAAAAAAGGACACAACCCGGCACCTGACGAGATGGCCGGTATATTTATTGTCATTCGTCTTCAATCGTTCGTCGCAGTAAGCGCCTCCAGGGACACCGCTTCTTCTCGTCTTTCGTCACTCGCATCGCATCCGTCTCTGGAGGACACATTGAAATTTGTCTTCCATCGACTGGCGTAGCCAGCCGTTTCCTCCAAGGCACCTCAGGTGAGCAAACTGGCTTAAATCCTCATTTTATCCACAATATACAATCGAATCTTCCATCAAGTAGCATTCGTTTTACAGTCCACTGGAAAATGCGAACCTTGGGGTCGGAAATTAGATGCCGTTTTCTCGGTCTTTTTGGGACCGAATTAAGTGAATCTTTGGAATTCAATTAAAAATGATAAGGTTAAGACGATTAATTTAAAAAATATCTCAAAAAGTAATATTTGTTAAAAAATATATCTTTGCGGACCGAATGCGAACCGATTATCAGAAGCCGTTTTCTCAGTCCACGCTAACGCTCTCAGTTATAACTAAGTTTGATAAATAAGATTATCTTTAAACCTCAATGAACATTTTTTATTCTTGGTAAATCCTTTAAATTTAAGTAGATTAATTTTGTGAAATTAATTATTTTACTAATTTACAGATTGCGTATTTTTTGCCAGCTTAATAAACCGGATTTAAAAAAAAAAACAATATTGTTTCACTTGTGTGAGTACCTATTACCCAAGATAAAAAACAAAGTAATGTAAAATTTTCCTTTCTTTTTTTTGAAATAGATCAAACATTTTCAAATATCGAAATTCTTTCTCGAGAAGATAAATAGTTTAATTGGACTGTCTGGGGCCTAGGAGTCGAAAGTAATTTGGCGACATAAGTTTTCTTTGAAATCGGTAAAGACCATGTTTCTAGGGATTATATGTTCAGTGGTACCGATCCACTTAGTCCGTCACTGCTCAGAACGACTAAGCACTTACAGATCTACAGACTTATCTGATCTATGCAGTTGAGTGCTATTGCAAATATTGTGAAAACAAAAAGACAAAAAAAGAAATTCGTCCCAGAGAGGAACATTACGTTTAGCAAAAAAATAAAATGTGGTAGGTAATGTATACTATAGCGAACACGTAGCTGTTTTTTTCTTCGCTTGAAGGCAAAACTTTTATAACATATATTGTGGATGCGCCATGTAAATACCCCCAAGAGAATACCCAACACTAAGGTGAAGTAGGTACCTACTAAAATACTGGGAACAGAGCCGTCGCAAGTGATATAATCGGCCGAATGCAAGATAATACTCCCCTAGTGACAAATAGTTTGCAATTAATTTACAGGAGACACCTAACTTGGCACTCGTTAGTGTAAATTTTATAGAAACGAAAAAATCAATATTTGTATAAAATAGTTCGTTCGTTTCTTCTTTATCCGCCTGTAAGATTAAGTGAGACACTTATCCTAAACTTTCTTGTAACAATGTAAAAAAAGGCAGGTCGGTACATAACGAAATACTTACCTATGTAGTCAGATGCAAAACGGGTAATAGATTAAAAAAAGTTTTTTCGTTCGTTTATTTCGTTTTCAGTCGCCTGCGCGGTTTTTAATGCAGATTTGTTAGACGGCTATATCTATTTATTATAAATTTGATTCTAGTGTGAAAGACAATTTTTTCAATCCACCTTGGAGTACGTTTTAAAACGCTTCTTTCTTGTTGGATCTCTTACGCAATCATATACATGGTTATACTTATTGTATACACTTCACATGTATACTATTCTCACATGTGTCTTAAAAACCAAACAAATGTTTAAAATAAGCTTTTGCATTGACTTTTGTATTAAATTTGTAGAGAAGAATTTATTCGATTTTAATTATGAGTGATACAAATTGAATACTGGAATTAATTAAGGCTCTAAGTACCAAAAAAATAAAAACTGTTTTTTTTTTAAAGAATCGTATTTTATTTACATCATAAAATACGATTCTGTAAAAAAAAAAGTTGTTAATTTTTTGGCACTTAGAGCCTTAATTAATTCCAGTATTCAATTGATCAAAAGATTTTTAAAAAGTAATTTCTTTCAAATCGGACTTCCGGAAATGTATTTATCCAGATCAAATCGCCTTAAAAATTCAGCGTAAATTCTTTGAATCCACTGAAAATGACCATTACTGACCCGAGCAATTGCGACTGCCTTTCACCCAACCAACTCGTGCGCAAGTGCTACGCTTAATATACCCGTACAGTTCAGAGGAGGTACTATTATTCATAATAGTAGACCTCGGAATATTGGAATAATCTTAAATAGAAGCGTGAAGTGTAAAATTCACATGAAAAGGGTTAGCGAGGAGACCATGTATGTACCATATCGAATAAATATTATAATACAACTTGCTGGACCTAGCTGGATGTAAACACCCTACGAATCGTTATGATTGCTTTGGTCTAATGTCGAAAAAATTTGCTCTATTGTGAGCTAGAAATAAGCACACATTAAATATCGACGTGCAACTTACTTTATACTGTTATGCGAAAAGTGAAAGGAACATTTCTCTCTACTCAACCCCAACTCTCTAGTGTAGCACCGCCTACTGTTACACAAAAGACAATAACCCCCAGGGAGTACGAAAAGGTCGTAAAAAGTAACTTTCCGCGTCAAGATGACCTAGCAAACCTCTCAGTTAACCGCCTCACAACCGGGGAATTATTCACCACAAACTTCTGAAAAGGAACATCCTGATTCGTAGCCGAGGATCGCTAGGTCGCGGAAATCGCCATGCACGTACTTCTTGAAAAGAATTTATCAAAATTTGTCAGTCATCCAGACTATATTTTATTTTATTGGCATTTGTTTTTCAATTTTCCGTAATTGTTGAAGTGTTATATTTTTTTTTTCTTGTTTTACTGGTTTATATAAAATATTCTTTATTTTTTTTTTTAATGTAAGCAGTTTATATTACTGAACGTTTCTCAAAAATTACAAAGAAATACATCGAGCGGGGGCCGGTAAAGAAGGGCATATTTGACAGCCCGCCCCTCGGTCTGTCCGCCCGTGTGCGCCGCACATATTATAAATAAGGATACGTCGTCCCTGGCCAGGGAAACTAGCAACCTACCCCAAGCAATTTTCCCCACATCACTTTGGGGAGGATTCAAAAACAATGAAAACGACTTTAAAACATTCGTCCATTTTTATTTCAGTAATCGTAGGTTAAGCTTTGGCTGTGAAAGGTGAATTCTGTCGGGAATAATTAATATTTTTTTCGGCTTAATTTGGTGGTTATTGCTTATGAAAGCGAATTTTGACATCGGTGAGTGGAGTTGTCTGGTCTGGTGTTTGATTGGGAGCTGATCTTCCTTTACGAAATTACCTATCAAAGAATAGATGATCAACGTAATGGATGATATCGTATCTAAGTGGAAAGCCATTATTCTCATAATTGATTTTTCTTGTAATAAGAGATCAGAGTGGCATTTAGTTTTTGGCAAGGTCGGACCCAAATTGATTTCATCTTTAAACCAACTTTACAATTGTTGAGGTCTGTCTCGCTTCCTAGACCCACTTTAGAATAGCGTAATTCCCAAATACATAACTACCTATCTAAAGAATTATCTGTGCAGCCAAAATCGTCGCTACCGTAGATATTATGAATACACGTAAGATTTAAGAAATAATTTTCCTGTTCGTTAGCTCTTCTTTTGACTGCTCACACAGATAAGTTTGTAGATCTGCAGGTACTACTTAATACTATGCCAATGATGAGCGGATGTGCTGCAGGAAGCGAAGGTGTTGTGATTTTTTTGCCTTTTTTACAAATGAAATTTCAAAATTGACGTTTCCATATCCGTATGTAAATATTTAAATTACTGCGAATAGAATAAAGAGATTCTCCTGAAATGATTCCCAATAGACTAATTTACTCATATATTTTAGAATGTCTATTTTTTAAGAAGGTTGTATTTTTCAAAATAAGAATAATACATTTTTTCGTTTTTTTATATACGAGTATAACAGATTTGTAGCAAACTTCTTGTGAAATACTTAGTACAAACTATTCATTCAAAATGATAGGTTGTTTTTTTTTAATCAACAACATAATAGTTTTATAAATTCAAAGCTCTAACTTACCATCACGTCATTTACTTATATAGGTAGGGATAAGAACATGGAATGGAACGCCATACAAAATGTCATGACAGACACTTCTTTCTTAAATTACATTTTTATTTGTTTCATAATTTGCTACTTTTCTGTTATTCCGATTTAAAACGACTAACATACGAATTGGATTTTTTAAATCGTAATGAATTACGATGGGAAAACTATTTTTTTAAACATTAAGGACATTTCGGGAGCCCCATAACACTTTGAAAAATATTAAAATATTGCAGATTTAATGCGTTTCCCATAAAAAAAAATATTTCTACGTTTACTAAAATCCACCAATGTTCTTCCACTTTGGTTCCATTCGTTAATTTATTGAATATGGGATAAATTTTCTCCAAGGTTGGGAACCAACCAGAGACCTCAATTTAAATCAAATTGGTATGAGAAACAAAATCTTAAGAACCTTCAAAATAAACATTATAATTAATCTTGAAATATTTTTTGTTGATTTTCCTTCATTAAATGTTATCTTTTCTTGGAAAAGGGTTGATTTATTTTGTAATTTGTACTTTTATTCAAGCTTTTTTACTTCCAAATTTTAATGGATTCCTAGAAGAATCACAATGTTTACTTCGCAACCTTTTTCTAACTCTTCTTATTCCCTTCAGTCTTTAATACACTAATCAACAATTAGTAGTGCTATGGTCCCACTGGTTTCGGGTGAGGAAACCTGGCTAAATGTCTCATATCACTACTTTGAGTTTATTTCCCGGCTTTGCCCGAGTTGCAACGCTATTATTCTAACGGTACATATAAAAACCATGTAATATTTTTTTGAAAGTCTAATGGTTTTTTTCAAACCAGCATTCCTCATAGTGGAAATGATGTTGTGAGCTAAAAATAGTTATTGTATTTAATAATAAGTTGATATTTGAAGTCTAGATACAAAACGCTATGCAAATAACATGACGCAGACACTTACTGTTCGAAAGTTTTTGTCGAGACAAACAAGCCATAAAAGATTGGATTTAATTCCTGGTTTCGTCCGACACTTTTTCTTAATAAAAAACAGAAACATAATTTGTAATAATGTGGTTTCTTGTCATATCTATTAATAACAACTTTGATATTTCATGAGAGTCATGGCTTATGATAGAAATAAAGTTGCAAATCAAAAAGAGTCGCGTTGATCTAGAAATATCAGGCAGAAAAACCTGTGCAAACATAATGACGCCATAGCTCTCCGATGAAGAAGTTTTGCTGCTCCAGATTCAGACAAACAAATTTTCTGCTTTAGAGTTAGGATTGCGCCTAGGAAATGGTGTGTTTAATTTGGCTTTCGGCGAGATAAATCATTTTGTACTGTACTATTATTTTCGCAGTAAATTTTCGAGAAGGGAAACGAGAGATAATGAAATACCATCCATCATTTCGTTTCAGTACCTCATAATGACCTTTTGTAATAGGCTTCGTAGTTTCATAGAACTTCAGATAGCTAGAAGTAAAGTGGGGTTGCTCGTTTAGACGACCTCCGTAGAGTGGTGATCCACATATTTGATTTAAGGCGGAATGTTGCGAGTTCAGTTCCTATTAAAGCGACTAAACTTAATATTTTTTCTATTCGTATCCTTGCTTTTTTCTATGGTAGTGTACGTAGTGGCAAATATTTTTAGTATATTTCTGGCAAAAAATCACCATTCAGAATCAAAATATTGCTTTAGCCGTGCTTAGGACCAGATCTAAAAAGTCAGGTACTTTCCGACCTCTTTCTCACCTTTTCTCTTTTTCACTATATTCAGCCTCACAACATACTCCAATTGGAGATGCCATAGTCCCACTGGATTCGGGCATTTGGCACTTTTGTGGGGAATTCACATAAAAATAAACACATGTTCATTTTATTAATTCATGCACAAAATAAATAAATAAAATACTGGACGGCCTCCGTGGTCAAGTGGTAAGACGCTCGACCACGAATCCAGAGATTGCGGGTTCAAACCCGGCGGGCTCAAAGAAATTTGATTCAATCAATATGTGTCATAACACATTTAATTAATATAACATAATATATGGTATATTTGCGGCCCATCCCAAGTGGTAAATACTCTAAGTATTGCCCTGGTGAAAGACCACCATTTAGAATCGAAACTTTGCTTGAAATGGATTTAGCCGTGTTTGGTGACCAGATCTGAATAGCCAGGTACTTCCCAACCTTCTTCTCCCTCATCTCCTCCCCCTCCCCACTATCTTCAACCTCACAACCATAGAGTTGGTAGAGTAGTATCTATCCAAGGCAGTGAAGTCAGTTTTTGACTTGTTTTTGATGATTTTAACATGACTTGGCGCACCTGGGCGTGGCTTAGACTAAGGTTACGGTATTTATACATCCATTCATATCACATATCGACATAATGTTTTTGTGTATTCGTATAGCCACTTTTTCACTGTATTTTTATCAACAAAAATTTAGCATTTAACCTAAAAAACCGTTTGGTTTTGTCAAGTTTAGTGGCATAGTAAAAAATGTGGGTGGAGTCCCGCCGCGAACCAGGACCTTAAGATCATCCTTCCGATACGTTCAAGTGGTCCACAAAAATTGTTGTCTCTTTTTCTCTCATGGTGTTCGACGTAAAAACTCGGAGAAAGTGATTTATTACAATTTCGGATGGGTTGGGTAAAACAAATTAGCCATCCCTCCATTAGATTCTTACTCCGAGCTCACAAAACATACCTCAATTGGGGATGCCATAGTCTTACTCCAGGCTGTTGGGAGCAGTTGGGACTCTGATGCGGTATTCACTATTATTTTTTTTTTTCGGATGGATGCCATTTAATGTTGCTTGGGCCTCTGGTCGTCATGTTTGTATTAATTTCAATCACATTGTATTCTAGTATGTGGATGTAGGTAAATACTTAGAGTGTATGAATGTGAATAAAACAATGAGTCTGTTCCAAAACTGTTGTGTGGCGTTCCGTCATCGCATCGTATTTGCTACTATGTCTCTACTTGTCACATTTAAAAAATATTATTGATTTACGTTCACGTACCAATTTCATATTATCGTTTGGTTGTATGCGCAAACATATCATCGCCAGAAATGCAAAAGGGCTGAAGCGCCATTTTGGGAAGTTAAACACCAGAGCATTTGAAAGTTTTTTTTGCTTTACAATAAAATTCATTAGTCTTCAGTAATGATTGGATTTTGAAAAAAAAAATCAGGTAAATCAATGCTTTTACCTCACGCGAAGCGACAAAAACCTAAGAAAGTCCCAAACTTGGGTCGCTTGAGTCAAGCCTTCTCTCAAATGAAAAATATACTTTAGATGGCTGCGGGGCCACAGAAGTCTTCAAAATCAAACGAGAGCATTCGATGCAGAAAAAAAAAACAGTCAAAACTGCATATTTAACTTATTTTTAACAAAAGTGCCGCTTAAGCCCTTTTGGATTTTCCAGCGACGAAATATTGTTTATGTATGGATATGTGACCTCAGTTTATAACCAAAACGTATGAAATACGTATCTGCTCAGGTCTCTAATCGTCATATTTTGCGTTCTAGAGTAAGGTAAAAAAAGGTGGATCTAAAATATTATTCAATAAATATAACTTAAAAGGGTTTTTTTAAGCCTTTTAATAATATATTATGTTTCCATAAGTCAAAGGATTCCATGTGGGTATTAAATAAAATAAAATCTTTCAATAATAGATATATTTTCTTATTCAATAGAATAAAATTGAAGAGAATTACAATAAACTAAAATGAACACTTTATCTTAAAACCTATAAATCGAGAGCTTTTGTATTACAAAGGGGTAACAAAAGTCATTTGAAGCAGATTTTTTATCTATTATATTTTATATTTTGATAATTTATAGTAAATGTTATTTACATACACTGAGATTATAATATTTTATATCGTCGAAGTGAGAGAATAGATTCATAATTTAAAATTAAAAGCTAGAATAATACAGACATATAAAATTAACGATCACATCGATAAAATACATGAATATTTTAAAATACTATGACAGTGATGAGATTTGAAGAATTTTAAATAATTATCATATAAAACATACAATATATTTATTTATTTCTCTACATAATATTCGTAGGTACGTAGTAATAATATGATTTTATCATATATTTTTTTACGTTAAACATAAATACAAAGATCACATAATCATTAGTACTTAATATTATATTCAAATTAATTAAAATAATTTATTTATCTATTTCATTAAATTATTTTTACTAATTATACATAGACACATAGTTTTTAATTTTAATTACAGATGTATGGACTGAATTAAATAAGGGTTGTTTTACAAATAGTTTTATCAGTAAACGAATCAAACAATTTTCTGGTTAGAATTAATAATATATAATAAAATTTATTAATTATAAAACATTTTCACACTTTCCACTTGAGAAAAGAATAAACCAAACGTCAGTTGAAACAGCTTTAAATAAATAAATAGATCTGAATGGCCAGGTACTCCCCAATCATTGCTTTTACCCCATTCCTTTTCTCCTCCCACTTCCACATTCTACCGTGAAACCTTTTTTAAAATTTAAACAAAAGTTAGTTTTCTCTTATTAAATTACAAAATGAAATTAATTAAAAAATGGAAGAATAAAATAAATATTTTTTACACCAGATCTTCAAACTTACCAATGCAGTCAAAAGCGTTGCTATTGTAAATATTGTTGTCATTCAAACAGTAATACCTTTTTTGGCAGCATACGTAAATAATGTCTGTAAATCTGTAATTTTCTTTGACTTGTAATATTTAAAATGTGGATTTTCGATTTTTCTTATAAATAAATATCACTTTTCCAATACATTTAGAAAGTATGTTGTTTCCGTGTTAGGCCTTTGGGCAATGGTTGACATTTAAATTTTTTTTTAAACATGCTAAAAATACATTATAGAGATGCATGAAATTATTTTGAATAACTTATAATTTTAAAACATCAATCCATATAAACAACCAATCCAATACTTTTTTTTTCAATGTTTTACAATTTTTATTCAACCCAATGCAATTTTCTTACAACCCAATGGTCACATTTACCACGAAATCCCAGCCAATGAACAAAACTATTCATATCCATAACCTAGCGACGTAAGTTTTTCCTAGAAAAATGAAAGGTAATCAATCTTTGGCATAATTTCATTAGTCTAGTCATAGTACTAACAGTAGGATATTCAGTAGTGATATGTAGCGGTTATCTTGCGCTCGGAGGCAGTGCGTAGTGTAGCAGGCTTGACACAAAGGGGATGATGAGGAGCACGCGGTCAGCCCTTAAAATCGCCGTCTTGCCAGCTGGAAGAGAAACATTTTATTAGCATCATTTTACATTTTTATGTCAAGCTTCTAATTTATATGAATACCTTATATGGGTGATCCAGTATTCAACCCACACATACTATGCTGGAAACTTGATTATTTTCAAACAAATTACTTGACGGGTTGTAATAGGACCTACAACGTCTACCAACTTACTCTTTTATAAGATAAAAATATAAACAAAGAGGTTTTTATTTTAAATCGTAGAATAAATCATCAGAATAGTACCGTTTAAAAAAACGTTATTTGATTCATTGTGGTGTCGGTACTGGACAAACAAACACATATATTACTATATTTTATCGATGATAAAATTATTCCAATTAACTTATGGTGATTCTGAGAGCCACAATTCATAATTATTTGGTACGTGAGAGTGGAGTGTAATTATGTACTGTTGACAGAATAATTAAACCGATTGTACAATTTAAAAAACCACATGAAAGTGAGATTTACAACATAATTATAACACGTCTAATATTTGTAACACTTAATTACTTTTTAAGTTTCCCTAAGCATTAGGAAATTTTCATTTATTTTAATATTGGAAGATTTTAAAGTTTTAGCCAAACTCAATATTGTTCATTAAAAGAGAAAGGTTAGTGTGAAAACTATATACAAATAAAATTAACTGTCAGCTTGTTTAAGCTTGTTATGTTTAAGCCTTCAAGCTATATATTATTCTACTGTTATAGCGGTATATTATCCAAAATAGTAGATAGATAACAGAGTAGAAAAACACCATTGGGATGCTATCATTCAGAAGTAGGAGATGACCGATGGTGTTAGTGACACTTTTATAAATAAGGTTCACTCGTCCTTTTCAGTCCATTCTTTGTAAATAAATTATTTTTCTCAGAATTGATAAAGACTTAGTTTTTCTCATAGATAAGAAATACGACCAAAGCGAATTACTATACAAGACAGTGCAGATAACAGGAGCTAATTAATCAGGTGATTTCAGAAAGGTACGTGGCCAAAATAATTGTGGATTAATTAACTGATTTCTGCCCAGCTCTGACGTTCACGTCGCTTTGATGAATGTTCATAAGGAAGTAGTTAATCACCGACGTTAGATATGATTTCAGGATGTACTAATTATAGATACAGAATCACAATTATGGCATTTGAAGTAAAATGCTTTGGTACTCGTAAGTGAAAGATAATGATTCTGCCAACTGTCAGAATCAGATTATGATTCCAAATTATAACAGATGACTGAAATTTAAGACATATGACAGTACTTAGTCCAGAAGATACTCAATAGGAAGGAATTATTGTTAAATTATGTTTTGCTGTGCAATGAGACTGGAAACCATATAGCACTTCCCATAATAAAGAGAGGATATTATTAAGAGACCCGTTAATTCCTTTAAATAGTCCGGAAATTAAATGAAACAAAAAACTTTATATGGTAGTTTGAATTAATCTGTCTAAATTAACTTTATTTAATGAAAAAAAAAATAACTTTGTACAAGAACACAGATTTAATTTTCAATTTTATGACCTACCGGTTTCGCTTGACCTAAGCATCATTAGGGTACAAAATTAGACTAAAATTTTCCAGTAGTCCAATATAAAGTATATTTCCTGTAAACTCAAATTTCTAAAATTTCTCATTATTACTTAATCAACTTCTCAGTTGACGATTCGCCCTTTTTAATTCATATTATCTGTCTCTTACTCTCTGTTACTTTGTTTTAATTTAAATGTTATGTTTTTGTTTTCTCACTGTTCTCTTATTTTATTTTATTTTATATTACATTATGTTCTCCCTCTGTATGTATATATAACTACACACTTTGTATTTTTTTAGTTATTTTTTCGGTCATAAAAACTATAATAATATCTGTGGTCTCATCCAAAGTTATTATTTCATTTCAATAAATATGTCGAACCACAAAATAATTGCTTTCTACGAAAATATAAATTAAATCAACATGTAAAAACTTTACTACAGTAAAGACTAAGCAAAGAATAGAGTTTCACAGAAACATACATCCAAAAACTGTTTCCTATAAACACCAAGCTTAACGTTGAAATTTTCTTGTTTATCCTATTTGTACTTAAATTAACACCTTGTCTTAAATTCACAGCTGGTTATCAATATTCACAATGCTGTCGCATTTTAAACTTCGATTAAATAAACTTTTCCAGATATGCGTTTCTTACCGTTACCTTGGAAAATCTCATCAGATTATCCGCTAATAATAAGAAATCACTATTAGTTATTCTTCCTTCACTACTTGTTGAATGTATCTTAGAGGTTCTTTCACAACCCTACACGAAAAAACATACACACGATGTTATGTAGCAAGCAGTCCACAGAATTATCTATAAAATATCACCGAGACTAAAAACAATTGCATATTCTTGTAATCTCAGCCTAATGACGTTTTTCGATATTGCATGACAGGCCACGCCATCAAGTTTATTTGCGATATCATCCCTTAACATTTGCCTCCATACTCGAGTACACGAGTCTTACTGCTCAGCGCTTACCTTGCACCCTGTCAGCGTGGGAGTTGACAGCCGAGTGTGCCGCAATGTCTCTGCTCTCCAGCGCGGGAGGCTTCTGGGGTGACTCCACTTCAACGGTATTTTCTAGGGCTCCGCAGAACAGGGTTGCAACCATGACAGAACACTGTGAATAAAACAAAACATCGATTTGTAAATTATTTAGTTATTTTAAATACCATTACAATGGCGCCCCCTTACAAACCGATCGTATTAGCAATTTTAGAATCTATAAATAAGCAAGAGGAAATAATGTCATACGTGATTTTACGCACATCCGCCTCAGGTATTTCATTTCCACAGCATTCAGTCTACATTCATCCTTCTTCTGCCAGTTCCATGCTTCACTGCCATACATCAGGTTCATAAGCACTCCATTGTAGACTGCTACCTTCGCTTCTTTGGACATTTTTTATTTGCGCCAACAGCGTTCAGTCCTCCATTGATGGAGTTTCCTGTATTTACCCTTTTTTTCAATATCCTTATCAGCCTTTTCGTCTCTCGTAAACATACTTCCTAAATATACAAACTCACTCACTTGCTCGAAACCGCATTAACGTAATTATTCTATGTTTGCAGGTGGCGAGATTAAGAACTATTAATTATGGCAGAATCTGATGCAAAATCGCATGGAAGTTATATCACTTCATATCGGTCTCGTTAAAAACCAAATGAAGGTTTTCACCTAAAACATACTGGCAAAATACGATTGGTATTGTTAAAAAAATAAGAAAATTTAAGAGCAGTTCCAAGCAACTTAATCAGATATTTGAATAAAGAAGACTTATTCAACCAGAACAAAAATAAATGATAAATCATCGCTGCAAAAAAAAGTCTTCCGTATTATTTTCGATGGTGGGAAGTCTCATTGAAATAATAATAATGAAAAACCCTTTAAAGCTCATAAATTCGGAGCGGAGAATCATCTTGACGTTAACCCGAAACTCCTTAAATGTTGACTTTAATTGTTTTTCTCACTTTGTGAAACTGAATAAACAATGACATCAAAAGCTGTCGACAACCTCCAATTAAAATAAAATTATGATATACCTAAATAATACTTTTTTATACCTTCAGTTTAATGTATCCTTTCTTTGAATGCTTCGGCAGGACCGTGAACTGGATGCCCAGGGTAATCGTATGCAGCCCATCTTCGTCTTCTACGTCCGAAGTCTTGCCTAGGTATCCTTCTTCTGCCGGTTCCCCATTGATGAACCAGCTGAGGGTAGCTACAGGAGATGAGGGACCGAAGGTACAGTTGAAGCTGGCTTTCTCGTTGATGGTGTATCTTGACCGGCGACTGAAGATTTTAGGATCCTTCTCAGGTAAATCTGAAACAAAGACATGGTAAAATCTTCAAACTCATTGATATTTAATAAAAAACTTTTTGGCAAATATCTTACAACCAAAAACTATTAGGAAAATATTACGTTAAATTTATTAATCGATAGTGGAAAATCTTTTTTCTGTAGAATTGTATTCTCCACGTTGAATTCCCACCACGAATATAGTTTAGTTGAAAAAATGGTCACAGGACTAGTTTTATGTAATTAAACTATGTAGGTACCATGTTTGTTATTAAGTGTTAATAATTTCATGAAATACATAATAGGTTAGTTTGGATTGTTTGCGCTTTTTTTAAACATACACACCAACCTAATGGTGAATTGCAGTTTATCGGATAGTTGGTTGTTTAAAATATAATGATATGTACTACAGTATTTTGGTTTTAATTAATTCAATAGAAACTGTTATAAACCATAGCGAAGAAGCTTCCAAATGAAAAAAGTAAAAACACTGACTCGGTTCTAGAGAAAATAATTAATTCTTTTATGTAAGACACTAACAAAAATAGTGTAAGAAGATAAATTACAACTTAAATTAAACCTTTGCTTGTAATCGTTAAACTTTATTTTTACTAGGGTGTGCCTATTAATGTTACATATTATGAAATTATAACAAAATGTGTTGTACGTAGGTACCTACTAGAGTAAGTATTAGTTTTTATGAGAACCAATTCATTTTTTAAATATTTTTACTGTTAAAATTGAAGCAGGTACCTGCAAATAAATTTCGAGTATTTTTTTATGATTACGTTTTTTTCAAGATTTTCCACAGGTGGTAGTGATCATAAAACAACATCGGATTAGTAGATTAATTTTCAAACGCATTTGACACACGGGTAAAAAAAATAATGGAGCTTAACATTTTTTAAATTAATTTAAATTGCGTCGGTGGGCAATTATTATGAATGAACGTTGTTGCTGAAAAACATGCTTTCCATTTTGAGTCACAGCACACGCCTGATGAAATTATATTCCGGTTAAAATGTTTTTACTAAATAATTATTTTACATATTATCACGCAGAAAATTTGCAACTGTACAACATTAAAATACGTACATACCTCAATCGTTGTTCAGTATTAACGTTGACATTTTTTAGTACGCAAAAAAACGTAATGAATATTTTGGTTTTCAGTATAAGTAACAGGAATATATTATAATATTAAATCAAAAATCTTCATGTATACTTTTGGTTAGCATATCATTAAGGTTTGTTTTGGATATACAATTATTTTTCTCTTCGCACTGATTACTATACTTATTCATGTCATGAATTTATTTTATTTAATTTTCACAGAATAAAAAAATATAACATATTACGACCACCCAAACTAGGTATGTGCTCGTATCATGGTGGTGTGCAATTTATATAAAAGTATCATATGAAACATATTACCGCTCAATAACAAGATTAAAAACAACAAACAAAAGTCAATAATTTTCTATTTAGTACGGGGATGTTATGATCGACCATAGTGGACACAACAAGATAACAGAATCCGACCGGTGATCGGAACTTTTTTCGGATTCCACAGCGATTGGTTAACGTCATTTCGGTTTTCATAGGTAGATGACTTTTTATTTTGTAATTTTTTATTATTTATTTTTTATTATTATTATAATGTACATTTTTTTCGTATATTTTCTTAGAAAGCAAGTACTTTGTGGTTTGACATATTTGATGAGATGAAAAAATTACTTTGTATAAGACCACAGATTCTATTCTATTTTTTCTGACTGACCAGGGTACAATATTAAACTGATATTTTTTACCTTAATGATGCTTAGGCTAAGCGAAACCAGTCGGTCATAAAAATTTAAATAAAATCTGTTGTCTTGTACAAAGTTCTTTTTTCATTTCATTGTTTTTTATTTCAATAACCAAGAAGTAATTCATAGGGTGGGCATTTATGAGAGTAAAAAAATGTGTTGTATACCTAAGCATTGTAAACATTACCGAAAGCTTTCTTATAAAATTATTCAGGAAGGCTTCGTATCCTATCATGTGTTACTATCGATGTGAAACTAAAGCTTTAACCACTTAAAAGTGCTGGGTAAAATAATAATAATAATAATTAACTGATTTCTATAGCGCCATTTTTCTGGAAGAAATATCACCTCAAGGACGCTTTACAACATGATTAACATTACCTACAACTTAAACACTGAGACTTATAACTAGTGGCGTATAATTTATAACTATGCAATTACAGCTAAAACCTATGATTGGTGACTTAGAATTTAGACTAATAACTAAGACTTATGCCTAATACTTATAACTAGTGACTTACAACTAACATAGAAAGGTTCACTGAAGAGGTAAACCAATATAAGTATGTTGTAGGCGTGTCTGTATGTCTTAAGTAAGCTCAATTTTTCCTTACTTCTGTTGAAATTTATTAAACGTTTTTAATTATCGAATTTATTTCTTGAGCAAAAATAAATTTCACTGGCCCGGCTCTTATCTTAATTGATGTTTTATTTTCAATAAGCTTGTCCGACGATCGATACAGATCATACTTCTACGAATTATCTGTTCAGTGGTTAGGTTAAGTTAGGTACATGCCCGTTGATTAAAGGCATTCCATACATTGCCTCGACACTCTATAGAATGTCTGATTAACACGTATTTATCACACTCCCGACTACTTTTCTGGGCAATATGAATAATGTTCGCGCACTATGCACAATGCCCTATTAATCACGTAGTTTGTAACACACAAACGCAATATTGGCTTATAGGTGCGTCGTGATAAGGGTTGCCATCAATTTTGAACAATTGTTACTCCAATTTAATAAAGCCGGGACCATTATGGACCACTTTGTACTTTACCGACATCATGCTTACCATGTATATTTGAAAATAAAATGAACAAGCCCTCCAATAATCAGAACAAGATCCGAACAAGCTAAGCGATCGTGGAAAATACGCAGGTGAGATTTGTAGATTAAGTATCTTATTTTATGACCATTTGGGGCCCAGTGTGGATCCAGAGGTCACTGGTTCAGAAAATGGCAAAACAAAAATAGTATTTAGAAATAATAAAAATTAAATAATAACTTTGTGTAAGACCTCAGCTTTTATTTTAACTTTTATGATTGATCGGTTTCGCTTAGTCTAAGCATAATCAGGGTATGAAATAGAACTAAAGAAAAATACAAAGTATGCGGTTATATAAAGGAAAACACAATATTAAATAAAATAAGGAAACAGTGAGAAAACAATAGAATAAAATTTAAATTATAACAAAGGAACAGAGAGAATGAGACAGATAATATGAGGTGATTAAAGAATAATGAGAAATTTTTAGATGGGAAATATACTTAATACTAGACTACTAAAATAAATATAATAAAATTACTTATAAAATCTGTAGTCTTATACAAAGTTATTATTTCATTTTCATTAAATATGTCAATCTACAAAGTGATTGCTTTTTACGAAAATATAAATAATAGCCAATGTTATCTTACTTATCAATCAATATTCGTATACTAATATTCGGTCGAACCAAGAAGTCGAATAATTATTTATTATCTTAAAATTCGATTCTCACACAATTCACTTTAGAAATAAATAAACATCGGATTACGTGCATTTGCATATTTGCATACGCAAAATGCATTTTTGGTCTTTAGTGCATGTGAGGGCCTTTTTTCATCATTAATGCAAATTTCATTGCTTTTCTTCTTCATAAATTAGCTTCTAAAAATGGTTCATATTGCTGTCGGTATGAATCCCGCATGTAAGGAATCGGTTATTTTCGGAATATTTTTTTATCAAAAATTAAACCTTAGGAGATATGACCTTCTTAGAGTATCGTTGGCACCCACTTCCTTACCCCATGAAATGAACTTTTTTTTCAAGGAATCGGTACTTTTCCTTTGTAATTTTGAAACCCACCCTCCCCCCCTAGAGTTTAATACATCGTCATTGAAAAGGCAAAAGGGCTTAAGCGACACTTTGGTAAAAAATTAGTTAAATGTGCTCTTGATCATTTTTTTTCTTCGTCGAATGCTTAAAAGACTTTTGATGCGCTTCAGCAATCTAAAACATATTTGCCATTTAGGAGAAGGCTTGACTCAAGCGACCCAAGTTGGCTTTTTTCGGGTTTTTGTCGCTTCATGTAACTCAGTGAGAGCATTGAGTTACCTAACTAACTTTTTTTTCTAAATCCAACCAGGTACTGAAGACTTATGAATTTTATTGTAAAATAAATTTAAAAAAAACTGGTGTAAGCTTCTCAAAATGGCGCTTCAGCTCTTTAGCCTTTCTGGCAACGATATATTGTGGCAAATTAAGTTTTTTGGACTCAAACATTATGAAATTTGTGCCTGAGCTTCACAAAAATAAATAAAACGTGCTTTTGGCGATGTTTTTTTTTTACATAATTCCAAACAGGCTGATGACTAGCGTCAAGTGGACATTTCAAACTTATCGCTACCAGCGCAAGGAGTGCGTTATTTCGTTCCTTTCCATTTTTAACTGTTTATTTTTTACAGGACCGATTTTATCCAACTAAAGAAAAAACAAACTGGTACACTTCAAATATGGGTAAATTTATAACATTTATATGAGACATCTTTGTCAGTGGGAGAACCATTTGTGTCAACAAATGTTCAATAACTTCTAACTAGTATTTTGAATTCCGCTGCGTATCAGATCGACTGTACTTTACGTCATGTAACAATATGTTATTTCATTGTGACAATTTGTAACAAAACTAACCACCGCCACCCCGACGCTTTAACAGCACGAACACCCACTACAAATACGTCATAAAATTTGTCCAGCGCCGCGCCGTTACATCGTTGAGACAATGTTCCGCCATGTTATCCTTGTGTAAAATACAAAGGATATCTTCATCTAGTTCGTAAATCTGTCACGTGTCGGGGGACAAATCTCATATACGATGCGGAGGCTGCGATATACGGGACCCGCCGCAGCACGCGTCAACCTTGCGTTATTATTACGCCCGCCTGTTTTGTGTACAAAACTACACAAGTTTTTGCCCGTTAGACTTTATTAGATATTTGGTGTTGCTCCGGAAAGTTGGTGTGTGGTCTCGCCTGCAGATAATTACTTGCTACTTTGTTGATTATTTATGTGAAAATTTCACGACCATTTTATGAACATTAATAATATTAAAAAATCGTATTTTACTTTTCTAATTTATAAACTGCTAGGTTGTATTAATTTTATTCATGTGATTTTTTGAGAAAACTGTAAGCTTTTAACTATCAAATGAAGAGAAAACATAGCTTTTAATAATAGAGTGAAAATCTACCAATAATCTTATCCCTCAGCGGAATATTAGTTTGCTTGTCTCTGCAAAGCTCTTAAACAGTAAGTCCTAGCATCATATTACATAACGTCCCGGATATATTTCCCGTTCTGGATTTTTTTTCTCAATGAAACTAAATAAAAATTAAAATAAGCAACGTTATTTACATACGTCGTAAGCAATGGATTTTACCAAGAAAAGTTCAAATGTTAACAGTAAGGTGTTGGATAATATTGATTTTCCCAATCAAAATCTCTGGGAAAACCTTGTAGTAATGTGAGTATATCTATGAAATGCTCCAAAGGATTTTTTTGAAGAGTCCCAAATTTTTGTAGCCATTGGGACTATGGCATTCACAATGTGGGTATGTCGTGAGGCTGAACGGAGTAGGGAACGGGAAGAGATGGGCACTAGGAAGGTACCTAGTTATTCAGATCGGGTCACTGAGCACGAATAAAGCCTTTTTAAGCAAAGTTTCGATTCCTAACGGCGGTCTTTCACTAAGGTGATACGTGTATCAAATCACTATGGAATTTGCCACAAATCTAATTTATATTTAAAAAATATTAATTGTATGTGATATAACTCGCGACCTTAATATTTATCGTCAAGGATTTAAATTTATGTTACTTTTTATTGAAAAAATATTATATTACCATGATAAATTAAAAATATCAGCCTTTTCGCGAAGTAGTCGCAAGTAATAATTCCTACCTTGAAATATTTTGAAGCGTTATTTCATCAGAAAAGTAGGCATTTTCCAATATGTCTGAGTAATTTGTATTATACCGAGTAGGTTTTAACCTTTACAATTTTAGTTATGAAGATTCATAATTTAAAAATAATCGTTTTGGAAGAACATTACTTAAGAAAACTCAAGCGCCCGCGGTATAATTTGTTAATGAGTAATTTATCACAGCGCATTACGTAGGTACTGAAAATATATAAAATAGGTATAATTGTATACGTTCATGTGATGACAAATAATGTCCAAATATAGGAACCTACTACCGAGAGAGTAATACTTAAAATTTGTTTTTCAATGTCACTTCACGATTCACCATTTGTCTAAAAAGAAAACCATTTACATCTCTAACAGCCTAAACTTCGCTTCAGCTTTCACCGTTCAGCCAGAAGTATGTGTTGCTGTAGAAAATTTGCACTATTAAATAAATAACTTACTAAAGGAGTATATTGCCTTTTTACTAGAAACGGGCATAATCGAAACTTCTTAATATTCGATCCGATTTTAATATACGATCCGTGTTATTATTTATCCATCCAAAAAATAAATACGAAATATCCTTGGATTTTCAAAATATTTAGATAGTTCCTATCACTATTACCTATTACCAATTTAAAATGACTCAATATCTATGGCAATATAACGTATCTAGATTGAATTATTTAAAGGTTACCTCTTCGGAGTATTCGTTCAGCTGTATCGAACTTAACCACGTTCTTGACATGGTTCAAAATGACATGTTATCTATTATATAATACTAGTAATCATGGTCATTTGAGGATTTGGTGTAGACCCTTTAGCTCTGTTAAAAACTAATAACTGAGCTCCGGACAAATTGTAATAAGGATTCCACAAACAGAAATATGTATTATTACCACCAGAAAAAAACTAATGGTTAAGTACACTGAGTATGCAAAAAGGTGTTATTTATAATTAAGTTGACTGTATATTACCAAGTTACAGTTTGATAATACCTTCGAATGGTGAAGCAAATGTCAAAGCATAACGTAACTTAAATTAAACCGAACAAAATAATTTTAAAATGTTAAATTATAAAAAAGCAAATTGTTTTATGCACTAAACATAATCAAAATAATATTTTATATGTCTTCACACACTATAATGACAATGAATTTAACGGAAATAGAGTTAGAAGTCTAATTTGAATTTTTCAGGTTGTATAAACACATAAACTAAGGGCTCAAATACAATACTCTTCACTGATAAATTATGGAGGAAGGTAAAGCAAATTATTGTTTCTGGTCATGGGACCAAGTAGATATCTCATCCGTCTTTCATGATATTGCACAACATATATATATTCGATGTACATGCATTATCTACACGGATTGTTTTTAGCTGAAGCGTAATATGAAATATGGAAGCACAAGAGTTCGCTCGTAGAAATTCTAATGGAGTATCGAAGAAGAAACCCGTGTGGAATAAAATCAGAGGAAGTTGAAAAGCGTAGATTGCAGTCACAGAGATAACCGGACCAAACTATTTACCTATAATCTTAAGCTTTTTACCCCACTTTTGATTTGTAAATTTGTTGTGGTTTTTTTTCAAATAGCAGAAATTGATTAATAAGTATAACTTTGTATTTCGAAAACTTATTTATCTAACTTAATATCAAGGCAATCACATATCCGACCTTCATACCAATAGATTCCGCAGCTGTAGACGAATTTTCGCTTTTCGAATATAATATCTTCAGTAACTCCTTTCATTACCACCACAAAGGCAAACGAATCAGAAATAATTTAGTTTTTGGCCAAACTTTGCGTAAGCGGAAACGTACCACAATACTGCCATTAAGGCTGTATGAGCTATGGTAATAAGATTCCAACGGCACAAACATCTAACGGACCCGCTCTTATCGCAGATCTGTGATTCCCCGAATCCAATCTCCCTTTATGCCACACTCGAGGGCAGTACATATTAAAAGTAAGGAATGTAGAATGAGTAGATTCCTGTGGTATGACGCATTGCAGATTTTGAAATCGATAGCTTTTTGAAAAACGTCCCGAGCCGATTAGGATCGTATGTCAAACGTCGACAACTCGATATCAGGTGAAAAGTCACGAACAAAGGATATGAAATACGTACAAGTTTCCCTCAAAAATGTTTTCTTTCGGCAGTAAATAGACTTTCCTTCGGAGAATCTCGTGGCAAACGAGGATTCCTTTCATAATTTTTAGTTATTTCAAAAAACAATTTTGTTCATATTCAATCTGTTCCACGGCCGTTGAATGTCATCTTCTATAAAAATGGTTTATCTTTTAAAAATCGTCTGGAAGAGAGATGTATTTAATGCAGCATACAAACTGATGTTTATGCTGTTACTCAAAATGCTTTGTAAGCAATTTAAAATCAAACCCAGCTGACTTAACGGACAGGCATTTTTAAATGGCCGTTTATCATCGCAATTTATTTTACAAGGCATTTAGGCGTCGATTCTCCCCGTCTCCTCTGGAATATTTGAATGGTTATTAGTTATTACCGAAGTAAAATCAATACTGCCAATAACTTTGTGAAACGGACTTTTATCCCACCTTTCAAATTGAGGTTCTGCACATTGGTACCGAGTCTTATTAGAGAGCAAATAAAATGATTTATTCAGCTTTGCATTTCTGATTCATGTTCCGAGATGAATGTGAACTTCAGCAGTGGCCGAACTACTTCCTCCATATTTAATGATGCTACGTTGCTTAGCTCGAACATAAATGATAAGCATGCTCTATTTCTTGGGAAATATTGCTTCCCTAAAACTGATGGATAACTTTATTCCAGTACTAAAGTTGGGATAAAGTAAATCGGATTCTCGGGAAATCATGCTTTCTTCTTTTACAAATAATTTATTACCATAATATAGCTTACTCTTATGACCCACTTTACATATCTTCGTTCTTCGGTCTGATCTTACTAACAATGCATAGAAAAGTTGCTAAGTTTCGGAAAGCAAACAATGCATGTCCCGGGAAACAACAAGTTACTTATCACAAACAAGAGAAAGAGCAATGACTTATTCGTTTAACAATCTAATTTATCCCCGTGTACTGAAATATTAAGGGTTTATTTACGAGCGCCTTTCCACTGTGTGTTCTCTCTCACTGCAATTATCATTGAAATGACAAGTGTTAAAAGCATTGCTCACAAATGTTAGCAGTTAACACTTTAACTTTCATCCAGTTAAAGGTTATAAACCTACGTATGAATAAAGTATTTCTGTTTTGAGTATCTGCCAATTTAAGGTATACAGTTATTACAATTTTTTTTACTCATTTTATCAACCTTATTTGATTCATTGATTTCGGTCTTTTTAATTATTTATTCGTAAAAAGCATTAACTTTGTGGCTTGCCATATTTATAAATAGAACATATATAAATAGAACATATATACTTTGTTTTTAACCACTTTTTTATTTAAAATTTTGTCTACCGGTTTCGGAAGTACCCTTCCATCATCAGGACAATATTAAATTAATCTTTAGATAATAACTTCATCTCTTCTGGAAGAAACATATGTGGAGATAAATTCTGTACACGATCAAAAAATGTATGTTTTGAAGTATCTTTTTACGAATATAGAACATATATACTTTGTTTTTAACCACTTTTTTTTTATTTTTTTATAAAATGTGCTTACACCATTTTAAGTCAATAATATTGGCTAAAGAAAGAATTTTAAAAACCAAATATATGCTCAAATCTCGGTTGCTGCAATAACTTGTCATGCTTTTTAAGGCGTAGGGTTTGAAAATGAATATTTTTCAAATTTATAAAATGAAAAGGTGTGGTATCCGTTAAAACATTGTATTCTAATAAAATAAATTACTAAAATAAACTGAAAAACAAAATAAATATTGCTGAAATAAGTCAAATAAAATTAACATAACTATTACATTCTGACACTTTTCAATCAAACATCCAATTAAAAAAGCTTCGTAAAATATTCGTGATACGTTTCGCTGGGCAAATATTGATAAACTAATGCAACTGATGTTGCAAATTAATAGTCGATATCTCGTTAATATGGAGTAGAAAATAGCTTTTAAAAGTTCGCCTTGCACATCGAAGATTCCACCTGCTCCAAATGAACGAGCACGCTCCTCGAGGACGCGTCCTACTTTCTCGAAGTTTATGCTTGTTTAGAATGATAACCGCTCGAGGAAACTATTTTGTCTCTTTAAGCAATAGTTACTTACTTTATCCGGATATTTTAATGTTTTATGTGAATATCGCACAAAAGTCCCAACTGCCCCAGCCGTTTAAAGCCAGTGGGACTACGACATTCCACTCTGTTAAATTATATTCTACATATAGGTACACATCAAATAAACATGTTTTACAATTAGGTAAATTAACTTTTTTCTTTTATTGTAGTATTTATTTTCAAGACTTTATTTTACTTTATTTTATTTACATTTACGGCACAACATTTACCATTGGTAAACAAGTAAGAATGAAGAAGCACAATTTTTTTTAGTGAAAAGTATTAAAAAGAATACATAATTTAAGGTACTACTAAATCAGAGCAAGATAGAATTATATGATGGTAAACTACCAGTAAAATTGAATATAATAATGTGGAATTAATGGCAATGAAATAAATTATGTGTATTCCAAAAGATTCATTTAACTGTGTTCACATAAAGTATTCGTATAATTACTGTTTGTAAAAAGTAGTGATAAATTTGTTACAATAAGCGAAAACAGACGAAATTATTGCTTAAAAAGATAAGACTAAAAGTACAATACAAAATAAAGATAATTAATAAACAAAAAAGTAAGTATAGTAGACGTGATAATATTAATCGATATTTAACGTAGTTATAGGGTGTAGATTTGTCTATTGATGCTTTTGTTAATTAAATAATAATTTTGTATCAAAATAAACTACCGCATACCATAGTTTCATCGATATGAGAATATTTATTCCCTAATCGATGTGGGCGATGAATTATTGAATTCCGCTCTGCGTTACTACCTATATTGTTGCAGCAATGAGGTAACTTGAGGAGGGTTGATCTACTAGGTATATATGATTAAGTCATAATAGTGCATCAAGAAAAATGGAAATATAATGTTGATATACCTGGCCAATATCAGCATAAAACACCTCAGCATAACAAAAAACATTAATCATCCATTGGCTAAACTAAAAATTAAATCAATAATATGACGTAAATACTGTTTTTCTTCAAAATAATTCATTGGTACCTATTTAACCGAAACTAGCACTAGAATAAATCTTTTTCTTCGTAATGCTATAGATTGATGTACATTTTTTTATTTACGAAAAAAATGCTCTCGTGATATTAGCCTTCCCGGAATGAGTCTTTTATAAACACTGAACAGATAATCCTTAGAAGTGTGATCCACACTGATTTGGTACACTAGACGCGCCCACGACACCTCTATCGGTTTATTTTTCAGTAATTTCAGCTGTGTAATTATGTACCCAATGAATTATTTTCGTATTAGAAAATGTTCCTCTACCCATCTTCTTCCCCTCCGCTCTACTTTCAGTCTCACAACATACCCCAAACGGGGGTTCGATATACTTACTGGCTCTAGACGATTGAAAGCAGTTAGGACTTTTGTGCGGTATTCACTGTTAAAAAAAGTATGTACGAGTATACATTAAAAATAAAAAAAGATAATGGGTCTTTCTCCAGCATTTGCCTTAACGACGCCTTTTACCTTATTATTTCAGCTAGGGTTGAAACTTGACATTCAAAATAACCACACTAAAGCACTTCTTTTTTTAAATACAATCAATTTTTCAAAAACGATATACTGGTTATCAGCCACTCCCTCCTTTAAAATCACGCTTCTTTTTTCTTTTTTTAAAGAAAGACAAACATTCCCGAGTTACGAATAACCTGACAATATTTGAAAAACTTTCACTACCATCATTACGAGCGGAAGATTTCCCTCGTGCAATGATGGAGGACTTGGCTAGCACAGGAATCGAACCCACGACGCCCGGATGGGAATCCGACGCGTTTGTCTACTCAGCTAATAGCCGGTCTAAGTACACAAGCTCATCCTCCAACTGCAAAACTAATGTGTTCCTGGAAAGTTTTTGCCCGGAAAATCTACGTTGGTTTAGAAACCGAACAGTTTTTTTTTTTAATTCTACCACATTTAAAAAATATTATTAATTATGATACGCCCACCTTTAAATCAAACATTAAAAAAATCCTCGAACAAAATTAACGATCTCACAGATGTAAAAATGCTCATCTCCCGAGTCCTGTGTAGCGGTGGTAAGTATCACGCGGAAAATTCCCTGGAAATAAATAATATTTCTCTCCTCTAATCTGATAGCCTTACGACGGATTGTGTTCGCCGAACATCTGCTCGCTTCGCACACTCTGGACCCGCGGTCCCGCCGCTGGAGACCGGCATTAAAGATAACTTTCATCCCGTAAACAGTGCGACAAGACAAGAAGTGAGGGACGTATTTTAGTATTAAGTTATTAACTTCCGCAAATAACTTTTCATCTCAATCTTAACGCTAAAGAGGAATATAACTAGGTTTAGTATTGCAGAAGGGAAAATGTTACGAAGATTATTTTCTTCTTAAACATGAACACGTCGACACTTTTATTTATATTAATAATCTTTTTCGTATCTGTTTGTCTTATCTCTAAAAGCTAAATACCGGTTGAGAGAGCTGTCTCTCTTCTGACTGAAATCTCGTAGGACGTTGATATATTATTCAATGTTTTGGCTTAAATCAAACAGACATTTTTATTTATTTTAGTAATACATATTTTTAGGGAGTAGGTAATATTTGAAATGTTGTATTTTATTGTTACTTGAAAGTATGTTATTTTATCTAGAATAATTCTTTTTTTATGATTAAAACAATTTCACTACTGACTTGAATGTACACTTCTTTCACAAATATTTTACAATAATAAAAAAACAGATTTCAATAGTAACATTCATCAAGCTCTGCAGCATAACGTTTTGAGCGTTAGACGCTCGGGGCGGAACACTGTAGGTTCCAAGTTTTATTTCTATGCGGTTAGGTTGAGTCAGTCTGAGTACCTATTGTGCTCTCGATAAACCATGCAAACAAATGATTTAATTCAATATTGTTGTAAGGAACATTGCAAAATCGTTTTTTTATATAGATTATATTAATCGAATTGTTTCTTCTTCTATCTCCTCCCGATATCGTGTAATATTACGTTATATAATGATTCTTTACGACATTCATAGTAAATACCGCACACGAGTCGCAACTGCTACCAAGCGTCTGGAGCCAGTGGGTCTATGGCATCCCTTATTGGGTATGTTGTGAGTCTGAAGGTATTGGGCAGGGAAAATAAATGGAGAAACGAAAGGTTCGAAAGTATCTTACTATCAGATTCGGTCACCAAATATGGCTAAAGCCATTTAAAGCAACGTTTCGATTTCGAATGGTGTTCTTTCATCAGGGCGATACAGGGCGGGTATCTACCATTATTACATTTTAAATTATTATATATATATATAGATATACCTATATATTATCGGGTCATATAAAATGCATTTTTCATTAATCAAGTGAATTAAACATAATTTTTTTCTCGTGTTTTGATTTTATTTTTTTCGTTGTAAAACGCTGTCAAGTGATTTTTCACGATTCTTTCAATTTGAAAATGGATAACCTCCTCGAACCCAGCGTCACCTTCAGGTAACATTTAAGGCATCCTGATTAGATTTAACAATTTGATTATCTTTTTGTTAATAAGGGCAAATCATATGCGTTTCCACAGGAAAAAAATGAATTAAATATAGTACATAATTACTGTTTATTACATGGAGACGGTGTCTTTATTGGTTTGAATCAATGCAAGTGCAATTGCCGTTCGATTACCGTGCATGTAGGTGTTAATTTCAGCCTGTAAGAGCCAGTGGGTATTTCCTAACGTTGTGACCGCTCCGTGCGAACTACTGCAAAGAACTACTTCATTTTGCGGCAGTTTAACCTCATTCATTTTTCATTGAACAAATACTTCAGTTGAAGTTAGACTACGAAGCTACAAATAACTACTTTATTTTGCGGCAGTTCAGTTGCGAAGTTGAACTTCAAAGCCCACCAAGAAGTACTTTAATTGACTGCAAAGACTTCAAAGAACTGCTCCATTTTGCGGTAGCGCACACTTCAATTGAAGGTCAACTACAAAGATTTGGCGAAAGAACTGGTTCTTCTCCAGTGTTAGAATTTTTGTCGATTTGTTAGTACTTTTCGATTTGAAATCTCTACCGACTAGTGTTTTTTTTTCGGAGAGGAATTTTTGTTGATTTGCTAGTACTTTTTTGTGGAGGAACTTTTGTCTCTTATCTTAAATCTCTACCTACCTATACTATTTTTTGGCGAGTTCGACTTCAATTGAATTTTTCACTGCGAAGGGTTCATTTTTAAAGAACTAGTAGTTCGCGAAGCATTCACAAAACTTTGAAATTTTTCCCAACGCTAGTATTTTCGAAATAGCATCCCTTTGAATAGTTTGACGTTGTGTTACTGCTGGATTGTTGTACCCCCAATTGCTTATACTCCTACACTTCCTTCCTCGACTCCAGCCCACACAGCCAGTCCCCATTCTCTCGTACCTTTATACCTCCATCCTCTACTGCGCCCCACAAAGCTAGCCCCTCGGGCTCTGCGATTCCCTCTGGTTAACCGAGTAAATAGCAACAAACATTCTTTCCACGAGTTATTGAATGATCGCGCTCCGTTTTAGCGCTGTTTGCTTATGTATTTCAAAACAGTAAATAAATACGGGGTTCCATGAATTCAGGTTTGCCATTTGTGATACAACCTACGTATACAGTGTGTACAACTGCAACCGAAGCAATGTATTGGTTTTTATGTGCTTTGAAAATATATATTTTCTTACCCAGAGTAATTAAAGCCATAGCATTCAATTTGGGGAGTGGTGCGAAGCCATGCACGAAGTTAGAGACGGGAAGGAGACAAATGAGAAAAGGGATGTTAATAGGTACCTGATTATTCCGATCTTACAATAAACATATCTAAAGCGAATTAAAGTCACATTTCGTGTCTGAATTTTAGTTTTTTAAGAAAGCGGTACGAGATTATTAAAATTTCACCCATCGTTAAAAAACCGCAATATAATTTTTATTTGTCCTTCCTAGGTTTTGACCTCGTTAACTCCAAGCCCTGAGCCAAGGAGCTTTTTGCTTTACTATGCAGGTGCGTTATTGATTAATGATCTGTTCGATGATTAAAACATAAGTGAGATGGTGATAGAGCGTTTAGTATAGGTTACACGATATCCCTGAGGCGAATGCGCTTAAAACCATGTATGGCCGTGTTAAAAATGTGGATATCCGAATCGAATGCAAAGCTCATGCAAGGATCAAGAAAGGGACGCTTTTATGGTTTGGGCATGTAGAGCAAATGAAGCAGAAAGGGATGTGTTAATAATAAATGATGCGAAAGTGAATGGAACAAGAAGTCGGGGACGCCCGAGGAAGACATGGCGTGATCAAGTGACCAATAGCCGAAGTACGAATGTGAATGAAGCGAGGAGTGTGTGCCAAGACAGAATTGTATGGTGGTCCGTCCTCTCTGCCTACCCCTGCGGTGAAACGGCGTTATGGGTAGTTAGTTAGTTATATCAACAAAGTACTGTTTTACTTTTTTAACATGTAAGATTAGCTTCATTTGTGAATAAAAGTGTGTAATTAACGGTATTTGGCAATTTACAAAGGTCTAATTATTTTTTTATATATCTTAAAATATAATCCCCAGTGGTACACCCTGTATTTGATGTTTAATGTACTGTAACAGGGTTTGCTATATTTGGGATCGTCCACCATACCTCATACAAATAAATATCTACCATTTTTATTCCCTTTATAACAAACATAGCCTTTATACAGATATATGTATAGATTATTAAAAGAATATCAAGAATTTTCAAAGAATATCAATATGGAAAAGGACATAAAAAATAAAAGATTAGGTTGGGGCTGAGACACGATGTCGAGACCTCTTCTCTTTTTCGGAACCTCTACTCTCCCATCTCCCATCTCCCGCGTCTTATTTCATTTTCATTTTCTTTGAAGATTGGTGATATTCTTTCAATAATTATTTTTTAATATAGATATCCACATAACACCTATTCTTCCTTAAACTTAATTAAAAGTAAACATCAGATAATAATAAGACAAAAAACAATATTTACAATTCCACTAGTGGTTTCTTAGTAACATTCTGCTTAAAATAAATAAATAATTATAATTTTAAATAAATTTAATTTAATTACCATATGTCAAAACATATTTAATTGATATAAAATAATATGTAGTATATTTGCGGCACGTTTCAGAGTGGTAGATACTTTTAGAATCGACGTGGTTAAAGAGCACTATTTCGAATCGAATCGTTGCTCGAAATGACTTTAGCCATGTATAGTGACCAGATCTGAACAGCCAGGTACTTCCCAACCTTCCTCTTTCCCATCTCATTACCTTCCCTATTACCTTCAGCCTCACAGCATACCCCAATTGGGGATGCCATAGTATTACTGGCTCTAGACGGTTGGGATCAGTTGAGACTCTTAGCGATATTAACCCACCTACCTCAGAACAGGTTCTTATAACCTAGTGAAGTAGGTAACGTAAAAAAGTAAGAAACAAAAAGGTAATAAATAATAAATAAAATTTAAAAAAACTACAAAAAATAATAATAATAAAAAAAAAATCGTGAAAAATTATAATAAATAAAAAACGCACAGTAAGCTGTAACTGATCTCTTAATTACGGCCAACTGAACATTATAAAATGTATTTTTTATTATACTGTTGTTTAATTTAGCAACCAATATTAGAATTCATATTCTATTCTGAATACTAAAGCTCTTTGGCCATAGACAAATTTAACCAATGTATTCTTGTTGTTATCAGTTTGCCATAAATATTGAAGTAGAAAGCATAAACTTGATTGGATGGCTTTGAACCAATATAAATAGATGATTTAGAAATTGGAATTGTGTTTGCCATACTAGTTGTACGGCCATTTATAATAATTCAAAGATTCTTCGCGGAATTTGAGGTTTTAATCGGAATATACGGTTTGAATTTGGTCGAATAAAGCAAACGCTGTATTTGCCGGCAGAATGGAATCAAATAAATTATAAACTGTTTGGTAACGGCTGGGTGATTAACGTTTTGAAACCCAGTGTTATTTCAAATTAACACGAATTTTGTATTTTTTCCGTAACTATAGCAATTTAAAAAACTCGGTTTTTTGTTTTCTAATAACTGGCAATTTTTACTATGGCATCTTTATGTATCTTTATATCAGGTTAGATTTCAGAAAAGTTGTATTTTACAAGTTAGCTAAGTTTTAATATTGATATTTGTGTGCATTTATGTGTTGTGTTAATTTACTAACTCAAAAGGCGATAAATTTCAATCAGTTAACGAGCATTAAATATATTATAAATGTGGAAAAAATAAATAGATAAACAAGGGGTTAAGTTCCTAGATCTCCATTTATATGTTTTTACATTAAATAAATTGTCACTTCAATGGGTTATTACATGCTAGTTTTTATTAAGCCTGATTCACACCAACGTCCGGTTCCGCTCAGTGCCGATATTGTTCCGCAAGAAAACTTATTGATATGGTATGAATATCAATCAAGGAGTATGTGCCAAGACAAATTTGTGTGGCAGTATATGCTTCTGCCCACCCTTGTGATATTTTACTACTTATTTAGTTAAATAATTATTTTGAAGTGTAAAAATATTTACAACGCAGTTTTTTAAACCATTTTTTTATCACTAAATAATATTTTTAATAATTATTAATTATTAAAAATATTATTTAGTGATAAAAAAATGGTTTTTGATAAAAAAAAATCTAGACCAGATTTGCTGTGTCGCGGAGCTTATCAAAATTACTTAATTATGTGCACTTGAAATAGAAAAATATTTTCAAAACTTATTATAGCGTTTTTTTTTCAAATCATTCGTCGGAGTCCCGGCTGTGCTACTTCATTATCAGAAAAATCTGGAATGGATATATTTATTAAAAAAGTGTAATGCAAAATTTTTAGATACGATCTAAAAGTATATATTTCTCGGTATAATGTAGGTAAATTTAGTTTTTTTTTAAGATTATCCCTGAATTAATCAGTTATCTGTGTATGTAGGTTTTTGTATAAACAAATTTGTTTTAATGACGTGTTAATGTGAGCTCCGAAGAACACCCTGAATTAGTGTGAGGCGTTAACACAAGAAAAACCTTTTTACTTTAAAAATAAATGTTGAATTAATGTGAACATAAAGGCGTGACAAATTTCCAAATCGTCTAAACCCATCCTGTTTCCAAAGCAAATAGTTACAGAGAAGAGTTTTTAGAATTTTCATTTATGCTTCGGCAAACTTGTTATTTATCATCGTTATCTTAAATGAAAGAAACATTTCGTAGTTTGTTTCAACACCACACAGAAATCAGAAGAAAAATATCTTTGTAGGTTTTTCAGACATATTACCGAGAGGCGCGTTCGGCAAAAAAAACACACAAATTTCGCGATGAAAAATGTCAAAACACGCACGTTGTTTGCAAATGGAGATCCTACTCTAACAAAACACGTCCTGCTACTTTGGGATCTTCGCAAAAAGCCTTACACGTCGCCGTATAGGATGTCCTTTCAGAGGCAAGCGAAATTACCAAAGATAATTTCAAATTTCAACTTCTTTGTGCGCAAAATGTAAAGGCGTACAAACCCGTAACGGCGGTATTCCGCAGTGTGTTTAGCTGGTAACGTCTCGGTATTTGCGAGCGTTTTGAGATTGATGCTGGGACGAGAGGCCCTGGGTTCTGGGGCTTTTGTTGTTCACACCGAGACTGAACAATGCGGATAACTACAATACCTCGGATAAACGATAGTAATCTCGGCGGTGTTATATAATTACTGTAGTAAAATAACAGCGTACCCACCACCCGCCGGCGCTAGTAATAGTGCATTTGAATACTGGAGGCGTCAATCAGCTCGGCTTATCGGCTAACGACCGTTTTGGCTGGGAGAAGCCTTTAAATGGTAAGCGCTTCTGCTCGCTTCACATTGTGTTACAGTGCTTGGGATTTGAGGGCTTTTATTACAGGCAACACCGGGAGTAAGGAAACTGTTGTTCGCAGAGAATGTAAACTTATCGACTTGTATTTCCTGAATTTATACCTTTTTTAAGAAGTACAACATTGGTAAAGGAATATACTGCAATAAAATGAAGCCAACCATATTTTAGCGCTGAACAGTGAACTGTTAAGTTAGTACTTATGAATATAAAGACACATCTTTAGGATTACAAGATTAATAGAGAGAAATCGTTAGTATTTTAATACTATTGTAAATAATTGTGTACTAGCAGTTAAAAATAGGTTATATTTTAGAGACAGCGTTTTGTGGATGTGTCATATTTTCATCCCATTGAAAATAATAACAGTATATAATGTTGGTTATTTTTAATAGCCCCTATCAAAAACACTCTACAAAACTGGAAAATTTTAATCAATAGTTGGATTTTCTTCAAAGTTTTTGACTATCCATATAGATTTTACAAACGATAGCTGGTATAAGCATTTATTATGTTCGGATAATGGTTGTCGCCGGCTGTTTAAGGGTTCAATTTTTTCGAATAAACTCTCGAGTGTAACGGAATTAAGGTACGGAAATACAAATTTGCACAACAGAGCGAACAAAAAAATATGGATGGAATTCAGGTACTTACGGCTAAGAGGAAAACAACTTCATACGATATGTGGTTTTTTACCTAACAAAAGGCAAAATCCGTCCAGCTTAGGAAAACCAAAGTATTTAAAATATTACTCACCAAGAACAACGAGGTCTCCATGATCTGAAACTGTCTGAAATAGGGGAGCTTCTCCCGAAACCTCGCAACGGTACCTTCCTGAAGACCCCAAGGTCAAGGGCGCCAATGTCACTGAATCTTCTGTGCAGTTATCCACCTGAAAAAATACATTACTTGGAGGTCCTTTCCACTTCACATGTCTACTTTAAAATGTCGTTGATGAAAAAAATAACAAAACTCATCTCATTGAAAAGGCAAGCCTGTTCAAAAATACTTTTCATTGTTGGTTTACTATCAGAATTTTATGAAAATAATAAAACGGACCATATTTCTTTAAAATCATTACTTCATGATCGAAAACTTCCATTTAAAAGTTTCATAATTACTAATATAATAATTAAGTCATCATAACTGTTTTCCAAATAACTTTTTTAATGAAGGTATTTTATCATCGATAAATGTATAATTTTCATCAAACAATAAAGTTTCGACAGATTAGTGCTAATTTTCGAAAAATAATTTTTAATTTTCTTGAAACTCTTTAATACAGATTCCGATTCTCGCAAGTTTAAAACAAATTGATATAAGAAAGTTTTCAAAGGTATAAATATTTTTTTCTAAGCTTTTGGAATATAATTTAATGCGTTTATAGTAGATGAAAACAAATATTTCAAGAAAAGAAAAATTCAAAAAGTTTGCTTCGCAAAAAAATGAATTATGACTTCCAGATTTCTACAAAGAAGTTTATTGTTTTCTCCGAACATTTTCTTAAAATTGTTTGTAAGATCTGAGCGCTAGTTTATCATCTTCTCGTAAGTCATACGCGTTTATGCGTTCGACAAAATTATGGATGGCGGGGTATTGATAATTAATTAACATTGAATAGATTTCCTTTGATCTGTTGGTAAATAAAATTACTGCTTCGGTACGGGAACCATTTACAAATTTATTTATTTTGAAAAAACGTGTTCAATTACCGTACGAAAAATACTCTTAATGTACGATTATTAGCTATCTTTAGTTTGTAAGTCTCTCTGAGACGATTTCTTAAGAACATTTCCATCATGCTGAGTATTTGAAGATATGTCTTAGTTCCACAACGTGGCTTTAAAGATATATGAGTCTTCATGTCAAGGCGGGACACTGTCATCACATATTATATGAATTGTCGTTCAACACTATCTTCAGATTTTCTATAGTGATTGGTGCTTTGCACTCTCAACAGCTACATGTGTTCCATAAGGTAGCAGTATCTTAATAAAAACTCTATTAATTCCATCTTTAAGTATCTACACATATTTGGACTTCCTATGAGCACTTATAATATGACGCTCATCTGATCCAACAAACGAATTCAATGATAATATAACATTTATTTTCATGTGTCAAACTCACACCGAATAAGTGGAGCAAGATTAAGGTTTGTCCACTGGAACGTTTCTGTCTTTGATATCAACGATGAGGAAAACCATCTAGTTCTAATGGTTAGTGCTGTTTGGGTGGGTAATGCACCCCTTCAACTGATACACTATTTAGTCAAATTAATAAGTACGCCAATCAGATAAAAGGCGTATACTGGTGGGTCATCTCTGGACACGAACCTAAAGAACTCTTCCTTGTATTTGTACCACTAGACCAAGTACAGCGTCTCACCCGGGTCGAGGTCGAATCTGCACTCGAGGTGGGTTTAATCATTTGCCGCGATCCCCTCAAGTAATGCACTGTTTACTTACGTTAATGTCCACGCCGAGCAGAGAGAAAGCCTGCACCGGTGGGTCGTCCCTCGGTACGAATCTGAAGAACTCGTCTCCATCCTTGTACCATTTGACCGAGTAGAGGGTCTCGCCCGGGTCGAGGTCGTATTTGCACTCGAGGCGGGTCGTGGCGCCCCGGAGAACATGGTGCGGTATCTTTACTTCCTTCAGGTGGAGACACCATGAATCGCCTATGAACAAACGAAAAACAATTATAATTTAATGTTGAAACAAGTTGTGTAACTATTAGATTGCCATGTTGTTTTTTTTAAACTTTTACAGCTATTTTCCCCTTAGCTTTGGCCTTGTTCTTGGCCTATCAAAATGTTGATACATTCTTATAGTCCTGCCCACGAATGTTCCGTTATACCCTGTATTTTTTTACATGTGTTTTTTTTTTTAAATAGAGAAGGCTTCAAAAAATCTCTCTGAGGTACGCCTAAAATTTTATATATTGTATAAGTTTGTTACAACAGTATCAAGTATTGGTGTCGGTAGAACCGATTTTTAATTACTTTCTATTTCTGAAAGTAAATTGTAATTAAAATATACGTTTTCCTATTTTATGTTGTATCTAAAACAAAATTTAAAAAATTACAAAAACTTGAAATACGTCATAATTTGATTTTTTTCTAGCGGCTATAAATTAATTAAAAAGAGGCTGCTTTTGAGAAATTCTATCGACTTGAGCCTTTAATTCCAAACCTCATCCCTTTATTGTTATTTATAGATCAAACCCTTTTCCTTCAGTACTTCTATCCCGCGTATTAAATCTCTTAGTTCTCAGATTATTTTTCTCAATAAAAATAGTAATAAAATCATTTCTTGCTAAAATGTTTAATTTCGTTTTCCGGTGCTAACATGAAAATAATGTATGTACACAATTTTTTTTTTTTATGAATATTTTTACTCAACTTTTTTTAATTTTTATGTTTTACCGAGAAATTACTCATAATTGTCGTAACAGCTTTCCGTGAATATATTTTCTTAAGATTTATTTAAACATCAAATTACGAAAGTATTATTTTGCATTAACATAATATATGCAGTAGAAAGATCTTTCTCAACTTATGTAACTGTCAAAAATATACATATTTTTAAAACTCAGAATATCTGTTTTGAGAACTCATAAATAAAAAAATCAGAATATGCCGATATTTCTGAAAAACGTTTAAATATTTTCCCTGGAATTGAGCAATCGGGTTTCACTGGCTCGCGAAACACTTGTAACGCAAGTTACTCGCAATCCAAGGTTCCACTGCATACTTGGTAGGCTCACTGTATCAACTTTTGGAGGTAGTTTCATTTGAACGTCTTTGTACATTGTGCATTATTGAGGATTTGGACGTTATTTGTAGATAAATATTCTAAGTAGCAGAATCAAAACGTTCCTTGAAATGCTTATCCTTAAAAAGTGACAAGATCTCAACAGCTAGGTACTTAACCATCCTCTTTCCCATCTGATTACCTTCTCTACATCTTTTAGCCTCGCAAGAACTCAAATTCGGGGTGTGGTAAAGATAACAAAAAAACTTACAATTTTTAACTTATTATTTTTTTTTGCTTATCTACAACCTTTCTTTGATTAAAATATATCGTTGTCAATGCCCGAGATATATAAGTAAATAAATTTTAATTCATGATAGTCCATGAGAAGTCTAACCACACATAAAGTCCAACGATTTCGTAAAACAAGGCATAAATTTCAAATATTACCCAAAAATTCCATAATATTTGTGTGTAATCGCATTGTTTCCTTCTATTGTTTACATTCCAAGCTGTCGGAGGCTCTTTATTGGCTGCTTTTCCTCGTGAAGAGGACACATTAGCATAACGAGCCAATAAAAACCACCATTGGAATAAATTCCAAATATGAAAAATGTTAAATGGAGGAATAAAGCGAGAAAAATAGTTTGCGCAAATTAAAGTTGCGGCGGGAAATTGAATGTTTTTATGGCGTTCTGTGAGTTTTTTTTTGTAAAATGTGATTTTTTAATGACTATCTCCATACTAGCGGCGAAATTTGTCGTTTTTTAAATATGAATACCGCACCACAGTCCAACTGTCTGAAGCCAGTGGGACTATGGCATCCCCAATAAGCGGTATGTTGTGAGTAAAATGGGAGTTTGGAGGAGAAATAAATCGTGATGGCGATTTTCATGTTTTTATTTATATTTTGTTATATCATCACATAAAATAAGCTTTTTATAAACAGAAAGTAAAAAAAAAACAAAAAAATCCTACATGGGCAAATCCAGTGCGTGGGTATAGTTGAGATTAGTAAGTTTATAGCGGTAAATATTTAAAGAAATGAAAAAAATAACTTTGTATGAGACCACGGATACAATTTTAACTTTTATGACCGACCGGTTAAGTTGATTAGTTAGTTTAATTTTGTACCCTGATGTTGCTTACGCCAAGTAAAATTAGAATAATATCCGTAGTCTTATATAAATTTATTTTTTCATTTCTTTAAATATGCAAAACCACAAAGTGATTGCTTTCTACAAAAATATTATGAAAATTTTGTTATGTGTTATGTAATTTTTAGAAATCAACTGAGTTTTTGCAGTCGGCTTTTTATAGTAATAACAGTAAAAGTAATACTTACATTTGTAGGTATAACAGTGTTCTCTTTTTCGGTGATAAGGAGATAATGAGCAATAAGACAAAAAAATACAATCAATCGAAAAATAAAATAATAAAATTTTAAATTAAATCAAGAAAGTTAATTTTTCAATTTCGCATTAAATTTTTTTTTCTGTTTTGTTTTGTTTTGTTTCAATGTTTGCTTTTTTAAATTATTTTTATTGCTGGTTCTGGTTTGGCTCTTATCGATCTTATCGAAGTACTGTAGATCTGACAATTTCGCACTGTTAAGAGTAAAGTACAAATACTCGGGGTGGCGGAAGACCATCTCTCTAATGACCCATGTTTGTTTCGCATCGATTTGTCAGCGTAAAATTAATTGTTATTATCAGGTTAGTAAAATATCACTTTAAAAAAAATATATTTTGACTGCGTGCTTTCAAATTATCAACATGCAATATCGACCACATTTTGGAATTGGATTCTAATAGGTTTCTGACTAGGAATTTGTTTAGCAATTTTATAACTTGTTACGACAATTTTTTTATTGATCTTAGTAGTGATCATTCTTTTATTCACAATTTGTTGAATGTGTGCCGGGAATTTTGGTTTGTCGTGCATTATTATGCAAAGACGCCTTATTTCGGTGACTTTTTTTCTAAATTTATTAAATATTTATAAAATAGAGAAGTATTTTTTTCTGGTAACGGCAAAATTTTCACATTTGTTCACATAAAAAAAAAAAGTTGTGAGAATACCATTTATGTAGTTTATCTGTTACACTGAAAAATTCTAAAGTGATTTAAAACGGCTATTTTATTGTATATTCATATCACCGGCGAAGAGCAATACTTTTGGGTTTTTAAAGCAGTTGACTATGTCGTTTATAGAAACAAGAAATTAAGCCGTGCCAACATAACTACCTTGTGTTGAAAAATTGTGTAGAAATTTAGTATTTTATTTTGACAAACAAGGACTAGTTAACCAATTTAGCATATTTTTTCTGATTTTCAGAATATGAAGTTTTCGGATCAGTACTTTGTGAGGCGCTCTATCAAAAGCTTCCGAGAAATCAGTGCACATAAGTCAACCTTTTTATTTTTTTTGAAAGACTCCAATATATAATATTACATAGTGGTGGAAAAATATTTAATTTTATGAATTTAATCTTTGATGAAGACACGCTGTTTATTATTAACTATTAGCGTATGATATATTTTACCCAGAACAAATTCAATCATTCGTAAATTTATAGAAAAGTAAGTAGTTTTATAAAGGTTTCAATAGCCGCTCGGTGTATTTGAAATGATCCTTTAAATATCAGTTGATTAATCTTCTTGAAGCAGTGACAAGACGGAGAGGGATTTGAGGCTTTATTCTAAGAAGGTAATAAGTCGGCACATTGCTCCCTCAGCAGTAACGGCGTGACGAGCACTGGTGCGAGGATGAATAATGCAGGGGAAAACTGTACCCTTCTCCAGCAGTGAGAGGCAGAACCTGTCTAAGTTACCCCGAAGCGCACAGTATGAAGAATAAGAACATATTTACAGGCACCATGAGGCGGGAAACGACCGGAATAGCAAACAATCCCTGCTGCACTTTTATTAATCGATTTAAATGGTAATTTTGGCAATCATCGGGCGTGGAGAGACCCATCACCCCTAGGTGTGCACTTCTAGAAATAAATTTATCATACATAACTCCCTTAATATTGAAATTCTGGAAGTCAAACACGTTCCAAAGAGATTTGGTTGGGATTTTATTTTCAAAAAAATTCTTGTGTGCATACCACACAAAACAATGGGGGACGGAAGGAAATGAGGAGGTGTGAAAGTTCCTGGCTATTTAGATATCTTCACTTTACAAGGTTTGAGCCTTTTCAAGGAACGTTTCGATTCTGAATAGTGGCATTTTACAGGGAATGTGCCTGAATTATACAATATATTAAATTCATATTAAATAAATTTGAAATAACACATCTAAATTACGTAACATTTGACGACTGAAAGAATATTAACAATCTTCGAAGAATGAAAATAAAAAACAACTTTGTAAAAGACCACAGATTGTATTTTTATTTTTTTATGACCGATCGGTTTCGCTTAGCCTAAGCATCATCAGGGTATAAAAACCGGTCGGTCATTGAATAATTAAATAAAATCTACGGTCTTATACAAAGTTGTTATTTCATTTTCATTAAATATGTCAAACCACAAAGTGATTGCTTGCTACCAAAATGTAATCTTCGAATTATATGAAAACAGAAAAAGACACAAAACTAAAAAGATTAAGTTCTGACCGAGCCTCGATCCTTGAACCTTGATGTCTAACAATTCAGAATTAAAATTCAGGGTTCGAGACTGGGCCAAAACCTTATCTCTTTTTTCTGTGTCTTTTTCTATTCTTATATTCTTTGGACATTGTTAATATTATTTAAGTAATTAGTGTTTCGATGAAGCGTCAAATAATAACATTTATTTGTGCACGCGGCCTCTGGAGCGGTATCCGAGAATCTTAACCGCTCGATCATAAAGATCGTTATCATAAAATAAGTAGGTTATCATAATATAATTCATTAAATCATTTTACCACCCAACGTTCATTACCTCAATAACGATCTCTATGGATATTAGCCATCAATTATTGAAAGCAGTCAATTTTTGTTGCGATTTTAAAGCGCCAATTATTTTTGGAAGCCTTGCTTAGCGCGCGCAGAGTAGGTACAGTCTGCTTTATTTACAAGTTGGCACGAGCACGTTATCAAATATTTAATGTAAGCCGTTCTCACCTGGCAAAGATTACGATTTTAGTGAATTTTATCGGAATATTTTATTTTTTAAAGCAAGATTTTCATTAAGATTAACTTGGCCAAAATCCTCACTTCCAAAGCGTGATTTAATATTTACGGGTTATTTCACATCCTGCCGGGATATTTCCCCTACATTTCCCCGCCGAATGCCCGCGGTAAAATGTATTGTATTTCTAAGTTGTTAACATCTTGGAAAAATGTACCGGGCGATAATTCTTGAGCGTCCGACAGTTATCGGCAGTCGGATTTTTACGCTCGGTGAATTTTCCTCCGACGTATATCTTGTGATGGAAATCTTCAAAATGGTTGAGATCACACCGGCGTTCGATATAGAAGGAGGAAATTGTTTTTCGATTAATATTGAATGAGAGCGAATTGTTTGCAGTGGATTGATGGCCTTTGTAACCTAAAAGTCTATGCATTTGAATTTTCAAATATAAATATAATATTTTAAATATGTAGGGGTAGCGCATTATGCTATTTTTGAAAGGACATGCATTTTAAAAATGATTCTGAAGAATTAATGAATTAAATTTAGTTTATGGGAGCTATTTTGTGGTCTTTTCTCTGCAGAGGGCCATCCAGGCAGCCGTGGCAGTGAGAATAATGTTGGTAGATTGACGCAATCCGTACCACAAATCGTCTTTCTATATGGTTCAAGAAAGTACCTTGACAGGTTACACTTCATCTATGAACATTTCCATAGCACTGTATTTCTCCGGAAACCGGTTTGGTTGATAAACGTCATGGTGTGATATTTTTGCTCGTGTCTCTGAGATGCTATTTATCCGACCCGTATTTCTAAGAAATAAGGAGAGCGAATTGCAAAAACAGTATTCTTTTGACGTTTTCGCTGCAAAAGTGAAATTTTTTGTGAGAACATACAAATTCTAACGGATAAAGCTTTTCTCTGACTCTACATCTCTTCAGTGTACTTCAATTTACCTGTGAAAATATGTCAAAGGTATTTTAAGGTCGATTTAACTGCCATTTTTATCTTTAATGTATTCAAAAATAAAGTCATTCCTATAAACTGTGTAAATCGTATTTCTTCCATTATCGTTGCGGTTTCAAAAAAAAAATGTTTTGTAATCAGAGCCAAATCATCTGCTTACGTATTATTATTTGTTTGATTTTTATTTTTTAATATTATCTTAAAATCAAGTACCGTAATTTAATCATCATATCATTTAAACAACCCCAGTGACAGTATTCCTTTCTTCCTTGAGCAAATTATCAAATAAAATGGCGGTGAAAACGTACCTGACTATTTAACAACGTTCGCTTTCTGGACATGCCGTATGGATGATAATGCTGTTGTAATATACCCCTATAAAATATAATATATACCGATTTAATGATAGAAAAAAAATATGACTTACATTTAATATTCTTACATATTGTAAAATGTCAATGCCATAATATTGTAAATTACAAGTCCAGTATTTTTTTAATATATATGTACAATAGCTATAAAATAACGTCATATAGGTCAATCCCTAAGGCTATATCTTCCCTTTAAGTGTCAAATAAATTTCTGCTTTTTACTACTCTGAGAAAGAAAAAGTCAACTTCAAAATATGATAGTAAAACATTAAAATAGAAAACAAAAGTTTATTTAAAACGAAAATCGAAGATTTTTTTTATTATGCTTGATACAAATATTCATACAAACATAAAATTTGTTCCTACAGTTCCTTTTTACACTGTGGGCATGTCAAATTGGATCTTGAGTTTACTGCGCTGCCATCCTTATTGCTACATACCACGCATCGTCGTAAATTACGCCCTGATAAATTTTCTAAACCAAAATTCATTCTCGGTGTTGATGATGTTGATGATATTTCAAGAAGATATTTAAGACTGAACCAGATATATTAAAACTAATTTGAATATAATTAAACGTAAAATAAGAAAAAAACACTAGCTCCACGAACATAAATGTCACTAGCACGAGTCAAATGTACGCCATAGTGCGAAGCGCTGTCGCGTCGATGGCACTTTTGATATAAAGGCGTGGCAGCGCTGTGGCGCTTTTCGGCACTTTAGCTGTTTATAGATCTTTCCACTAGGTCTGGAGTAATTTCAGAAGTATTTTCTTCCGTTCCTATAAATTTCACACAAATTTTTTTTTCTTTTCAATCATCTGTCAAGGAGAGGGAGCTGCGAAAATCAATATTTGCGATACTTTTCTTTCTTCCATCACACTGACGAAGAGGAATTTTAAATTTCAATTTTGTGATGAATCACCCGAAGGGCGCATTTCAAAATACATTTTGTGAATTTTACGGATATGTCTGCTTGAAAGATTAAGTTTTTAGTTTTATTCTAAAATACACGGATGATTCACTGAAAATTTGAAGGTCGTGTTTCACTCACTGAATTATACGGTTATGATTTCCTGAAGAGGTGATTTTCTAGTATTGATCAAACTTTTGTTAAGCTTTTTACGACTTTGAGGGGAGCTTTTTCCAGGCCTCCGATTTAAGAGCCTGCAACCAGATTTAATAGTTCAAACATGCAAGCTAACCTCGATAGTAAATTGATTTGATTCTCAGCGATTATGCATGATACTCAAGCACGTGAACTCAAATCAGAATTTTATTTCTCTTCGCGAGGATGCCAATATTCAAAATTTCACGCCACATATTTAAAAGTCTCGTACAGTCACTCGTGTTATTTCCAGGAAACGTACTTTCAGGTGTTTGAAAACCTACGATTCCTGGAAACAAACTGGAAATCATTCAAGAATCTGCACCATAATGTAGTTCGTTACCCGAACAATTTGCATTCCGCAAAGACGCGCAAAAGCAACTAAGACTATAGCAGGCAAGTCTTCAAGAAAGCTCACCTTCAAGCAAGTGCACAATTAAGCAACACAATAGAACCTACAAGCATGTAAAAAACACGCACGTCAGCAAAGTAAAGGTTGAGTTACTGTTTGCGTGCCCACTTATGTAATACTTTAAAGGGTCCAAATATACATTTTTTATAGTTTCGCGTGAGTACTAAAATATGACCAACCTTCATTCCTCTTTAATCGGTGTGAGCGAATGTCTAGAATAAGTTATTATGAAACTATTTTTGAGCTTTTGTAGGTATACGGACACTTCGAGAAACATGCAATTTTTTAAATTATTTTATAGCCTTGGCAGGCCAAATTATTTATTCGTATGACAGCTGTTCTTCCTTCCGAACGCATTATTAAATTTGAGGTATCAGTTTAATATTTTTTTCCAAATTTGTAACTTTTTCTTCCACGACACAGTGGTCGTCGTAAAAAATGATTGTTTTCGAAATACTGATGAAATTATTTTATTATCACTGTGCAAGATTAAATTTATATTTTTTTATCATGTTTTCAGTTACAGTGATAAAACAAATCTCTGGTTTTAATTAGTGCCTTAATGTAAAAGCGTTTAGCGTTATTTTAAAATACTATTGCCACATTACAGGATAATTAACTAATTAACTTTGTGATCTAGTACTTTGTGCGGAAATTACAAACCCCTCGTTACGTAAAAGGTTTCGTGTATCTCTTTGCATCATCGGTTATTCTATAAAAACCAAATTTCACCAACCCACGACCCCTTGGTTCGCAATAAAAAAAGATGACAGGATGTGCCAGCTTTAAACAAATATATTGAAGTATATATTAACAATTTACATTCGGGTAATTGTATGACCAACCTGCGACCTGCTGTAAGCTCCTAGGACTTGGGACAAGAAGTCACAAGTCTGATAACTAGGCCGAAATAATATTCAATTTTATTTTTTTGTGAATTATGTTGATATTGTGTTGATATTTGTTAATACTTTTTAAATTTGAGTTATACCACAAATATAACGCAACTTATATAATATTTAGCATATTTCCCCATTCCAGAGTAGACAATACTAAGCTCTGAAAAGGAATCAACATTCTGAATCAGACGTTGCGTTTCTTAAAATGACTTAAGCTATGTAAAGTGACAGGATTTGAATGGCCAGATACTTTTCAATCCTTTATTTTCCTCTATATTTTTCCCTTCTATACTGCAGTCTTCCAATATTCTTTGAATTAGAATGACATATCTCCTCTGGCTGCGGAGCCTTGTTTGGACAAAGAGTATTATTATTTTTATCAATTTTAAATTAGGTCAAACAAGCCAGAAAGCAAACTAATAAAATAATAATCCCAAACCAATATATTTTCATAACCTTAGGATATAATCTATAGTGGTTTTAGATCTGGTTAGCATTCATTATAAAATTGGGAAAAAAACTTCTCCGAAAATCCTCAATTTAAACTTCCATAATCCAATTATAATAATGGTTCAATTACTAGCAACCGATACCGAAACTAATCTTTGAACTGCCAAGTAAAACTTAATAATCGAGCCGAAATAATCGATGTTTCCAATCCGACAACTCCCGAAACTTAAATAGACCCATTCGACGGTCAGTTATGTCCAAGTTCATGAAATGTGTATTCAACGATGATCTAGATCTTTCACTTAGCGTCGTATCTGCACATTGATGTCGTTGCTTTTAATGTAATATCTGAGGGGTCAACTCGAGGAATATCGTCTCGGGGTTAACCCAAATGCCGGTCAATTGAGCTGTGAATATACATAAGGACTGCCATCCTGTTTGTGAGATCGTAACTAACACTTAAACGAAGCCTTGTTTTGAGCGTGGGTGATTATTTGTATTTGTGAATAGCCAGTGGTCCAGACTAGAATCATTGTGTGGGTTTTTGCGAAATAAATGGGCATTTTAAATAGTTTTCAAGTTTAATTTAGTGGTAATTTTTTTTTTACGTAACTTCTTCAATTATGTACGATGTTATTATAAAATATTAACAAAAAGAAACGTTAAAATTTTACTGCTAGTGTTAAAAATAAAAAGAAGAATATAAGACTTCGAAACAATGAATAATTACTGTTCCTCAATCATTACATTACTAATTATGGATATCATTCTCCACTGTCCAGAATGTCGAGACTTGTTAACTCAAGCCATGATCTTGAAAATTTTGGTACCAGTCTAAATGTTTTTTGTCATGAATGTTCTTTAAATATATATTTTAGTTCTATTTTTATCATTGCTTCGTTAAAATAATATGCATGTCCTGTTCTTTCTCTGTTATTCTTTTTTTCCTATTTCGTGTTTTGAGCTTATTTTGTAATTGTAAAATGGCCCGTTAGTTTTTAAAATAAGTGAAAAATTACAGGATGTAACTTGACTTGACAAGAAAAAAAGGTTTTATCCAGCAATTTCAAATGTAGAATAATGTCTAATTAATTAATATAATTTAATTTAATAATAATTTATCTAATTTGATAATTTCGATTAATATCAGTTCCAAATTTTAAAATGTCACCCTCGTACGTACGTACATACTCGCAAAGAAAATTATTTATAATTAAAATTGCACACACCCAAACCCAGCCACAGCGATTCTTATTAATTTGAGAAAGTTCATGTCTACATTCTGGAAAATTTCAACATAATTTTGGTGGCTGCAAATTTTATTTCCCCTACAATAATAAAGCCGAAAAAAATCATTTTATATCTTGAATCCCACAAAGTTTGGTTATAATATTTCTCTTTGTTTAATTATGATAAATTTAAAAAGTTAAGATCTACTAAAGAAACGTTATTTCATTAGAAAGGTTTTGAATACTAGAAATAGTACAGAATTTGAGTCTTAATATAATATTAGGCTTGTGTATAGTAAAATATGACAAAATCAATATTAACCATCCCTTTTCTGAGACCTGAGAATCATGAACCGAGCCTGATTTCAAGGTGTTGACAATTTTCTTGACGCAATTTAGTATTGTCTGGGGGATAACATGTTGAATTATTTACACGGGGTGCTTGTCGAAGCGTAAAATCTCCAGTTTCCCTGAGGTTTTCTGAGACAGATTTAAAAGTAGGTGAATATTAAGAAATCTACTCAGAATCTTTCGTAAGAAAACTCGTATAATGGGTGGTGCATAAGTTCCCAGCGCTTTTAAGTTGAAAAAAATGTTAAATTAACAAGTAAACAAATCAATTATTCAGTAATACTCCTCGTGTATTGTTTACGGTTGACTATTAACGTTTTTATAGTTTTTCGACTCCTCGTCTGAAGAAGTCATCATTTCTTTTGAAATATATTCCTTGAGGATCGCTGCGTGAAAAATATATAAAAAAACTGTTTAATCAACAAAAAAACGAGCTTTTAAAGAGTAGCTTTTGTAATGTTAGGACACCTATGATTTATTCCTCATCAACGGCATATGCGGTTCTAGAGGGACTCAAATGACTTAAATTCATTGAACTTAAACAAAACCATAGAACGTCGAAAATGTTATTTTTTTGCACTACATTTTTTTTTAAATTTTAGGCAAAAATTACTAAAATATTTTTTTCAAACTTCGAAAGCTCCGTTTTCTTGAAAATGATATTTGCCAACATATACTTCAACCTGTTTAAATATGAAGTAGGTACCTCGTAACTGACAAATATTTATATAGTTAAATTAAACTGGAAAGTGACGCTGAATAATAATTACTTATTCTGATATTACGATCTTGTCAAATAATCTAAATTTGAAACGATTGTTTTAAATATTGTGATTTTTATTCGTAATTTTTATGGATTTGAATTAATTAACTTAAATGTAATAATAAAGACATGAAATGAGAAATTTGTCAAATCATCAATACATTTCAACACTACCATTTGCCGCCCAACCGACCCGATAGCAGAGGTAGGCTTCATTTGGAACCGATCAGTTGCAAATTCAGCCGTTTTAACTGACCGGATGCATCACTCCCACAATTCATCAGTGTGAGTGGAGTGGTAGTCAAGTTGCGTGGACGGGCGACGGGCGACGGGCGACGCGCATATCGCATGAATCAATGTAATTGAATTACCGTTGTTGTGCGCCGTTTCGATAATGTTATTCAAAACGAAAACCCAGAAAATTGATTTTCGATTGGTTACTTGATAAAAGTGTTTTTTATGAAAATTTATTAAATATATTGCCCAAAGGATTAGGTCCCCGTCCTTCTTTATTAGAAGTATATTAATAGATTGGTTAATTTATTTTATCGGTTAGATTTAATTTTACATCGGAATTCTTTCGGTAAATTTTTTTTTGTAATGTACAGTAAAATGTTTCTAACAAATTAGAATTTTAAAATTTAATAAAAAATATTTAAGAAAGGTAAATGCGAACTATTTATTGAGTAATAGGTAGGTATACCAACTAAGTAATAGTGGGATGACGGCTACATCATTTAATGTAGATTTTTTTAATGCATAATAAATGTACCAAGAAAAGTAGAATATACGTAGAAAATTTTCCATCTTTATAATGTTACTTTCAACATTTATTACACAACGAAAATCTGTCAATATTTAAGACATTAAAAAAGTAATTTGACTCGCACTCAGAATATTGTATCTGTAAAAAGCCATAAAATTTTCAAAAGTAACATTACTCGGAAAATTTACAAGAATAACTTTGTACTTTTTATAAATTAAGCTAAAGATTTGTAAGATAGTATTTACATTTACAGAGGTACACTCTTTTGTCAAATAAGCAAACATTATTCTTAATTGAAGTTTTGATTTAATTATTTTTTACATCTTAATAGATGACTATAGGTGCTAAGCATGCACAAAATACATCTACATAATCAATCACAATCATTACAGCTCAGTCCACCAGTTATTAAAAATTTCTCATAAGCTTGCAAACGACATTGAAAAGTAAAAAAAATATTCACCAGAATAAATGTCAAGTAAGGTTAGGTGCTGTAAAGCTTTTCTTTAACATATTAAACGCTAGTAATTAAATTTCTGTCTTACGCAGACTTAAGGCATCCTATGCCTTATTTATTTTCATTGACGTTTTAAACGACGCCTTTCCTTTTATGCCCCATTTTTAATTTCTGGAAATTTTACTTCATTATGAGGCGTTCTTTTATCGTGACAAAATAATGTGTCAATCATGCCATAATTAAAACGTAACATCAATTACAGCTCTATCGAAGCTTAAGAGCTAAAGATATTTGTTTATCGAGGAAATAAGCACGGGAAGAGAAATATTTTTACCAGATCGATAAGGAAATTTGATTGCTAGACTGACAAATTATGTTGATTATGAAATAATTATGGTCTGTAATTCGTAGTTACGTGTCTAGACAGTGGAAGTACATTGCGTGATGAACAGTACTTCATATTTAAGGTGCTATAATAAAAGGTGTTTTTGTGCTAATACTAGCAGCAATAGTACTAATTAGATCCCATTAAAATAATATTAAACACATTTACAAAAGAGTGCGGCTAGAAATGTAAGAGTTGAGAATAAAACGACAATAGACCCCGCATTAAGTGCTATCCAAAAACTTTTTCTGAGGCGGGTTAAGGAAAGGTCCATGGGAAGGGATTTGCTGATGCGAATTAAATGAAGGAGGAAGTATAAATGCCAGTAGCTCGTTCTACACACGATTTTAAATTGCAATTGCACACGTAGATGGAGTCATGTATATACTTATCTATTTTATTTAACGTTTGGATAGAACTTTGCTTAAGATTATAAAAATGGTTGCCAAAATATCGAAGAAAAAGAAACTTGAAATAAAAACCTCAATAGTTTTCACGAAGTTTGTGATCGTACTTATTTGTATTCAAATAAACAATTCTTATTTTTAAACCTTTCGGGTGTTGCATAAAACATTAATAAATATCAACAACATGAATGAAATATTACGTTATTTTACATTTTGAAAATAATTATTCTTGTGGCTTTTGAATGAACGAATACTCAAACAAGGCTATGGTTTTACGGATAATTTATCGAAATATTTATGAAAATTCATTCTCAGAAGAAATTTTTTTTTTTTTAAATTGGGACCACGTACAGTAGGTACACATTTGTGAAGTGGCAAAAAGAAAATGGACGAAAAATCAGAATGTTTATTTTTTATTTAATGCTGGTACACGCCTCGCTGCATACACAACACACATTTATTATTCCCACTACACGATGGCCGATTTAATTTGAGAAATGGTATTGTTAAGGACGTTCGTGTAATTTCGCGTGAGTATTTTTTATTCTCCTGGTGAAATGATTTATTACACTGCTCTAATTACATATTTTCATGCCATAGAGAACATGATTCCAGCTCTCCTATATAATTAATTTAATTTACAAAAAAGTACAAAATGGTTTTGATGAGTGTTCTCATTATTGATATGAGTTGTTTCGGTGAACTATTGTTAGTGTTTTTGCATGAATTTCCTTCTTGTAGGTTAATTATTTTAACTACTTGCACTACTGGGCATGGTCAGCTATTTGATTGGTTATTGCTTAGTATCAGGACTCTTTCCCATACTTCTTCAGCTGTGGTCACTTCTTTAACGATAAGTTAATTATTTGGTGATGATTCAAGCCCAATAAATAAAGGTGAGTAGGTAAGTTACGAGGCCAAAAATTAAGGAACATTATTATAGTTTTACCATCGATAAATGCGTTAGAAAATAAACAGACGGTAAAATTGATTTAAATCATTACAAAATAACACAAATACAGTTATACGATGGTAGAGGGATAAAACAACTATTTGCATGAGTAGTGACATTAAAAAGATGGAAAATATGGTTTAATTTCGTATATTGGTTTAAGAAATATTATTTCATAAGTTTATTTTCTTTATTATATAATATTTACGGCCAGTACTGTGAAGCCGTTTCATTTTCTTACTATGAGGTTAGACATATCCACGGAAACATTAAATTCTTGAATGGTTTTAAAAACGACTTAGAGAAAATGTACTAGTTTAAAAAAAATGTTAACATCAATTTAGTATTCTACATAAGAGGTACGGGTATATTTATTCCATAACATTAAAAATGATTGGATTCTAAATTTCTTCATTGTCCATATTTTCAACACAACCGTGGTCCTTAAAAAATGCAACAAAAAATAAAATAAAACTTTTTGTGGTCTGGGTATACCTTTCAATATTGAGAATTTCCCGGATATACAAAATAACTGATAGAGATTTCAAAAGGTCCAAAGTCAGTGAAATTGCATACGTGACATTGCAATAAGGCTTTTGCAAAGTGTGGTGGTAAGTTAGGAAATTATCAACATTAATGAAAACTACTGCCTGCAAAACTTTAGCTCAACATGTGATAAATAAAAATATACCGCAAACAGAGGAAACTTCAAGCGTGGTTTTGTCATTAAAATATAAATTCATAGCTATTGGGTCGAGGGTTCAAGTCCTTACGATATTTTCGTACTTACAAAAGAAACAGATCATAAACTATAAGAACTAAAATTTGAATTAATGTATGTTTAATGATTTGTTTTTTAAATCTAACCATAAGTTAAAGTAGTATTTAATTACGTTGAAGCCGACGGCTGATCCGTTACCTGTCCAACCCTCTAGACACGTGACCGCACCCTGCGCCCCATCCCACGAGCTCTACTTTCACCCCCATCATATCCCGCTCCCGTGGCGCCCCTCCCCGCCCGCCCCCCAACTCCCCATCAGCGATATAATCCGTCAGATGTCACGGCGGCCCAGCAGTAAACTCCCTGGCTTCATCATCAAGCCACACGCGAACCGCTCTTCAAATCACCGACACCCGTTTTCGTAGATGACATAGCTGGGCGGGCGGGGAATACTTTTTGGAAACAACCCGTAATTAAAACGGCCTGTTTCTAAATTATTCCGTAAAAGGGATTAGCGCCTAATCGAAAAGCGGGGTGTTTACAGAAATAATTGTTTCTTGGCCCATTTTTGGAGGCGAATATATTACTCATTACAGCCACATTACTACAGCGTTCCTAGCACATAAGTAGGTACTTTGTTTTGTTTTCATCTTCCTTTGCAAGCAGGCGGGTTAGATCAGGTAATATACACTGATTTCAAAATTGATTTCGCTATTTTGTAAAAAAAACAAATTAATTATTAAATAACTAGTTGTTACCCGTGAAAAATCACGGGATGTAATTTGAATTGCTAACAATTGTTTATAATTGCTTTAATCCTCCCATTTCAAATATAGAATAATGTTTGCTAAAATACATTGTAGGTAGGTAGGGATTCGAATTTTTTATTTATATAATTTGATAATTTCAATCAACTTCAGTTTGAAATATGAAAAAAATACCCTCGTATGTACGTACGTACGTTCTCACAAATGTAGTTATAGTTAATCATTGATAAAACATCCGACAAGAATATTATTTTTGCCCTAGTGTGAGATCATAATTTCGATGGCTTACAGCTAAGACAGTGAATCTCCACTTTGAAGCGAAATTGAGTTATAAACTAAATTCTATGTAAAGAGAGTAAAAAAAGTATGTCTAAAGATGAGGTATCTCTAATTCAAACCATTTCAAATATATTTACATATTTCAACGCGTTATAATCAAATTTCCGAATGGTTTCAACTTTTTCATCTCGAAATAATGGTTTATGGAAATACAACTTTTTGGCTTTGCCATCAATTGATAATAATCAAAACGTTCTCTTTATGGTTTCTGCAAAATCAACGAATGGGATTCCAAAATTCAGGAAGTTTATTATTTTTCCACCCACTTTTGTCTACTTTCATATTTTCTTACCCACACAACATTACCTAGTTTTGGGCGCTATAGCCCTACTAGCTCAGGGAAGCAGAACTGTTTTCACATGTTTTTTTTTCCGATTAAGAACGTCTATTGTTTTTTCGATAATATACATCACTGAAGAGATAAATCCAATAGGAGCGTGTGTCTTTCAATTACTGAATCAATTTATTAAGCCTGTCTAGAACCTAGGAGTCTAAAGGTATTATTATATTTAACCACCTAAGTTTTTTTCAAAACGCTATAGTTAACACTTTATATATCGGTTGATCACTTCGCTGCTTTTTTATGTAAATTCCGCACAAGGGTCCCAACTGTTCAAAGTCAGCGGGACTACGGCATAAGTTTAATTGAAGTATTTTGTGAGGCTAAATGGAGTGGAAAAAGAAAGGTAATGGGAATAGGGAGGTTAAGAAGTACCCAGATATTCAGATTTTGTCACCCAACACGGCTAAAGCCATTTCAAGCAACGCTGCGATTCTAAGTGGTGGTCTTTCACCAGGGCGATCTGAGAGTATCTACCACTCTGGAGTTCATACATTCAATCATTTTTACTATTTTACGTGTTTTTAATGTTAAGTAGCACATATCAATTTAATTCAAATTAATTATTGAATTAATATCAATAACATTCAATAATTAATGTCAAAATAAAAAAGAATAAAGCCTTAGAGTTGATTCTAATTACAACAAAAATAAAATAATTACCCTGAAACTCAATACAACAAAAAGCAAAACATCACTATTCCTACTCAGCAATTAAGATTTTCAACAAACTTCCTAAAGACATAATAGATGTGAACAACTGCGAAATATAAAAAAAAAAAACTCATAGTACACTTTTCAATAAAATAACCTAAAATGTATTATATTCATATAACGTAAATGATATTCATTTTTAATCCTTAAAAAAATTCAAGAAACCCATGATAGTACTCGTTTCCTAACCACAAGAATTTTCTCAATTAGGGAGGTGTTTATCATTGTCTAGAAACTAGACATTGTATATAAACTGAATTAATATTATACCTACTGTTAGTGTTAAGTAAAAATGTTTATTTTTGTACAATTGATTAAATAAATAAAAAATAAAATAAAAAAAAGTCGAGAATTTAACCGCTCGACAACGGAAGTCGTCTACATATAGTATACATTTATTTTCATGGATGGTTCAATTATTTTCCAAATTTCTATGTTGGTGTTAAAGAGTCAGTGCTAAGAAATGAGTTTGGGACGGTCTGATAGAAAATGTTCCGAATAAGTCTTTATTCCTATAACGGGACCGCGTTCGATTCAACTTGTTGAATTATTTATCCCATTCCCGTGGCCAGAGACCCTTTCTACCGGCTTGTAGGGACAAACTCTCTCGCCCGCATTAAAACTGCAAAGTTGGATCTTAATAAAAATTTACGGCCGTCCAATTACACTTCGAAGGCGGATCGAACCCAACTGAGCGTGGAATCTAGAGGTGATGATTTGCGAGTTCTGTGTAGAAGGTGGTTAGTATTTAACAACTAATTCAATCATGGCCGCACTAGTATGTGACTCTTTCTACTTTTTATCGATATTTAACTTTGAATATATGCCATATGTAGTACACGTAAAAATACGTTTTCTCCATAGAAAAACGAGTATTATAAGTCTGATCTTCACCAATTTTCGAGAATTGATATCGCCAATTTTACATACAGGCCATTAAAATTGATCTTCTGCATAATAAGGATTTTCGCTGTTTGAAAATGTTTGAACAATTTCACAAAAGTAAGGAAAATATGAGCTTACTATGGGCCCACAGACACCCTCACAACACACTTATATCTGTTTATCTCTCCGGTGGTGTGCTTTTAATTCCACCATTGTGTGGGCTAAGTTAATGTCGACGTCAAATGAACTGTCTATAAAGGCATTTGATTTTTCGGGGAAAGAATCTTTATTTATATAATTTCTACTCCTTATCTCGAACCCCTCTCTTAGCGGAGGCTTGTCACCATCGGGGTAATCTTCACCTTCGAGGATTCCTGCAGCGTGGAAGAGGTCTATGAAACCGGGCTCGTACCAGTCACGTAAATTTCAAAATATAAATCAATTAAGGATATGAATTACCTACCTACTTATTTTGCTTAACAATTTGAATTTATATGTCTTGAAACTTTATATTATTATTAATGTGAATAGTTTGTGTAGTCGTTTCATGCAACATTAATTATATTTTAAATGACTGTAGACACTGCACAATTAAATATTTTCAAGGAAATTAGAAAATTACTTCATAAAGTGTATTATTATGTTTTAAAATTTTATGTAGAGAAAAAAAAATTTTTTGTAGGTATTCAGGACGTACATTTTTGATATCGATGATGAATCTAGGCAATTTGGTTGAAAAAGTGATTTTTTATCTCCTATTTCGCTTCAAATAATACCTATTATTAAAGCTTCACAATTCATTGTAATATTGATTATAGAAATGATATTAACAACAACAAAAAATGTGAAACAAAACAGAGCTGTCTTAGACCAGGTCGTAAATGAGATGCATTAACAAATAAAATGAAAATTATATCCATGACGTCATTAATGTTTGCTATTATTTTCGGACAGAACATTGCTAACGAGTATAAAGATGGATGCCAAATATTCAAGCTAAAATATAAAATGAAAATTAGAACATTAACAGTTTTCAAAAAGCATGAGATTATTAAAAATGACGGTGAATGAATTAGTTAAAACGGAAAAGTTGGTTAATGCGCTATTCCTGGATAGAGTAGAGATCACGAGTGCGAGTCTCGATCACAATCCAATATTTTTAATTTTCTGTGTCTTTTTCTATTTTCATATTTCTTTGAAGATTGATAATATTATTTCAATATATAATAATTCTTCAAGAGAGTCAAGTGTGCCTCATGATATATTTAGCTTAGAAGTAAAACAACATTCGGTTATCAACACTATTCTATGGAAGCTTTTCAATGCAACCAAAATTGTCCACAGCTGTCAGAGTGACATTAATGTCTATGTGCGCTGTTCATGTGTTATTGTTTGCAACCGTCCCTGGAGGAAAACGTCATCATTAATATTAATTAATTACTAATTACTATTGATAAAGGACTGCAGAGAATTGATATCGTCGTACGCGTCGAAACATGAGGCTGATATAGAGATGCTTCCCAGCTTTGTGGCTATTCTGAAAGTAGATAAGTAAATAAAATCACCCAAATGTAAAGATTCCACTTTTTGCAAAAACCGCTATGTCGAATCTAACAATTAAAACAAATCGTGTTTACGTTATACGGATCTAAATCAAAGAATGGACTTGATTTATGTAAGAAACAAACTTTAACCTTACCCAAGCCTAAACGTACACGTACCTAAACGTGATTTTAAATTCAGATTTCAAAAAGATAATTTGCTCAAAAGCCCATGGTTTAACTTTTCTTGTTTGATATACTCGAATATAGATTTTTTTTCAATTCCAGTGTATGAAAGTCAACAAAAGAATGTGTTGAATAAATGCGTTATCCAGTAAACAAATTTAGCCAAAAGCTGTAAGTTATTACATGCACATTCATAATTAATAAAAGCTCAAACAAAGAAAGGTTTTGTCTGACCTAAAAAAGATGATATAATTATGTAAATTTAAATGTAATATATCATCGCTGGAAAAGCAAAAGGGCTTAAGCCACACTTTGGTCAAAGATTAGTTAAATATGCAGTTTTGATCGGTTGTTTTTTCTGCGTCGAATGCTCTGATTTTTGTTTGATTCTGAAGACTTTCACAAGTTTGAGACTTTTTGTCGCTTGAGGTAATTCAGTGAGAGCATTAAATTACCCAAGTTAGCTTTTTTTTTAAAAATCTAACCGGGTACTGAAGACTTTAAAGTGCTCCGGTGTAAACTTTCCAAAATGGCGATTCAGCCCTTTTGCCTTTCCAGCGACGATATAGCTCTTTATCTCAGTAAATCAAAATTAATTTAACTATTGGTCAAAAGACGAATAACTATGCCATAAATAAAAGTTTCTTTGTATATTGGTGAAATTATCAACATATAAAACAATAAATAATAATTAAGTTTTTTCGAATAGATTTTATTAAATTTCCATATGGTGGTAACTAACTAACTATCAAGCCGTTTCCCCGCAGGGGTAGGCATCTAACTATATATAACTCTGTCTTGAAACACACTCCTTAGTTCATTCGCATTCATACATCATCTCATACATACTCTTCTGTTATTCTGACTCTTCACATGACCCGATTCAGGTATTTGATTTATTTAATCGTGCCATGTCTTTCTCGGGCGTCCTCGACTTCTTCTTCCATTCACTTTCGATTTATATATTCTTTTCACACTCCTTTCTTCGTTCATTCGCTCTACATGCCCAAACCATCTAAGCGTCCCTTTCTTGATTCAATTCATTACGCTCACATCAGCTTTGCATTCTGTCTGGATATCTACATTTTTAATAAGGTCATACACGGTTTAACCGAACATACGTATCAGAGATCTCATTTCCACAGTTATTTTAATACCCCGCCGAGAATATTGTTACTAAGTTCATGTCTTACGTAGCTGCAGTTGATGCAATATCTTAAAAAAAGTGATGTTTTTATTATGCGGCATCAATTCCAGTCATTCAACCCCTTCATTTAAATAATGACAAGGCGATTCTGAGCGCATGTGCACGTGGGATCTCAGAGTGCCGCAAATGACATCACAGCTGTCTTCTCTCGCCCTAGTTATTTATTAGAGCAGGGGTCGGCAAAACGCGGTCCAGGATTCACATTCGACCTAAAATGTATATGTTAGTGTCTTAAATTACTGCTCCTCTTACTTTTGATACCCTCTTCTATCAAAGGTTGGCTATTATCAAGGCAGTTTTCACCCTATCCGGTTCAACTTTTCCAGCTATTTGTGACTAAACAAAATCCCGTTTCCTGTTAACATTTTCAATTAAGCAACAATATAATAAAAAATATAGGTACATTAAATAAAAATGTTTAAACATAGTTTTTAAATATTATATTATACTATATGTAAGAAAAAAGTAAGTAATCGAATATGGTATTATTAAAAGTAAAAGCTTGGTTAATACGTTATCAGTAACATCTAGAGTTTAGATAAACAAACGCGAGTAAATTTGATGTGTTAGGCTTATGTGTTTGGTGTAATCAGTTGGGTGGAAAGAAAGCATTTAAATAACCATTTTGTTTTTCCAAAATTCACGAATAAAACATGGATTTCGTTTAAATGCTTGCTTCCCATAATGTTGGAAAGTTAGGGGAGAGTGTGCACTGTACTTCAAATTAAAAAAAAAAATAGAGTAGGAAGTGATGGAAAATACTGCGATTTTAGTCGAGTTAGTCGAGTCGGTACTCATTGAAATTGTTGATATTTAATCTTTATAAATACATTTTTAAATATTGTTATTGATATTACAAATAATAATTAATTTACAATGCTTGAAATATATAATTTACCTACATGAAGGAGTGCAACTTTATTCAATTGTTTAAGTGTATTCTTTTGAGTTGCGATTAATGAAAAAATAAAACCTTTTACCTCATTTTGACTATTTGTTTCGGAAGTTGACTACTTAACCTAGACCGATCCCAGAAGTAATTAAAAACGAATAAAAAAGTAATTTATTTTTTTGCCTTAGGAACCTATGATCGTTTTTTCATAACTTCACCACCTATGAATCACCGGATGAACAAAACATCTTAATAAAAATACCATCGCATCAGAAGACAATGATGCGTTCAAATAAAGATGCCTTATTATTATATGTTCTGACGTTCTTGAAAAAATGTATTTGCATAGCTTTCTGGGCGAAAGAATAGGATTTCTTAGGAAAATATGCTTTGACGAGAATCATAGGGAAAGCCATTTTTTCCGGCTGGAAAAAACTGCTATTGGAGGAAAAGGGAATTATGTTAAACCACTTGTTTTCTTTCCGAATGCGGATTTTTTATCGCTTATTTTCAAATTTATATCTGAAAACTTGAAAAAAAATCTGTTTTTCGTATTTACTTTACTTGCAAGCTTTGAAAAAAAACAAACAATAAGCAATTTCAACATTGTATTTTTAAAGTAATGCAATCTAAAAAAAGAGGTTACTTAAAAAGATGTTAATTTGGAAAAAAAACGAAGTAGATACGTTGTTAAAAAGAAGAAAAAAACAGAGTTCATTTTTTTCACTGAAATAAACAATTTTGCATATTTGAAAGTAGATTTTTAAATATTTTACCGTAAACAAACTTTGTAATGGACTGAACCTTAATGAACCTGACTATTTGTTAACCTTAAACTGAAATTTGGTAAATGGTATTTATCGTCGAATTCTATTTACATATGAATGCTGTTTTGTCAATGAACAAGATACGCTTTAAAAGGGATGATTAAACTATTTTCCCCATCACAATACAATTCCGCATCACGCAGGTCACGTTCAAATGAAGTACCATCAAAATAAGTGTTAACTCACTGGCCGACAATCATAGTAGCTTACCTCTTCGTTAAAACTGTGGATCAGATGGTGGTTGGACTAGATTTTATTTTAACTTTACACCTGCTTTTATCGGTCGACTTAAGACAGGTGTAATACAAAGTCGATACGCACACAAATCATTTTGCACTTCCTTAATTTTGACCTTAAAAACATACAATGACAATACTAACTATGAAGGTGTCAAAAACAAAGATAAAAGTCCTCAATTTAACTTTCTATTGGAAAAAAATCTCATTCGAAATGAAAGTATACAAAGTACTTAAGATGGCAAAAACGATATCCATTTGGTATTAGTTAAACATTTTGAAAATATGTTTTTGGATAATTGGTACTTGTACATGAGCTACCATATTATTGAAATAATACTGTATTAAATCAATAGAAGACTATGAAGTAGCTGAAACGCGTGGCAGAACCTTCAAAATCAGAAAGAAACAAGTACTGGAATCAAGATTCTTGGCTTGGTTTTGAATATAATACTGAAATAAGATAGAAAGACGAATCTTATGCATTTTTCATCGCGGCGCCTAATCATAAAATGCACCTAGGGGCAGCGTGACTGATTTATAATTCGAGTTCAACACGCTCAAATGATATTAAAGCGGCATTAAATATACCCACGGTTGTTGACATGACCACACTATGTTTGTTAACCATTATTTGACCGTTTTCAATAAAATAATGTTGACCAGCTGATCTGATATGAAGGGACACGATCTGTATCCGGGGGCTTGCGTAAATATTAGGTTACGAGGTCTGTCGATAATTAGCGGTGGGTGTTTTTGTTATGCTTTGAATTTTGGCTAATTTGCGTTTGATTTTCCATACACGTTTGAAACTGTTTTGAATATAGTTTTTTCGTTAGAAACGGGGTAATTTGCAAAAGGGTTCGTTAATGATTTTTTTTTCGTGGTGGGTGAAGCAAAGTTAGACTGAAAAAGATTTGAAGTTAAGATAATAATGATAAAGTATATAAATGAATTTTGGTTGATCCAATGAAAATATCATCAACCGTTTTTTTTTTTTCATTTTCGAGTAGTATCCAGGTTCCTGGCTCGTTGAGAGGCTAACTAGACAGATTCTGGGGATTCTCACTAATCTGAAGTATATAAAGACAACAGACTTTTTATTTTTTTATTTATTAACTTTTTATTTCTATCATTTTTTTAGATTACTTACCTCACTAGGTTATCGTATGGTCTCCAGATGGCTTGTTATTCTTGCTTAATGTCAACTGCAATGACATACCGTACTATTAAAATAAGCTGATTCCATGTCATGTGGGTTCTATTGGCTTGCTGGTCTTTAAATCTATAGAAAATATTTTGTTTCCCACTAAATTTCCTTCCAAATCACATATTTCCAACAGCAGCATCATGTCTTAAATTATGTATTCAGGTCAAATGTTCAAGTATATTTCTGCATGATGCGTGACATAAATAATAAGCGGGCAGGTGATCTGTGTGTGTGCAAACTTTTTGATCACGCAAATAATGTTGTGTTCCAGGTATGCTATTGGATCGGGGTTATTCTTTCATGGATAATCAATAAATGCAATACAATTGCTCAAAGAAACTGGGAAGACTTAACACGGTTTTTTTCGAATAAATAAATAATTATATTTAAAACTGTTTATTCTTTCTGATGAAGACTTCTGACGATTTATTTTATTGCCAGCAATTCAGTCCAATAAGTTACTACAATTAATTAATAATTACAGTATATTTTTATTTCGTTTAAAGGCCAGCATTTAAAACCTTAGCTTTGCATGAAACATCTCTAGCTATATTCAGTAGTTGTATCTGAATAAGTCGGTGATTCCGAGTTTTCCCACCCCCCCTTCTTTACCCCTTTCCTTACACTCCATCTGCTATACTCGACGGCCTCCGTGGTCAAGTGGTAAAACGCTCGACCACAAATCTAGAAATAGCGAGTTCAAACCCGGCGTGCAAAAAAAAACTTTAATTAATATGTGTCATGACACATTTAATGTACGAGTATATAAAATAATATATAGTAAATTTGCGGCACGTTTCAGAGTGGTAGATACTCTATGTATCGCCCTGGTGAAAGACCACCATTCAGAATCTAAACGTTTGCTTCAAACGGCTTTAAGCCGTGTTCGGTGACTAGACCTTAATAGCCAAATACTTCCCAACCGTCCTCTTTCTCATATATTTCCCTTATCCACTACCTTCAACCTAACAACATACCCCAATTGGGGATACCTTAGTCTCATTGGCTCCAGAAGGTTAGACGACGGGAACAGTTGGGACAGACTTTAGTGCGGTATTGACTATATATATATATATATATAACTATATATATATATTATGTCCCAACTGTTGGTTCCATAGACTCTCTGGCTCCGAGTAGGGGAATTCTTACGTGGTAAAAGCAATAAAAGCTGCAATCCAATACTTGCCAAACATTTGGTATGCGATGTTAATACAGAGAAATCGGGACTTCTGTACGATTGCAAAATGGAAATTTAAAAGGCAGGAGTGGAAAATAGGATTACAAAACATTAAATAATTAAACAATGCGCAATGCAACCGTTCAAAATATATGCGTATGGGATCGTAGCATTATTAATTGACTTTTTTGCTGCTTTATTGCCCAACGCTGCAGAACAAATTAACGTTTCGAGTTGCAAATAAATGACTCGATTGTATCAAACATGGCGAGCTCGCCACTCATCAGAAACAACCCATTTGCGGTCCAATTTTACCCAATCGCTCCAAATCCGTGAACTTCCGCTGGCCAGCCAATCATTGAAATTTGATTGAGTCAATTAATACGCAAACATTGTGAATAAAAGCTTCAATTTCAATTAAAAATCAAATCGGACGTGCATTACCGATAAGCCGCTTTGGTCATCGCGAGCGCCCCCAAATCATAATTTATTTGACCATATACTTACTCGAAGTAAACAATGTATAGAATTATGTATATGATTTACTTGTTTAATTTATTTATTTGATGATTGCAGAGTTGTGAGAACTACAATTTTAATGTATTTACGGTACGTACATACTGACAGTATATCATAAATGATTGAGATTTTAAATAACAACAACAAAAATCACCGAAAGTAAGTTGTGGATTTATTCTTCAATAGCTCAATTTTTAAAAAATCTCTTTCAATCATAAAAACAATTTCATAATGTAAGGAACTATTAAATTAAATGAAAATGAAATACTAACTTTGTAAAGGACCACATATTAATTTTACCTTTTTTAATAACCTACAAACAACGCGTATTGTCAATGTTAGAATTTAAAAAAAAACATTTTAGATGTTTAAATAACCACCGTTCTTCAGAATTCACCAATCATCTTATTGAAAAAGATTATACCTTCAAAAAAGTACCGGTGCTCGGTCTCCATAAAAACGGTCATGGCAATATATTTAATAATTAAGAAGCACTAGAAATAAAGATAGCCATTAAAATTTATAGTCATGTTCTTAATAATCAATTAAATTTGCCCATTAATCAAACATTAGGTACATTTCCCGTAAACTCATAAAAAATTACATTATTCTTTTATTACGTTATCAGTTGACGTTTTGCCTCTTTTATTTTATATTACCTGTGTCTCTCTCTCTCTGTTTCTTTGTTGTAATTTGAATGTTATTCTTTTGTTTTCTTACTGTTCTCTTTTATTTTATTTTATACTGTGTTCTCCCTCTGTATGTATGAGTATATGTAACCACACAATATGTATTTTTTTATTTAGTTTAATTTTGTACCCTGATGATGTTTAGGCTATGAAAAACTGGTCGGTTAAAACAAATCTCTTGTCCTATACAAACTTATCATTTCATTTTCATTAAATATGTCAAACCACAAAGTGGTTGCTTTCTATGAAAATATAAAACTAATAAATTATGATTTTTTCAATATTCAGTGCCAGTCAAATCATCATTACAAAATCTAGACATGGCAGAGGTTTTTCAATTAAATATTTATATAATTCAGATTTGCAAAGACAGTGGAGTGTCAGACATGCGTAGGCTCGTAAGTAACCAATGCACCTTTTTATACCAAAATATCTCGGTTATTGGCAGCCTACCGCTTATTGAATAAAAGTCTCACGATTCAACACATCTCATTATGAAAATTTTCCACAATGTTAGGTCGAAAATTCCTTGTACCCTTTTGATTCCTTTTCTTGTTTTTATACTATACAGCTTTTGTGATTTAATTTCCCAAGTAACTTTTTTCTTTTGATATATTATTTTAAAATGTGTAAAAGTATATTTCTTATGTTATAATTTCTGGTAGAAAAAGCACATTTTAACCTTTACTTTTCAATTATTTCAATATCTTCTTCAATTATTTAAATATCTCTATAAATATACTGTATACAGATTTACTACTAGATATTTTAAGTATCCCTTCAATATGCACGTATGTATTGGATAAAATAATGACAATTTAATATAAATACTTATGGAATGCAATATATGTAGGCGTGCGTTGCCAAGTTTACATAGCTATGTCAAATGAGCCAAACAAGTGCAAACGAGTATCAAGCGATATTTGAACAATAATAGAACAATAATAATGAACAATAAAAGATTATATATATTTTACAAAAAATGAATTCATATCTACCGTATACCGAAACGGGAATTTTTGATTTCCTTTAATGGATTTTGTTTTATGAACAAAAACTTTAAGATGTTGCGGTCATGGATTAATAATTATTTAAGGTTATTGTATTAAAATTAATTTCTTAAGTTTTTTGCTGAAAAACTGTATTTTTCGGATCATTTTTAAAAATCCAAAGTGTATCGTTATTTTAACTCCATTTAAAAGTGTTGAGTTTTTCATGTGTGTATCAGACCCCATAAGATTTGCTTGCTAGTCGCTTTTTTTTTTCATTTTTAATTAAAACACTCGGTTATAAATAGTTATTTACTTATGACGCCTATTGTGAGTCAGAGGCCGGGAACGAAGGAAGAAGAAAAAGAAAAAAGGAAATTAGTGTAATTACTGATAAGTATTTTTTTTAACAGCCGTTGTATTCGGAATGTTGCAAACAGCCAACGGAAATGAATTCAAGGGGGTCCTGTTGTCCCAAACAAAGCTGGAAAAACTCTTCAGAAGTGGCTGCATTAGGAAAAGTGGGCCTGCAATGGGTAGAGGCCAATGAAGAACCTAAAGCGTATTGTTGAAGCACTGGTTGCCTCACCGATGATTACGATGTTGATGACTTGTGCAATTGCAAATCGAAATACCTTCCTTGTAACTCAGGCAAGAAATATTATGCACTTGTATGTGTAATGTCTGACGGCCTCCATGGTCGAGTGGTAAGACGCTCGACTATGAATTCAAAGGTCGCGGGTTCAAACCCGGCGGGCGCAAACAACTTTATTTAATTAATTTGTGTCATAACAAATTTAATTCATATTAAATAATATGAAGTATATGTGCTGTATGTTCCAGAGTGGTAGATACTCTAAGTCTCGCTCTGGTGAAAGACAACCACTCAAAATCGAAACGTTGCTTGAAAAACCTTCAAATGTGTTTGGCGACCAGATCTGAATAGCCAGGTACTTCTTAACCTTCCTCTTCCCCATCTGTTTTCCTTCCCCACTACCTTCAGCCTCACAATATATCCCTGATTGGGATAATGCCATAGCCTCACTGGTTGGGAGCAGTTGGGACTCTTGTTTGGTATTTTCTATAAGAAATATTTTTTTTTACGAAAGTTAATTTCATAATGTTATCAATGTCTTGAACATACCATTTACTGAAAATGTACTTAAAATCTGCATTTATTTATCTGATAACAGCGTGCATGAAGAAACGTAAAGTTAAAATAATCCAACAAAAACACTTTATAAACTCAAATAGTACAATGACATTTAATCATGTTTTCATACGCGCCATAAACATTCCTGAAAGAAATGTTTCATGAGAATTTTTAGGCTGAGACGCCTTAAGTAGAAATTCTTAAGTACCCTCATTTCTTATTTGAATCTTCCCGGCCTTATTATAATTACGTTTTAAAATTACTGGTCCGAAGAATGAATGTATAAAATATGGGTCTCAGCCATAACCGTCTATTTTGCCAGTGGTAATGATATATTTATGAATGCAAAAAAAAACTTGGCAGCGTTCTCGTTTATATTTTTCGTCTCAAAGAGACACCATTTTTAAATTTTAATAAACACACTAGAAAATGAAGCCTCGGCAGAAAAATGGTCAAAAGAAACTTTCTTTTAACTCAGAATTTCATTAAAGAGCTCGTTACTTTTTGGTACGTTTCCTAAGTTGGCTTTGATGCTAGGAATATTGTTTTTATTGTGAAGGTATGGATGCTTCTATAAAATATGTGGTGATGATTAAAGAAAAGAAAAGTTTTTTTTTTACATGAATACCGCACAAGAGTCTCAACTGCTCCCAACCGTCTAGAGCCAGTGAGACTATGGCATCCCCAAATTGGGTATGTTGTGAGGCTGAAGGTAGTGGGGAGGGGAAGGAAATCGGGAAGAGGAAGGTTGAGAAGTACCTGGCTATTCAGATCTGGTCACCAAACACGGCTTAAGCCATTTCAAGCAACGTTTCGATTCTGAATGGTGGTCTTTCACCAGGGCGATACTTAGAGTATCTACCACTCTGGAACGTGCCGCAAATATACTAAGTGAGATAAATAGCGGATGAACAATATTGAAACTGTACACATTCATTTTGTTGGGATTCGAGGGAAGATTGCTTAGAACCAGCAATCATATAACATGTATCTTTGCAGAAAGCAATCACTTTGTGGTTTGACATATTCAATGAAAATGAAATGATAACTCAGTATAAATGGTCATGGCAACAGAATAAATAATTTAGAAGCACTAGAAATAAAGAAAGCCATTGAAATAAATAGTTATATTCTTAATAATAATAATGCAGTACCTACCGTATTATTTTAGCAATTCTGCTTCAATCTCACAATTCAACACGCCTATGCGACGAATGTTGCATCTGGGAAACATATACTCCGATGTCGCTGATACATTTAACACGTTAATATCAAACTATAAGTTTAATTTAGTACAGTTGTTGTTATCTGATAGACCTAAACTAATAGTTGGACCTATTACTTAATATTATTTATTTCCTTTCTTTTACAATATTTTTGAACATGTTATTAGTTATTTTTGTATCTGCTATTCAATACTCTTTTTTTTATTTTTTCTATTTTACATAATTCTTGCACTAATGAGGTTACTGTTTTGAAAAAAAAAATATTAAAATGTATGTAAAAGCCTAAAACGGGCGTAAATAAATAAATAAATAAATAATTAAAAATAAATAAATAAATAATCAGTAAAATTTTCCCAGTAGTCAAATATTTGGTATATTTCCAGCAAACTCTCTTTTTTTCAATATTCTTTAATTGCCTTCTAAATTGACGTTTTGTGTCATTCATTTTATATTGTCTTTCTCTTTCTTTCAGTTCCTTTGTTATAATTTAAAAATATATTCTATTGTTTGTCCTCTTATTTTGTTTTATATTGTGTTCTGCCACTGAATTTATGTACATCGCACACTTTTTATTTTGGAAATGTCTTGTTCCTGTGTGTATATTAAGATCTATTTACTTGTCACTCGCAGAATCAAATTTACGGTATGAAATAACCACTTGGGGACATTCCTGCAAAACTAATTTGAATTATTTACAATCAGTTCAAAATTCTATAGTTAAATTCCACGTAAAAAAAAACATATTCTCGTAGAGACAAAACATTTCATTGTTGTACCATAATGCAAATATCTTGCCGGTACAGGCCTTATTACGGTATAAAATGTTGATTCAGCATACTCGTATATCGGACTCGTATATAAAAGGAAAGTGGAACATAAGCACAAAACGAGGTTCACAAGAAATGATGGCATGATTTTACCAAAATATTATAATAAATATGGACAACGAACCCTGGAGTATAACGTGCCCAAAATGTTCAATATGTTACCGAACAATTTAAAAAAAATGAGAATTGTTAACAAGTGTCAGAAATAAATATGCTGAAAAAATGGCTCCTTAGTAGAAATACCTTATATTAGGCGCTTATATAAATATGTACTATATTATGTATACGTTATGGGGTAATAGTCTATCAGTTTATTAAGATGTGTGAATTTTAATAGTGTGTTTATTTTTAAATAATAAGATGTGTCACCATTGTATTTACATTGTATTTCTATTGTAATATATTTCATTTTGTTTTTCTAATTTATTTAAAATCCTGTCGCCAAACTATTTCAGTGTAGTTTAACGGAATAGAACGGAAATAACAATAAAAATAAATAAATAATAATAATCATAAGTGTTGGCTGTAAGTGCATTGTTATAATTTATACGCCACTAGTTATTAGGCTTAGTGATTAAGTTGTAGGTTATGTTAATTATGTTGTAAAGCGCCCTTGAGGTGATATTTCTTTCAGGAAAACTATCGGCATTATGCGAAATCAGCCGATTGTTATTGTTATATTTCTTATCCGTGTGTATAATAATATGTTGGGCTTACGTATTATTCTCATTTATGTGGCATTAATTTGAAAAGGCGTGATATTTGCAAAGTTCGGTTGTCTGTTGTCGAACAGATGTACTCATGCATTTTATAATTTGAACCTACCCTTTTTAATAGTGAGAAATAAATCTTACTGTAGGTAGGTAACTGATACCTAACTCATGTATGTATTTTTAGATAATTATTTGTGTTAATATGCTACTTAATGTTCACATTATAAGCTTACTGCTTCATAAAACATATGACCGGTTGGTAACTTTGTTGATAAATTCATCGGGTTCCCACTCAGGCAGCGTAGGTTCAATTCCTATTCTAGCCCCTTTCATATTTTAAGTGAAAATTTAGCGGTGAGAATTTTTTTATTATAATAATTCCAATATTATTAACCTGGAGGAACTTTTCTGGCATCAAGAACTGGTCCAAAAAGAACCAGATAAATAACCGGTTCCTCGCCGGTCACCGGTAACTGGAACCGCAAGTATACCCAATTCTGATATCGACTATCTCTAATTGTTAGTCTTTCCCTTGAATTGAAAAAAAACGTTATATTCACTTTACAAAATATACAAAGCTGAATCGTAAAAATAATCTAGCGTTGTATTTAGATAGGAATAGAAGGCACCTGCTACATACGAGTATGTATCAAAATATAATGTTTGCTGGCTTGTTGGTACTTAACTGTATTTATTTGGGTAAGGGTTATTTTCAAACAAACCTTCATAATTTAATAATGTATCATGTATAAAACGTTCCCCTAATTGTACACGTGGGCGTAGGTAGAAACCGGGTAAAGCTAAATCTACATACGTACGAATGAATGTATCAACAAATATTTACATAACAGAAATATCTGTCTGTTTCTGTAGGCATAGGGTAATGATTAATAGATATTTGGAAATGTGAAGGTTGAATCCAATTTCAGGACTGATTTCAGGAGGATAACTAAATTTTTGATGAGTAACAAGTGATTTGAAGATAATATATTTCACAATATCTTATCTGTACTTTGACGAAGAATAGTGAACTGGTAATTAATATTTTTGGAGTGAAGACTCTTTGAAATCATATAAGCACATAGCCGTACCGCCACGAGTTATATCAAATATGTGAAGAGCCGCCAATAACAAGATTTATTAAATTGAGACGAATTCACTGAGCTGGACATATTGTAGCAAGGATGAAATATAGCAGATCACCAATAAGGGTTATTTTTATTAAAACTTCGAAACGACATTTTTTATGATAATACTTGTTATTAAAACATACAAAAAAACTTAAAAAAGAAAATGGAGTTCTACAAAATAAAAACTATAAAAATATTTTCGTACAAAGCAATCACTTTGTGGTTTGATGTATTTATGGTGCTCATATTCTCCATAAAAATGGTCATGGCAACAGATGAAATATTTAAGAAAGCACTAAAATAAAGAAAGTCACTAAAATTTTTAGTCGTATTCTTAATAATCAGCAAAATTTGTCTAGTACTCCAATATTAGGTATGTTTTCTGTAAACTCATAAAATTTCTCATAATTCTTTTATCTTCTTCTCAGTTGACGTTTTGCCTCTTTTATTTCATATTATCTGTCTCTTTCTCTCTGTTCCTTTGTTATTATTTTGTTTTCTTACTCTTCTCTTTTTTTATTTCATATTCTGTTCTCCCTCTGTATGTACACACACACTATGTATTATTTGTTTAGCTTAACTTTGTGCCCTAATTATGCTTAGGCTAAGCAAAATCGGTCGGACATAAAAAATCAAATAAAATCAGTGATCTCATACAAAGTTATTATTTCATTTTAACTAAATAAATAAGTGATATATAAATCTAATATGTATAAATTCTTGATATGAAAATAAATTAAAAATCCATTATTCTTAAATTTAAAGTTACCATATTTCATTCTAGAAAACGGTTTTCGCGTTGATAAACCACTTTGTTATGCAAAATCTCACAAAAAATGGTCTCACAAACGAAACGATCGTAGTATGCATGGGTTTCAAATGTCACCGTCTAAGTTTTCTAAGAGATTCGATAAAACGTGCCTCATTATTCTGAAAGGAAGTATTCTGAAATAAAATGCCTTCATTATCTTGCCTTAAACAAAATTTGAAAAAAATATCAGCAAATTCGTATCAGCCAATAACGTGACTATAATAGACACATCTCAGGCTAAAGTGAGAGTCTTCTCCTATCTCTCTAAGGGAGGTTGATCTGGTGCGGGTTGTATTCGTTAGCTTGTGAAGCCATACGGAAAACTCACGAATATGGTAAACATCGGCTATTTTGTTGGGAATTAGGAGGGAAATCTTGATATTCCCATAATCCTCGGGATTATATTGAGTGTGAGGGAATTAAGTTGGGGTATTATGGTTCCAGGGTAAAAAAACCGATCGTGGAGTGGAACTTTCGTAAAAACTTATGATTCAAGCAGAAAATGTTTTGGGTTGAACTAAAATAAACAAGTATCCAAAACAACATCGAGTTAAGCAAAGGCAATTTCATAAGGTGGTAATACCTTTCATAATTAAAACTATAAACTAAAATAATATATTATATAACAAATGAGGCCTAAATTAAATAACAGAAGTTTTGTAGGTTGGTAAAAATAATAGTTCAAATAATTCAGACTTTAATCTAAATAGAAGAAAAAAATTAGAAAAAAACTTAAAAAGGATAAAAAAAAACATAAAATATTTTCGCAGAAAACAATTATTTTGTGGTTTGACAAATTTAATGAAATGAAAAAATAAATTTGTATTAGACCTCAGATTTTTTTTTTATGAGCAACCGGTTTCAATTTAATTTTGTACCCTGATTATGCTTAGGCTAAGCGAAACCGTTCGGTAATATATGTTTTGAAATATGTGGTCTAATACAAAGTTATTTTTTAATTTCATTCCATGTTTTGAAAACTTAAATCCAAAAAATAATTTAAGCAATGATTTTAAATAACACCTTCTGCACAGCATCCCCAAATAAAACACTCAAAATCAAGACGAATAGCCGGACCTTCCAAGGAAAAGTAAAAAATCATTAACAAGTTGAAATAAATCCCGAAATTAAGTACTCATTTTCATTACTCACAAGACCGTTTTCTGTATACAAAAGAATCTACTAAATATTCCCTTTTCACGAAAAAACACTTTAAGGCCACTTTCCTAAAGTCACTTTGTGTATTTATGGTTGTCAAGGAAGTACGTAATGGAATTTGAACTCATTTCATCCGATTGTCAACCGAGCGTCCTACCCACCGGCTATAGACCACTTAAACATCAACCGCTGCTTAAGCGGATGGAGATAAGCTTTTAAATAAAATGGGTGAAAGCCGAACGTGGCCTGACCTTTCCGCTTCCGGGGCCATCTACAAAGTTAAAATAACTTTGGACTTAACGTGTTTGTATTATTTGCTTTCCCCTGGACATGACTACTATAGAGAGACGATGAAATAAATTAAGAGGAGCTTTTATATTATGCTGATTAAGATTATCACGCAGGGCTATTTAGCTACCACCCCACCACCGAAACGTACTACCCGGTCGGAAAATTTTAAAACACACAAAGGATTTCGTTTTATAAAGTAAAATGAAAATAAAATAATCACTTTGTACAAGACCACATATTTTATTTTTTATGATCGATCGCTTTCGCTTAGCCTAAGCATCATGATGGTACATAATTAAACGTTATACAAAATGCAAAGTATGAGGTTATAAACATACAAACAGGGAGAATACAATATTAAACAAAATAAGAGAACAATGAGAAAACAATAAGCCATAAAAATAAAAATAAAAAAACTGAGGTCTTATACAAAGCCATTATTCAATTTTAATGAAATATAGTGAAACCACAAAGTGATTGCTTTCTGCGAAAATATAATTTATATAATTAGCACAAAAACGCATTTATTTATTAAGTAAATAGTAATAAACACTTACTATTAGACACTTTTTTTAAATTTATCAACATGTTTCAGAACCAAAGGTTCCTTAATAAACACTTTATAATTATCATTGTCCGGGTAACCAGCAATGAAATTAAATAAGAAACTAAAAACATATTTCTTTTTTGAGCCGTAATACACACATGTTCAAAAATAATGTTTTTGCTAAACACAGCATGTAATCGTGAAAACAAAATAGTTTTACCTTTTATTTATTATCCAAATTAACATATTGCTTGACAAGAATAGCTTACAAATTCAAAAGATTTGTAAATTCTGCACATTTGCCTCTTAAGACCTTAAAAACATTATCGTCCCTCTGTTACTATTTTTTAACTAACTTAAATATATTTTTTTAATACGGCTTTCGACAAACGATACTTTTATATACCTCTAAGATTGCTATTGTGCATTTTTTTTTAACAAATTGTTATTTAAAAGTGTTCCGGAGTGTTGAAAAGTTGCATTTTTCAAAATTACGTCTAGTTTTTCGGCGCGCCCGGGAAGATGTAAAATTGATTAACAATATTTTGATTGATCATAGTCTAGAAATAATAATATAAACGTATTTAATCTATAAATGTGAACTTACTATTTAAGAATTCGAATATGTCAAACAAAAATTAGGAACACTTTAGTGTTCCTCAGGTTAGTAGTATTATGTTTTGGGCGAAATTTAATATCGAAAATCGTTAGTTTACGTCTTGTGATATTATTTAAAATATATAAACGAGTATATTTATATATTTCCATACCCTTAAAGTATATAAAAATCATGAAAAATTAAAAAAAAATTATGGACAAGCAGCAAATTATTTTAATATCTTAGAATATTTTTGCGGAATAGACATTTCCATGATCAAATATTTTTTATTACTTTTTCAGAAAATCAACAAAGAGCAGCCTCTAAAAAGAAACGGAAAATCTGTCTAGAACGTTCTAAAATCGATTTCTCATAAATTTACTTCGGCATTTATGTTATTCTCTTTTTTGGGGCAAAATGCAAATAATAAACTAAGATCTTCAAATTATTAGAAAAGTTTTTTTTAAATCTTCCTTTAAAAAAAAAAACTTAGTATTGATCCGAGAATTTTAAAAAAGTGGTTTCTCCATGTTGTGACCCGTAAAAAGTTAAATACGAGAAAAAAAATAACCGTCACAATAGACATGATAAAAGTAAAACATGAAGGTGCTTATTTTAGTATCAGGATTTGATTTTTGATTTTATGGATTCTTTCGTAATTCTCTGCTAACTAGCTGGGGCTTATACAAATACCCCTCATTATGTCTACCTAACTAGTACTACAGCTCATTAGGCCTTATTACTATCACCATCTGATGGTTGTTTATAATTGACTGAATCTATGTTTACATTAGTGAGTTCTTAGGGAAAAGGTCTTTACTGGATAAAAAACCCCAAGCAAGGAAAATATATGAAGGCTGTTTTTAGAATCAGGTTAATTTTTTAAATCAATACTTAAATTTTGGTGAAGAACTTCGATGCACGTTGATTAGAAAACTCCGAGAATTATTTTGCAGAAAAACGGAATAGGATGTAGTGGAGTATTTCTGGTGACCTAGTTTCTGATTAGTTTTGGGTGCATCAATTCTACGATTAGCGTCAATTTTATTTTATGACATTTGAATGGTATCCGTTAAACACCGATTCTTGGCCCATTCAAGATGTGGCACTATGTTGTGGAATTATTTGAAAAAATGTTAATAGAATATCATTGAATTAAAAATACTGATTATTTATTTTAAATTGTGAACTGAAACCTAATTAATGAACATTGAAGCCAAATATCAGGACTTGGGTTCTGGAAAAAAAAAATGCGAGAGAGAAAATAAGGTTGCTTTTAACTTAAATGTTTACATTCAGTTTTCCGATCGAAGAAATCCGAAGGTCGGTGCCTTATATTTTGTTACTTTTTCACTTCGAACCTCGTTTTCTTGAAATAACTGCCCGCGGCCATATTGATTTCTAGGAAATACTTCAGGCATTTGGACCTCCGTGATTTAACTCAACATACTTTAAAACGTTGCTTTTTTTTAACGGGTTCTAATAGTGATTAAAAGTGGACACTTCTGGAAATGTTGTAAAATTTTGCTAAATTTTTAAATTTTTTTCTGATGGATTTTCAAAGATACATTTTTTTTATTTTATTATTATTTTATTTGCTTTTTTTATTGGTCAGTATATATCCGCCCCAATAGGCATATGCCTGTGTTGGGATGACAATTAACAAAAGTGGTTTTTCAGATACCTAGTAAATTACAATTTTGGAAATATGTTACCTACACGATAAGAAATAAATTAAACTTGTCATTAAAGGTGAGTGATGATTTTGTTTTTGAAAGACCTTAATTTTTTTATTTGTAATTGAGAAGAAAAAAATATTTTTTATTTCTGATGGATTTGCAAAGATATAATATTTGTAATTGAAAATAAGAAATTACAAAGTACTATTTCTGGTAATAAATAGAAAAAAACAAACCAAATATAACTGTCTTTGAGAAAAAAAAACATAGTATCACTTACCTTTTGTGAAAGAAATATTATAATTATAAATTATTTGTTTTTAAGATTTACAAAATTTATGATGCGAAATTGTGTTTGATCTAATTTTTATTTATTTATATTTGTTAATAGTACAAACATATATTATAATACATATTTTCTAATAGAACTATAAGCATAATATTATAACATATTTTAAAAGTTAATTTAAAAACAAAATACTATTTACATGTCAAGATTTTTTTTTCAAAAATCATTTTACTTAAAACGTTAGACACAATTAAAACCAGAAAATGGAAGAGTTTAATAAACAACGAAAACCAAAGACATAACATCCCGACGAACGTTAAAATTGTTCAAATTGATATGTAATTTTTTGGTTATCACAAAATATATTTTATGATTTAATTTTTAAGGATAGGAAATATTTTCACGGTTGCTTTTATTACAACACAGTGTGATGGTTTATTTTACGTTTTTGTAGAATACCTTTTATGTTCCCCCACAAGGTGAAGATACGTTTTACAATAAAGTAGAAATAACAATACAAGACTGTAAATAATAAAGCAATTATTATACGTATCACCTCAACACAATCCACCACCTGGCGATGATTTCACAAAACAGCGGGAACCATCTGTGCTCGTACAATCTGCCGCTAATATCATAAATTGTACTGAAACCTTAGATTCGAACCAAATTCCTTAAATTTTAAACAAACATTTACAGGTACCTAGTCAATAGGGAGTGTTTCCTATATTAGGTAAATTATTGTAACGTGGGAATGTGTTTTTCCTTTCTGCGAGGTGTTATCTAAGCTGAACGGGAATTCTAAGCGTGCGGTGCTGAAAATGACTATGAATCAGGATCACCACATCCCTATGTGCAATAACTGCGGTGCACCCGGGCGGAAAAACCAAGGGGTGGCCTCTTGAGTTCACCCATCAACTCCGGTCAAATGTTGATACTGTGATCTTCATTACTAATTCATTCTTTATAACATTATAATTTTCCTGTAATTTCTTATCTACAAGTATGCGTACAGGTGTGAATACGAAGTCTTAGAACATATATAAATGAAAGTGGAAAAATGATGAAGCATGTGAGTGCTTATAACCGAAAACAAATGAAAATATCTGGAAAAATGTCACACTAAGACGGGTTAAAGAATATTTAAAAAATTGAAATATCAGGTTTCTAACTTACGAAGTTCGTAATGCGAACAGTTTTGACTACTGGTTTTGTTGTATTTAGTATGTGGCAAGTACACATAGTTCATTAAAGTCTGATATAAAAATATTTCAAAATTTGGGACTGAGTTTTGGGATAAATATATAGGTATAGCTTCGTAGAGATATATAATAGGTAAGCGCCCTTGAGGTAATATTACACAAGAATGGCGCTATACGAATAAGCCAATTATATATTTATGTGTGCGCAAGGAAAAACGAAATGAGTCAATAAACGCAGTTGTTTAGGATAGCCAAAACAAAAATAATGATTTTTTTTTGTATGTAATCGTGTTATATGTGACATTTCCTTTTCTCAAAAAATAATAGCACATTATTTAATTTTCTGACTCATCTCATTTTTCTTTGCTAGATATGAATTTAAAGAACAATTCTATATGCTTGACTCAAAACTTGATTCTTTTAACTCATTCCGTTTTTGCTTTCGCACACAGATTTGAACTCATAATTTCAGACAAGCGACCCACGGATCGCCTCAGTGCAAGGGGTGCGTAATTTCTACCGAAGCTTAGGGTTGTTTCAGATAGTGTATCGTTTTTATAGAGTTATTTCTTACTTCGCCAATATACCTGCCCCTCGCGGCGGCCCTGCGGGGATTGTATGCCTAGTGAAATGGATTACCCGCTATCACGGAAGAAGCTGAGCCGCTTATCGCTAAACTAGTGTGCAAACAATGAACTCCCTACACATGCTCTCCACGCGCATTGTCTTCCACTTTGTATCTCCCGTGGCCATCTGATTAATCGCTTTCAGGCCACCAAAGTTCAATTTATTCTGATCAATCTTGACGCTAAAGTGCTAAATTATTCTTGTATCGGAAACGCACGCGTTGATCAAGAATTATAGGGAGCAAAACTATCTAAAATGAAAACAAAACGAGGTAGATATTTTATGTAGTTAGTTGCTAGGTGATTTTTTTTGCCAGTAGATTTAACTGTGCATTTATTTTTGATGTAGAAGTGTAAATTAAAGGTGTACAAACGAAATCTCTGTAGTCAGCTGCGTCACTGCTGTTTGTGTATATTATGGTGAAACTGTAAAAAAAGTTCATCCTTTGACATCACGCACAATCCAGTGATAAAATCTGTTATTTTGTTAAAGATATTATTATAATAGATACACTTTGTTTTTTTTTTAGATAATATACCAAACCACTCTTACATTTAAAGTCAATCATGCTGTAAAAAGCTAAAGGTATGGTTTAAAACAAAAATTGAATTTGTTCGACCGATTAGTAGCCTAGTTGATAAACGCGTCGGATTCGCACCCAGGCGTCGTGGGTTCAATCTCTCTGTCAACTTAACCCTCTACCATTGCACAAACAAAAATTTCCGCTTATTATGATGGTAGTAGGAGTTTTTCAAACATTATTTGGTTATTCGTAACCCGGGAATGTATGACATTCTTTTTAAGAAAAAAAAAATAAGAAAAAAATTATCATTCCCTGACATTCTCACGGTGTTCACAAAACTAGAGACTTCTCTTTATGTTGTCAGTAAAAAAGTAAAAAGTAAATTAAACAAAGCGTTTTACAACAATATTTTTTAACATTACACTAAAAATACGTAAAGCAAACCTGACATTTAAATCATGAATTTATTATAACATTTACAAAAAAACATTTAATTGCTATACACAATACGAATCAATAAATTGGGTAGGAAAATTTGAAAAAAGAATAAAGAACATTAAATACATAATATGAGTTAGGTGAATGTATTTTTCATGATCGAATTAGTTGTTCGAATTCAATTGTAAATTTCAAATAATTCAATTGACCTAGTAGGGAACCTACCACGTATATTTTGAAACTACTCTAAATAAAAGGTAGTGCAAAGTTTTTTTAACATAAAAAAATTAAAGCTGGTATTATTGGCAACGAATGTTTATTTATCTCAAAAAATAACATGTATTAAATCGTCAACATTCATTATGATCATATTTGATTTTACGTCTAAACCAAGGCGTATTTATTGAATGTTGAATGATTTATATTCTGAAAAGAGTTACATAAGAAACAAGAAATGTTGATTATTTAAATTATTAAGTAAATATAAAGGCTATTTATTTTCATTTTTAAAGTAATAACTAAATAAGTTAGTAAAAAGTAAGCGATGTTTGTAGGTTGTGGAAGTTCTAACATTTCGTCAAAAACCCCCAAAAGAACAAAAAAATATACTGTTTCTGATTAGGATATAAAATGTCCACAATAATATTTTATTTTGATTCCACTTCGATGATTATATCATTTTTCGTCATAAAACATGTGAAATAACGTTAATATTTATCTGAAAAATGCCATCGAATAGCGAAATTCGAATACCTCTTCGGATTTCCAAAATACATAAAATATTGAATAGTATCGCAACTGTAACGGTAACTGACATAATATTCTGGTGTTTTTGTAGTGGAAATATGTCTGCAAGTGCCAACATTACAGACAAAAATACGTGGTTGGTACAACTGCCAACGAAATAATTTTTCATGAATTGACTCGTCGGAAACATTTTTTTAAATTCCTTGAAATAGTATTGTAAATTTTAGCAAGATAACCTTTCAACCGCTTCTGAATAATCTTAAATATAAATAATAAAAACTGTTTGCTTTATATCTGAAGCAGCTGAAACCTTTGAACTCTGGGGTCATGAAATGAGTTCGTTTGTCGGTAATTTCACGGTTAACGCAATTATTTTCGCCTTGGAACGTTATTTTGATAACAATCCAAAAAAGGAATTTTAGTTCCAGGTGAAGCTAAGTTACAAAATTAGTTACTTAACCATTATGTGACCGAAGAAAACAAACACATTTACATAATTGAAAGAGTACTCGGGTACTCCCATGGTTTATATGGAATTTAAAGCTTGTATTTACTTAATAATCATTTTAAATGATAAATATGATGAACTGTTGTGTTAAAAATACATCGCCTGTATCTTTAATGCTGTTTTAAATCATACACTGAAAACTCCAAGAAACGATGGTACTGAGTGAAATTGCCATCTACCTCCCAGTTCAAGCACTGAGTTGAAATGTATTACGTCAGAAAAGTGACCCAGCAAACTTCAGCGAATTATATACTATTAAAGAAACCTTTAAATTAATTTATTAAACGAGATTTGTCATATTATTTTGCGAGAAACTAATCAAAAGGTACGAAAAGTTAAATGAGTACAACAAAAAGCTAACAAAAATATTTCCCGACCCAAAAAGATGCCCAGATGTTCGGTGAAGAGTTTCTAATCATAGCTGATGTACACAAATCAAATAAGGAGTATATTACTGAAGTGTGGAGGGCAGATTTTTGGATGCATCTTATATGTACACGCATCTAAGGTATGAGATCCTTAAAGATGCTTGAATTCAGTACAAAACATATGAGGTTACCCGGGTACCCCGTCAGTCATTAGAAGGTGTAACTTTTACTTAAGTGTTTTCCGCTCACATACCACTCTCCACATATCCAAATGTTATGTTCAATTGTTTATTTCCACTATTGTGGAGATTTCAGGAAGTTTCAAAAAATAATAATAAAAAAAAAAAAAATAAAAATAAAAAAAAATTAATGAAAAAATCAGCTAAATTATTATGATATGGTGATTGTGTCCTGCCAGAAGTGACCTACCAGGTAAGTATGTTGCTGTATATTTATGTAAACTAAGAATTAATATTAAGTAGAAATTAAGATTTGTTCAGCGCCCTTAAGGTGATTTTTCACAAAAACGTCGCTATTCAAATTATCCCAATTTTATTATCATTATTAATAATAAAATCTTGATAGTGATTGCGATTTAAAATATAAGTATTATAAGGGAAAACATATAAAATGTTAATTTATTGCATGAAGGTGCAATAATTACCAATGTTTTTTTTTTCTGACAGCCAACGGTTGTATTTAATTAACTTATGCAAGATTGAGAAAAAATAAACGTAAACGTTTAGCGTACCGGTTCCCTTTCCGCTCCCTCCTGGACTCGGCTCGCTCCCCATTAGGTAGTTCACCATCCGGCGATTGGGCTCGGTGTTTTATGGAACTCTTCGCCTGGCAGAGTAACAAGGATTTCCTGCTGGCGTGCCAAGGCACTATTATCTAGTTATTTAAAGCTCATTATCTGCCGTTAAATGTTTCTCGAAGATCCATCCTCACGGCGAGAAGCTCGACTGAAAATCTCATACCCCATAAATTCAGCTATTTTGATGGCGGGGAAAGAATGCTCGGAACATATCTGACGCGTTTGATGGTGATAAATGTACCCTTTTCGCCGTTAAGCCTCTCCGAGTGGGAGACAAGGTCTTAAACTTGAATTAAGTGGTGGTTAAAAGGGGGTATCATAGTTAATGCATGCACCTTACAAATTGATAATCTTGTTAGGCGCTAGATTTATTGTATCCCAAGAGTATGGTAATACATATATTTAAGTAATTTAGTTTGGATTTATAGAAATTACACGTACAACATTGATTAGGTCAAGGGCGAAAAGAAAATAAATACCTTTTCTTCAATAATTTACCGCCCTAAATGTAATACATTTTCAAATTAAGGAATCTCTTCGTTAATAATGCGAACGCTGAAAAGCATAACCCAGATTAACAAATATAACATAAGTATTTTAAAAATTTATACTAAAAATATCTAATAAAATGATTAAATCATGTTAATTTTTTAAAAATAAAATTAACGTATTACAGCTAACGCTTCACGATAATATTGATTATTAAAATAATATAATAAATTTTCAAAGGAAGGAAACGCGATGTGGCCTGATATTATGATTTAAATATTAAATATATATTTATTTAAACCAGTTTAGTAGAGTGGAGATTCCGACTTGGAGTCTCGGTGAGAACCAATTTTCTTAGTTTTCTGTGTCTTTCTATGTGTCATATTCCTTATGGATGTTTTTATTTATTTTAAATCAAAGAGCATTCAGACGAAACATAAGGAAAAAAACATTGTAATTAAATTTCTTCATATATTCAACATAATATGCTTCAATATATTAGTTTGTACTTGACCCAGTGACATATTTAAGTAGTCAACTATTTAGATGTATCCATTTATATAGGAGTATATTATTAGTGGATAACATTTGATAGTTTCTTCTTGTAACCGCAGTGTGAAATAGGGCGTATTTCCAAACTGTACTAACATTTAAATTGTTAGTATTATTTTAATATTATATTTATAATAAATATATTTGTCAACTGTAAAAGTACATATAGATACGCTTCATTATTCAAATAATATTCATAAACATGCGCTAGTCTATCTTATCATTCACTTTTATTTATTATTTTTCGACTTTGAATTGACCAATAGTAAATATTTTTATAAATCATTGATAAAGATCAAACTTTCAATAAAAGCACAGGTGCTCATATTCTCCACAAAAATTATCATGGCAGCAGAAGCACTATAAAAATAAAGAAAACCATGAATAGTCATATTCTTTATAATCAGATAAATGTGTCCAGTTATTAGATATATTTCATGTAAACTCTTGTTTTGTCTCTTTCAATTCATTTTATCTATCTCTTTATCTTTGTTCCTTTGTTATAATTTAAATGTTATTTTATTGTTTTCTTATTGTTGTGTTATTCTATTTTATATTTTGTCCTCCCTCTGTATGTATACATAACCGCACACTTTGTATTTTTTGCTTTGTTTAATTTTGTACCCTGATGATACTTAGGCTAAGCGAAACCGGTTTGTCATAAAAAAAAAATAATATCAGTGGTCTTATACAAAGGTTTTCTTAAATTTATTTTATATTATTTAATGTTATGTGAAAGGCGAATCGTAATAGAAAAGCACGGGGGCCTGTTGCATACAAACTTTTGTTCTGGGTTTTAAAAATTAAAATATTTTATTGTTCTTTTTTTATTAAATATTAACCTTCTTTTCATTAATCACGACTTCGATTCAAATAGTAAATTAAAAAAAATAAACATCAAAATCTTCAAAAACACCAGTAATTCGAAAATAAGAAAAAATGATAATCAAGAGACCTGTCCAAGTTTACCCATAATCTCTGGGAGTAATTAAATATATTTCTTCGGGTTGAGTTTTAATTTATTTTAGCCACGCTCTCTACTTTTCCGACAGAAGTTCAAAGGTGGGTATTTTCAATAAATTAACACGCCGTTATCCCTTTTGGATCTGGAGAGGTATAAAAAAGCGACGGTATTTTGGTGGAATGGCTGGTTAACCTGCTGGATATAATTAATAACCTGGGAGGCACTTTAACCTCAGAGCTATCGGCTTGAATCTTTTAACTTCTTGCAAAGTTCTAATTAATGAAAATCGGTTGAGAATTTTAACAAAATCGGCACTTTTACTTTGTAAAGGGAAAACTTTCGGATTTCTGCAGTCTTTATCAGTTTTTCAAACAAATTATGTTCCGTAGAAATATATTTTATATTGCCTTTTTTTTCGAACTAAATTAGACAAACACAAATTTGTATTAATAGATTACTAAGAAAACAAATTTAATTTTTTTATTAAGAGAAATAGGTTAAGTAATTAGAGTTGACTCAAACAATACACACTTAGGATTTTGTGTATTTTTGCATATGTATACACTAAAGACAAAAAAGTCCTTGCAAAACGTCACTGAAAAGGAATTTTTTCCTTACATATTATTCTTAGTGAAAAGGGAAAAAACGTTGTTCAAATTTTAAACATTTAAAATGTTTGGATGGTGTTCTTTTATTATTAAAAAAGAATTCTATTTTCAATTTTCACGATTTTTTTTTCTGAAGTTGAATAATAAATTTGATACATGCTGTATTTTTTTATTATTTTATTTAAGAATAAATACATTTAAAAAACAAAAGATTATTAAGTTTATTATCATGTTACATTCACTAGTTGAGTTTCCGTTAGTGAATATGCAAACAAAGCGGCCAGGTAATATTTCACAAAAATGGCGCTATAAAAATAAGCCAAGTATTATTATTATTAATGTAATTGTGTAAGTAATCTGTTCGTACCTACTCTAGCTGCGATACATGATCTTCAAATGACAATACTGTGTTCTTAAACATTTAGCTGCTACCTACTCCTATATAAACACTTAAAATCTGTATGATATCTCAAGCAACAAACATTTCCAAAATAAAGTTGTTTTTTAGTGTCAAGGTAAACGCAGTTATTCTTCTATTTGTTCTTTCAAGAGCTATCAAAAACTTCGAAATACCTTTTAAACTATCGAAAAATAAAGTCTTACACTATCCATTTTTATCACTTGTTCAAAGATAAAACAAAAATGAAATATAAAATTAATAATTAAAAATATATGTAGATTAAATAATTAATTTGATTAATGTGAAATAAATAGGAATCTAAAATTACACCTAAAATTTAAGATTATTTCTAAAAAATGTGCGATATGGTCGCAATATTTAAATATGATTACGAATGCAGTCTCTATTCGTTTTTCTGAGGCAGTTTTCTAATGAAAAAATATATTAAATAATATTCTAACAAACTTGGGTAGAAATAATCAACATTGGGATGCTCGAATGTAAATAGAAGCAAATCACCCTGCCGCTATTTTCCTAGCGCCCGACCGAGTTCCGGTAGCTGTTTGCAAAAAATCAAAATGCCATCCATAGTCAAAGTAGAGCAAGTTTCCTCTACCCAGAGATTTCGCATAAAAGGTTATTATCCATCGTGTCACTTAGTTAGCAAAGTTTAGATTAAGGGACACCAAAATGCCACATATTCGTACGAAATAGGGGAAATATTACGAGACTCCATTGAAGGCTGTGCTTTGAGGGAATGGCGTAATTTCCTGCTTTAACTTCTAAAAGGAAAGAAATTATCAATCCACTGTGTTAAGCTGAATGTTTTGCATTCGTATTTAGTGTTAATAGATTCTTGATTTAAAACTCAAATTTCCGTACAAGTAATTATAAATTGTACTTCGGTTTAATGAGAGGCGATCAAAATATTATCCCTTTCCTATTAAAAAATATTATGAAAGTTGCACTGTGTGCCAAAATTTCAACAAAAGGTTAAATTTTCGTGGAAAGCAATCACTTTGTGGTTTGAAATAGTTAAAGAAATGAAAAAATAACTTTGGATAAGACCACGGACATTATTTTAATTTTTACATTTTGAACCCTGATGATACTTAGGCTAAGCAAAACCGGTCGGTCATAAAAATAAAAATCATACCCATGGTTTATAAAAGGTTATTTTTTAATTTCTTTAAAAAATGATTGTTCTGGAAAAGTTTAAATAATGTGATGCTACTGTAGATTAGATTAGATTATAAAAAAAGGGTTGCTACATTAGATTGCTAGATAAGATTAAAGTATATTATAACTTTTCATGGCTCTTTGCAAGTTATAAAAAACAAAGTAGATATTTTACAAAACATTTTGATCTCTTACAGATTATAAACTAATGAAATTGAAAAAAAAAATTTTTTTGAAAAAAAAGGTGAAATTGAATTTTTTGTTTTAAAAATATATACAATATATTAAATTGGTGTGATATACTACTAGTTCTTATAGTACTTTAAGAACTACTGGCTCAGAGATTATTTAATACTATTAAAACGTTTAATGCTTTATATTTGTAATGGAAAGGCCATCAATTTTCCAACATACTTCGCAACAAGTATTATTCAATTAAAAACACCCTCTTTCAAATTTACTTTACTTTCAGTATGAACATTTTGTCTGAACAAACCAAAAAGTTTTCAACACGCGATGTCAGGAAGGCTTAAAATAATATTATTTCAACTTTTAAGTTGGAAACGCATTCTTAATTTGAAAATGAAATGAAGCACTGAATTATGCTAACTGACCAGCGGCAAGCGGCGGTGTTGGCACACTGAAATAAAAAAATAAGAAGAACGGTAAAACGACATCTGGGTTGCCACTTTTTCACCTGTTTTTTTTTAATCCCAACATGTCTGACTTAGTTTACGGGCATTACCGAATTATTCAAATTAGTCCAGAGGATTTCTGCCAACGTCTCTGCGTACGTTTTAAATTACCTACATTTGGATTTATTATTTTAATAAAAACGTTGCGAGTTCATTTATTTTCTTGCAAAAATGTCACAATAACTATTATACCAGGGGTGTTAGTTGAAGTTTGCTGATTTTACTCATAGATATCGCTAGTGATATGTATACATTTCTATGATTTGGCATCTATGTCATATTTGGCTCTATGTCATGTTGACATCAACCTTCAAAAATACACAAGTTACATTCTGCCAAAATAATAGTGTCATAGTTGTTTACCTCAGTGAATATGTCGAGTTTCGTTCCAAGTAAATCGCATTTGCGGCATTCGTTGCTTTTATTATTTTATCAAAAGAAAAAAGCAGTTGAAGCTCATCGGTTGCTGGTAGAAACTTATGGTGAACATGCTCCAGTGATTAGAACATGTGAGACATGGTTTCGTCAATTTAAAAGTGAAGATTTCGATTTAATAGACAATGAACATCCTGGTGCGACGAAAAAGTTCGAAGACGAGGAATTGCAGGCGTTATTGGATGAAGACCCAACCCAATCGCAACAACAATTGGCCCAAACACGTAATGTGACCCGAGGAACCAACGTTTAAAAGCCATGGGAAAGATCCAAACATATGTAAAATGGGTACCACACCAAATGAACGAGAGACAAATCGAAAATCGAAAAACCATTTGTGAAATGCTGCTTCATCATCTTATTGCACCCGACGTACTCTCTAGACCTTGTTCCGTCCGACTATCACCTTTTCGTATCGATGGGACACTCATTCGCAGAGCAGCGCTTCGCCAATTTTGAAAAAGTCAAAAAATGGCTCGTCGAATGGTTTGCCTCGAAAGAGAAATTTTTTTTTTGGAATGGTGTCCATGATTTGCCTCAAAGATGGGCAAAATGTATAAAATCCGATGGTCAATACTTTGAATAAAAAAAATTGAGATTCCCTTGAGAATTAAGCGTTTTCTTTATTGAAAAAACCAGCAAACTTCAACTAACACCCCAAAGTAAGAGTAGGACCAAAAATTCTAGTGTTTTTTTTTCGTCATTTTTTTTTATGGATTGTTGAAAGAAAATAATTTCCAATAAGCTTTGATTTGAAAGTAACCCCTCGTGAAACTCAATAAAATAAAACAAAATGAAAATAATTCATAAATTAATATGTTCGTAAATGCGTAGGTAGACACTTTGCAAGATTTTCGTTCACTTTTACTTTTTTTAATTTTCTTCTGCCAAAAATCAAATTTATAATGGCAAAAATCATAATTATGTGAAGTCACATCTTTTACGGCATCTGCTTTCTGTTTCCATAATTTTCGAGTATTTTTATTGTTTTTGAGATCATTTGGAGAAACTCTTATACATTTAAGACGAACTAATTTTTTGTTCTCCTTAGAAAATGTATTTTTCGTGTGACAGCTATTTTACCTTGCCAAGACGTTGTCAGACTGCGGGAAGCAACTGACAGAAGCGCAGTAAGTGAACCTTTAAAGTTAATGTACTTTGCATTTATATTGCTTCTCTCTCCAATTGCAATCTCTATTTCCTATTTTCCAATGAGGGGAGGGCGGGCGACCAACCAGTGGTTGTTTCCTAAAGCGGTGACATTAAATTTGGGCGCCATTCTGCCTAGTTGGCTGACCAAAGATGCACGAACACCGGAACACATCAATTTACCTAATGCTGGAGCTGGCTGGCTAAGAGTCTGTTAGCTTCAAGTGTAGGGCACAAACGGTACAAATGTTCGAAACGCAGCGGCTATTTTCTGACTGAAGTTTCATTTTACAAATTTAATTGACATGAAAAGTTGATATGATTGATGTGATGACATTTTCTTTATCTTTGAATTTCCTGATTCATCCGACTTGCTTGCCCTTTAAGATCTAGTGTTAATTTAAATTAACACTGGGTTTTTCTTTTTTATTAGCTTCTGTATCACGTTTTTTTTCTGCAAGGATTGTAATTCTAATATCTGTCACAAAAACCGCAAAATTTTTGACAGATTTCTGGCAGTCATGCTCGGTCAGGGATCCATTCGTGTTTTTTTATTGTTCTATGTTTATTCATGCTACATTGTAAACGTATTTTAAATTAATTTAATCTTTATTTGAATGTTATGTTTAATTTTACAAACGACTAAGACTAATTACTCTTTGAATGCCAATATGAATTCAAATTTATTTAAAATGTCTGAACTACAAAAAAAAATTAACAAAAATCTGAAGTGTTATCAAACATTACGTTTTCTATGGCCAGAAACCAAAATGCAGGTCTAAAATGGTTAGTACAAGGGTTTTTTTGTCTGAGTGTTTGAAATTGCTATTAAAAAATAATTTGTGAATATAGTCAGAGGATGAGGGAGTTATCCGGCTGTGGCTTTTTGTACTAACATATTAATGTGATTATAATGTGAAGGAGACAAGATGTTTTTGGGTTTCTCCTTTGGAGGGTGTTCTTAACAACACTATGTAACAAATTTAATTCAGCTCAATATTCGCTTATAGACATAATTTTTATTTATTTTTATGATTTGCGGCAAATTTTGTTAATGAAGACGACCACATTAATCATGTTGGTGTTATCTATATTACCATTTTAAAAAATATTGTTATTTATAATGTTAAATAATGATCAATTTAAAAAAAATCCACTTTTTTATTTCAATATTATATTTTTTGCATAAATAGCTTTAGGTCTCTGTGGTCTTATTATAAATAAATAATACATATTCAAAGTCCAACTATAACATTTCGAAAACACGTATTTAAAGTCAATTTCTGAAGGCAAATAATTGGGTATATTTAATCATTGGGGACCCGTCGGAAAAGGGTTCCTAATGCTAAACAATGTTAATTAAAACTCCTTAACCATAATAATCTTCTTTTACTCCGTTCCAAGTCACCGCTTCAAATAATTATAGGTTTCGGGACGCAGAAATAGACAATTTCGCAAAAGGTTTCACCGGACATTCCGTAAGGCAGTCGAAAAGCTCACGATACTTCTACGCCATACAGAGTATACGGGCGATGTTTTATTCATTTCTCTGCAGTGGCTGGCTACAAGGTTACCAGTACGTAATTATTTGCTCACAAATATGGATAGGGTAGGAATTATGTAGTGATCTTTTTAAGAAGCTGTTGCTCTTACGTCAGTAAATTGAACTACATTGTAAATAACGAGATCATGTTTTTTTAAAATATTTTTATGAATAGTTTCTTTTAGATTTATGTCATTATTCTAGTACTTTTTTTGCAATGACAAATGTAAGTGAAAATGCATACAAAAGGCAACGAATAGACCGAAGTGAAGAGAATTTCAAAGGAAAATGTTTTCACATAATTCATTATAAATAAATTGCTAATGAATAGAAATCTAAAAGTTAAAAGCATTTTTCAAGCCTGGTAAGAATTATTTCTTGAACTGGTGAAAAATATACAAAAAGTGAATCAATTTGAATTTCAAGTAAAGATGTATTTCACTCGCAAATTTTATCAAAGAATTGTGAATAATATTCAATTTAGTATTTTGATGAATTCTTGAAAAAAGCAAATATCGTTTTCTATTTAAAATGTGTATTCAGGAAATTAATGCTTGTTATTTGAAGCGTTTGGGGAGTAAAAACACAACTAAAAGTCAAGAAAACATAAAAATTTCAGCAAAACGTATTTGCACCTTATATTGTTTTTTTTTTACAAAGCATCAGTTTTTATGGAGATTTCACATATTTTTTTAATTTTGTCACTGATTGATAGAATGTACAATGTTGTTGACCGATTTGTAAAAATTGCAATTAAAAACATATAATATACAAAAATATTATCGCAAGAGCAAAAAAGATTTTATTTCATTAAAAAATATCAACTACAATTTACTGTTGTGGATTGATGAAATGCGTATTCGATTACTTAATTATTGTGACAAAATAACTCTTAATTTCATATTGCTTAATGCGAAATTGTGTTCCAACCGTTTTAATAATGCAGTTTTGAATGTTGGCCATTATGCACCCATGAATATTCAGTTTGTGTGGCTAGTAAATATATTCATTTTATGCCTTTTAAACATAAAGAGGGAATTAATTTAACAATTTCAAAAATATTCGTGTTTTTCAATTCGTTAATTAGTCTTTGCTTCAACATATTTAAATGTGCAAAATAAAGAGGACCGTGTTTGTTTTTAATTGTTATAAATATGAAGTAGTAGGAACGCATTTGACCGCAACTTTTTAGCATGGATTTGGTTCAAATTATTGTATAAAAAGTGTTTAGTCGCCTCTCTAGCAGAAATTCATACAATTTGAAAAAAAAAAAACATGGAAATTTAAATATTATCCACCGGCTCGTCCTCATTTCCAGGCTTCTACGTGTCTGATTTTTATAAACTTTAAAATTGAAGTCATCGGTTTTAAAAATATTGGTTCCCGAATTGACTGAGAGCATTCCGTTAATTCCGTTGTTATCGTTTCTTTGCTGCCCCTTCTCAATGGTAAAAAACAAAGGTATTTTTAAGTTTCAAATTATTTAATATACAATTCAGAAAATGTTATTTTAATATATTTAAAAATTTATATTCTCTCCCCTCAAACATAACTTTTCTGAGCACACAGAAAAGCTAACATATGGCTGCTTACATTTCAAATTAGGATCCTCGTTTGTTCCATAGCAACAAAGACCATCCACGGCAAGTATTATTGGTTACATCGATGAAATTATTACACGTACCTGTACACCAGTTAATATTGTGTGATAGTTTGGACACGAAAGAATCGACCATGCATTTATTTATAGGCATAGTGTTATAAGGCATATGTAATTTTATATTTTTTTTTTTTTCCCTACATACCATGCGGAATATGCATGGTACGTTTTTACATGATATTGTGTTAACAACCTAGCATATACTAGAAACTTTTAAAATATTTTTAACTTTATTCATAATATATTATAATCGACCATGTCATTTGATATGCTAACTTCTGTAACGTTGCAGGTGCGCCAAGTGCTCCCTTGCTAGTAAAAAGATATGAAGAGGGCAACTTGCAGCTATACAACGTACTGAAAATAGTTATGTTTGAATAAGTCGTATTCATTAAACCGAAGAACTCATATTCATAACGTTTGCGCAATAAACTCGACACGTGCAGAAACATACTATTTCAATTAATATTGTATCAGAAAAGTAAAAAAAATAATACGTACTTTTTGATAAAGGTTATTGGGTAAAAACGTAAGTTTGTTAATAAGAAAAAGTGGTGAAACTACCTGTGTGATCGAATTATAAATAAGGAGTCCTGAAAATAAGGTAAGGCCGTAGTAAGCTGAATCGTTTGGACACATAGAGCAGATGGGAAAAGAAAGGAGGAAGAATAAAGAGTCGGAGACGTCTCGGCAATATTTTTTTTTGTGAAAATGTATAAATAGGATTTAAAAATTAAATGTGTGCCAGAACAGAAAAGTGGGACGTTTCATTTTCTCTGCTTACGTCGGAGGAAAATGAAGTGATAGTTTATAAAGTTTGAATGCTTATAGGGCAAGCATATTTTACATACATTTAGATAGCATGGAACACAAACATATATTTCTATTCACTGATTGGATACGTGACAATTAACATTATCCCGAAATTGCTTGAAATAACTTTTAAAAAGATTAAATTTAATGTTTGTTGTTAAGTATTATAAACTTCAGTTATTATTGAATCCATAATAAGCTGCCGTTACAGTCAATTTAAAAGAAACATACTATAAAACAGATTCTATCGTTTAATTTATGAGAATTTGCCTAGAATGCTACAACTTATGTAGATTAAAAACCGTTATCCCCATATTTATTTCACTCTGTAAGCATTATTCATTTTTTTTGTATGAATACGTTACTTTAAAATACATTAAGTTTAATCGATAGTTCTAGGTCGTTTGTGGTTTGGGTAAAGAGATTCCCAAGCGTATTATTACGTAAGGAAACCCCCTTGACTTAATTTTATCGTGTCTTTCCGCCAGTGTTAGAGACATTAAGACAGGTAGCCTGACTCAGCCAATCTCTTCCGTGGAGCTGATCGAAAAGGTATCAAAGAGATTTCAAGAGAGTTAAAATTTTCAAATTTTCAATGATCAGCTTTCTGTTGCTACTGAATTTGTATCAATAAAGTGGTTTTTGAAAAACCGTGGAAACTTTGGTAAACGTACTCCAATACATCTCGTTGTAAGCTTTTTTACTTTAAGATTGTTAAATACAAATAATGAGTGTAGTATTATGTAAAAAATAAACATAAAGATGACAACGGATATCCTAGAATGACCTGCCATACAGTCTAAGGTTTGTAACTGGTATTGTCGAATTTAAAAATAAAATAATTTTGAATCTGTGGAGGTTGGTGCGATCCCACAAAGTAAATAAAATACACGTATTTTTGAAAATAGATTATAAAGAAGGACATAAAACTTCAAAGAAAAAAAATCACAAAGATATTACACAAATGAAAAAACATGAAATCTAATAGAAAAAAATATAAAACAAGTTAAAAACACTAAAAATAAATTAAGAATTGTGACAAATATAAGCTGGAGTAAATATATAATTAGTAGAGGACAATTAAAACAACTACTTTATCAGAAATTTCCTTCATTAGCAAAAATATATGTATCCTTCAGTTTTTTTTTTTTTTTTTTGATTTTTTAACTCTTTGTTTCATAGATTATTTTTTTACAATACCTACCTCACTAAATCATAAGAACCTGTTCTGAGGTAATTTATGAGCTAAACAGTGTTTATATACTTCAATAATTGCTAAACGCTTTTGTGACACCATTTTATTTATAAATAGTTTAACCATAAATAAGCTATGATAATAAAAAAATCTGCTAGACAGATTTTTCATGAAAAAAATTAGTTGAAAAGTAATTATTATTTTCCCTCTGCAAGTAAATATTGCTAGCGGTAACTTTATCAACAAAGTCAGTGTTTTCAGCCAACCAAATAAACAATTTCCTTCCGTTTTCGTAACTGCAAATATAAATAAATCTTAGATGCTTCCTATTCCCGCATCACACTACATTTATTTTGAGATACTTTCCAAACTTGCAGCATTAAATTAGTAGGTAAAGCAGAAAAAATTCACTTATATATACAGATTTGCTAAGAAAAGTAGCCTTATTATTTACTCCTTATTCTATCAAAACCTTATTTTATTGAAAATTTTGTTTTAAAATATGTTTCGTCGAATTCGCATTTTAAGCAGAAAAATTCTTGTGCACGTTCCTAAGAAATAAAAATAAATAATTATTTTAACATGTTTACATGATATGTTGACTACGTTCCTTTTCACAAACATTTAAAAAAAAAAAAACTGTTATTTTGCTTACACAATCTTAAGTAACGTAATTTTCATTTTTAAATCATCTAATTCAAATGCTTTAAGGTCGATTCTTATTTATGTAAGCGTATTTAGACGAGTTTGAGAATGAATTCTTTCATAGTGACTTAAATTTAGATTTTAAATTCTCAGAGATCGAATCTGAAGTCAAGGTTCATAGTTCATTTGAAGAACGTCATTCGATCCTCATTTGGTAATTTATCCATCGTTGGTTATCATTTCCAAGACGTAACGGTTATTAATACTATTCATGGAAGGCACGGAAAGCTTTGAAACCCGAGAAAGCCTCTCATCGAATTCAAGGAACCTGATTGTGTAAGGTTAAAAAGGCTGCAAATATATTTTTAATGGAAATGAAACTTGGTATAACCATCCCGGTTCCGCGGTATAAATCAAAAGCCTCCCGTTCCAAACATTAAGAAATCGACTTTTGCCCAAAACACATTTTTGTTGTATTTCCGAGTAGGGCAGTAGAACTAGAGCAATATCACGCATGAAGATTACTTGACGTTTTTTCTAACTTTCTTTTAACTGTTTTTTTAATATGTTTCTTTTATATTGTCCTCCCGAAAGATCAAAGCATAACCACGGCAGCATTATTATTTGATACAAAATTTATTTTAAATCTTCTACGAATATAACTAGAAGATGTTAAGTATACCAAAATAAATAAGCTCACTATTCACGATACTTTACGTCGAATGTTTGATCATTTATTGTTTTTTTAAAGCTTATCAAAAAAAAACAAAAAAAAATGTTTTTAAAGAAAGACAAACATTCACGGGTTACAAATAACCTGACAATATTTGAAAAACTCCTACTGCTATCATAATGATGACTTAGCCAGCAGAGGAATTGAACCCACGAAGTCCAGATAGAAATCCGACAAGTTTGTCCACTCAGCTATTAACTGGTATTTATTTTAGTTTTTCCTTCGGATTTTTTAAAGGTAAATTACTAAGAACCTTCAAAATATTTTCGTATTTTTAAATGCACTGTAAAATTTTATTATTTTTCAGTTAGATCAAATCGAGCGTTTATTAAGACATCACAACGATTTTAATAAATTACTTCGCTTTTACTCCTCTCATATTACATTAAACCAGATTATTGTTTGCGACATTAATTTATATGTTTCTACTGATATATCAACTCAAAAGGTTTCACAAAACATGACAAATTATGTATTAAATTAGATCAGCAGGTACACATACAACTCATATGCAGGGTTTTTATATTCGTCGAAACTTGGTATTTTTTCCATATTTTAACAAATATTTTGAATCAAACTAACTAACGAACTTACTCACCATACTGCCCCCTGAGGGGTAGGTGGAGAGAATGGAAAACCATAGAACTCTGTCTCGCTCACTTACCATTTGCTGTCATTCTCAATAACATACCGTAATATTTATTTATTTACGCCCATTAAAAGCTTTTTACACAAACATTTATATTTATTTACAAACAATATACTCATAAATAGTGCAAAAAATATTGTACAAGAAAGAAAAAAATAGTATTAAATAACAAGTACATCCAGAGTTAAATAGTTTCATCAAATAAATTAGCTCTACTGGATGAAAATAAATGTACTAAAGTGTACCTTTATTATGATATTGACGTACTAAATACATCAACAACATCGGAATATTTGTTTCCCAGATATTGAATTCGTCGCATAGAAGTATAATATTGTGAGGTTAAAGTAGAATTGTCATAAAAATATGGTAGATACTGTCTTGTAACAGTCCTTGGGAACATAAAATGTAATCAAATATAATAGTTCAGGGCTGTCAATCATTAAATTTATAATTTTAATAACAAGTTAAGTCAGTAGTTATTCTACGTTCAGATAATTTTAATAAATTAAGGTGGCAAAGAAAATAATCATAATTGATAAATTCATTATACACACTATTTTATTATTCTGACTCTTGATAAAATACAACATAAGTAATTGTATCACTTGATCGTGCCATGTCTTTGTCGGGTATTCCATAACTAACCTATTATGCATTTTCTAAAATTTCATTACAATTTTGTAAAAAAGTGGTAAACCAATCATTCAAACTCAGTGAATAAATTAGGAAAGATATAATAACCAAAAACTCTACGATAGGTAAACAGTAGACACATTTGTATTTATGTCTTGTTTCGTTAAATAGTTGTACCGATATTGCTAAGCGCTAGTTACCTGCGAGTTGCCCGCCTTTCATCTGGCAAAGCGAATGTGTGGCCGCGCCGGTGGGATTATTTTGAAACCACTGCCAATCCCGGCAGTTGTTCAAACTCGTCAAACTTTACTCGTGTGTAATCATAGCCCGGCTTTAAGTTGGCGAAATTCAATCCGGAGTTAGAGCTGACCCGTGCCCAATATGCAGGTCACTGTAGCCAATGCTCGGGGTAACTTCAGATTTATTACAGTTGGTCAACTGCCATTGATATAGCTTAAAAGCTCAACTTGGTCGGATGTTGGGGTAGGTATTTAGTACCTGCTTTCATCTTATTGAAGATAAGGAGATATCCTTTTTTCGCATTATGTACTTATTTATATTTATATGTACTGCATATTACACAACAAAAAACATTGTTCAACAACGACGACCTCCACGGTCGAGTGGTAAGACGCTCGACTACGAATCCAAAGGTCGCGGGTTCAAACCCGGCTTGCGCCAAAAACTTTTATTTAATAAATATGTGTCATAACACATTTAATTCATATAAAAATAATAAAAAGTATATTTGCAGCACGTTCCAAAGTGGTAGATACTCTAAGTATCGCCCTGGTGAAAGACCACCATTCAGAATCGAAACGTTGCTTGAAATGGCTTGAGCCGTGTTTGGTGACCAGATCTGAATAGCCAGGTACATCCCAACCTTCCTCTTCCACATCTTCTTCCCCTCCCCACTACATTCAGCCTCATAACATACCCTATTTGGGGATGCCATAGTCTCACTGGCTCTAGACGGTTGGGAACAGTTGAAACTCTTGTGCGGTATTCATATAAAAAAATAAAATTAAAAAAAACATAATACACTCTCAAATAAACTTTACTATAGGCCATGTGAAGAGTTAGAATAAAAGAAGAGTATATATGAGACGATGTATGAATGTGATTGAAGTAAGGAGTGTGCGCCAATACGGGATTGTATGGCGGTTCTTTCTCTCTGCCTACCCCTGCGGAGAAACGGCGTAATGGTTAGTTAGTTAGTTTGCTTTTCTTGAAATTTTAAATGTGAAATCCGCACAAGATTCCTAGTTACCCGAACCACTACTATTAGTATTGAAAGATGTAGGGAGGAGAATAATATGTTGAAGAGAAAGTTTTGGAAAGTACTTGGATACTACTAGTACTTTATAAACATTCATTCTAAGAAGAAAAAATCTACCAGTTTTCACCAGCTCATCCGTTTTGGAATGCTACTAATTCTTGTGTCGCAATTCAATGCATCATTTTAAAATTTAGCCAAGAAAGCCTAATTTTGCAAATTAAAAATAGCACTTGGTTCGTCAAGTTTTCGTATTTATACTTTGCTTAAAATAACCACGATCTCCTTCTCACAAAACCTTTCCTGAAAAACGTTACGGAAACTCGTTAATTTTTCTGAAATGGGCGTTAATAAAAGCTAAAGATACAATCAAATTAATAAAATATGCTGAAATAAGAAAAAAAAAATGCGTGTTTGGGGGAGTAAATCATAGACGAAAGAAAAAAATAGACAAGCACAACAGGAAATATTTTTCCCATTTCACACGGCTGGCCTCAAACATATTGCATTCAAGTAGTTCCGATAGTTATTTAAAAAAATCATTACAAGTTAATTTCAACTCCCGGCTCAGAAGTGTTGGGATATTTCGAAAGAAGTTAAATAACCAATCCTCTGCAATCAAAATACGAAAAGGTGTAAAGAAAGTGGAAGTAGGTACCCGCCCAAGTACAAGTAGTCGACCGGTCGTTAAGTTACGGTCCTTCAAACAGTTTTGGCAATTAGCGAGCTTCTAGTAGAATACTACTGAATGTGATGAGCGCTATAATGTTTACTATAAAGGATTGGTTACATTTACCGTACGAAAAAAAAAAAGAATTTTGGTAGAAAGCAATTGCTTTGTGGTTTGAAATATTAAATGAAAATTAACTGATAATTTTGTAAAAGACCAAAGATTTAATTTGAATTTTTATGACAACGGTTTCACTTAGCCTATGCATCATCAGGGTATAAAATGAAACTAAACAAAAAATCCAAAGTATGCGGTTATATTAACATACAGAGAGAGAACATAATATAATATAAAAATAAAATAAGAGAACAGGAAGATTTTTTTTTTAAAACGATAAAATTATAAAAAAGGAACTGAAAGAAATAGACAGGTAATATGAAATAAAAGGGGCAAAACATCAATTGAGAAGGTGATTAAATAATATAATTAATTTTATGAGTATACCAAAAATACCTGTATACCTTTTATTGGACAACTGGTTAAATTTAACTGACTATTCAGAATATGACTCTTAATTTGAATGGCTTTCTTTCTTTATAGTGCTTCTAAATTATTGCCATGATCGTTTTTATGAAACCGGTAGATCATAAATATTAAAACACTTTACAAAATAATTATTTCATTTTCATTTAATATGCTCCTATTTTGTATTTGGGCATTAATGAAAAAAATATTTAAACATTTTTTCCTCAGGTTGAAGTTTTGCGGCACGGATGAATACATGTAAGCAATATTAATTAATCTAAAATATTGATTGAAATACCTTTCACTTTTCACTTACCTGAAACCTTTCTCTTTACACTGATTTCCATTAAAAAATACATGATAAATAGATGCTTTTCTTCTATTCAATACACTTAAAATGTTTCCTGTTTTTCAATCGTTTTCAGCGTTGGAAAAAAGTGTTCATTCACAAAGTACTTACTTAGCCCAATTTTGTAAGGGTTTTGTTCAACATCCGCGAATATTTTTCACCACTTTTCTCTGCTCTATATATTGTTTACTAGCTTTATTGCGCAAAGATTAAAGATGTTTGAGGAATTAAGAAGAGAATAAGTTTTTATTAAATGGACAAAAATAGGTCGAGTTGACCTAAACAACATAAACTTAAAATTGTGTGTTTTAATGAATATGTATAAACTTCTACATGTAATTTTATTTCGAAACGTCACTGAGCATTTTTTTTGTCTTACTCCTTAGCGAGAAAGGGACAGCAAGCATATAAGTTCATCGAATTCGAATATTTGAAAAGTTTTACAGTACGTTCTTCTATCAGAGTAAAATTAAAGTATTTTTCAAATTCTACCCGACTTATATATACTCGAAATATGTTTGAAACGGGGTGTATGCAAGCAATGCACCTTCGTAAATATTGTTTTCGACTCAACATTCACTGTGATACCTTTACCTTGTTCGTCTTTTTGTACCTTTTTGTGTACAATTTTTTTTTTTGAGATAAATAAAAGAGTAATTTACTTAGAGCCAGATGAGATATGGAATTCCCATTTAGTTAATGTTTTAATACTGAAGAAATTAGGCAAAAGAAGAAAAGCGTAATAGAAATGTTGGGAAGAATTTGGCTTTTTTACATTAACTTTACACAGTAGGCCCTCAACTTTGGGGAAGCTGTGTGGAGGGAATGAAGGAATTAACTTGGGGTTTTAAGATGGCTATACTGTAGGAGGGAGAATACAAATAGGCCGGCAAAATCATTCTACAGCCGAGTTGTTGAACGCAATAACGAGTCGTAGAAGCGACCCGTCGATGTGTCGAATGTCAATTGTGTTGATTTGCCCTTGAGGTGATTTTTCACAAAAACGGCGCTGTACAAATAATCCAAATATTATTATTATTATTAATGTTGGTCGCCCATTTGGCGAGTTTCTCGGCAGTGTACCGATGCCGGGATCTTCCTTTGAATACCGGTAGAACAGTGATAACATTCTGACGTCTGTACTCCAAAGGCAAATCTATCAAACGGACCGCACATTTCTGCATAGAGTCTAGGGTTTTGATTTTTTGATTTCGTTTATTGTCATGTTAATCCATTTAAGTAACGTTTCAAATCTGAAAAATTGATTATCACAGGCATGTACGGAGTGTACCTAACGGAGTTTATCTAATACTCTAGAACAAAATGCAAACATAATATGTTTTCAGGTTCTAACCTAATTTTATTTTTATATTTAAAAAAATATTAACAATTTTTATGTTAAAGTAACTGTAAGAAAATGGACGTGATCGTGTGGGCTGACGCCTATATTCAATTTATTTTATCTGTACTTGAGCACAAACCATTTACTAACTAACCGTATTGTCGCCGGAAAGGCACAAGGGCTGAAGCTCGATTTTGGGAAGTTTACACCAGAACACTTTGAAGTTTAAAAAAATGTACAATAATACTTTGAAAAAATAAGTTAACTCAGGTAATAAAATGCTCTCACTGAATTACCTGAAGCGACAAAAAGCTAAAAAAAGTCCCAAACTTGTGTCGATTAAGTCAAGCCTTCTCCCAAATGGTAAATATATTTAAATTGGCTGAAACGCCACAAAGGTCTTCAGAATCAAACAAGTCAAAGCATTCGATGTAGAAAAGAAAACTGATCAAAACTGCATATTTAACTTATTTTTGACCTAAGTGTCGCTTAAGCTCTTTTGTTTTTCCAGCGACGATATAATCATAATTAGATCCATGCGATTCCACAGCACGTGCCCAATCCCATTACTAAATGTAATTATATTCCTGAATAATTTTAATACCTAATTTAATGAAATATTGCTTGCATACCTGTTTTATGATTTTAAATAATTAAGTTTTATCGATATTGACAATGCTTTGATTCGTCGACTCGCGACGCTATTTTCATACTTTAAAACTAAACTGAAATTAGTGGAAACAAATTCATAGAAAACAAGAACTTCGTGGTCTGAAAAATAATTAAATACAGTTTAAAGAAAATAAGTTTTAATATTATACATCCCTGATGAATCTTAGGTAAAATTGAAAATAGGTCGACATCTAAAATATTGGTTATGACTTGTAAACAGAGCTAGTATTTTAACATATTTGTTTTAAATATAAGGTCCTGGTTAAATGGTGTCCATGATAATTGTGTTTCTGTTTTTTTTTTAATCGATAATTTGTTTGTGAATACATAAGTACAATCGTGAACTTTTAAAATTTGGAACTGATATTAATTGAAATTTAAAAAAAAATCTTCTCAAATCCCTACTTACCTAATAACTCTTTTTATTTGGCATTTTAAGTTACATCACGGGTAATAACAAGTATTTAGATGTTCTGTTTTTTTTTATTACCGTTATATCAATACTTGGGGCTATTATTTCGTATGCGGAAAGATTTATTTTATTTCGTTGGTTGGGCAAGAATGTTTATAAATTGGATGGTACCAAAAAGCTTCCTAATTTGAATCGCAAAATCATAAAACTTGATTACCAAGCTAAAAAAAATAAAAGCATGGTGCGTACTTAAAAAATAGAGCGCGCTATGCTATTGCATCCATGGCTGATAGCAAAAAGCTTTTTCTAAAAACCCGGAACCCATTTTATAGGTAACCTATAATAATAAACAAATACCATGGCTTAAATCTTCCAATCAATAAATAATCGCTGTGAGAGGTTAAAATATACGTACTTAAATATACTGAGGTCACATTTTGTATGCACTGTTGATGTATTTTTCGCCAACCGCTTCAACTTGTACCTTTGGTAATTAATATATATTTTTAAATAGTGAATCATTAGTGGGCATCTTTTTCTAAAAAACAAAGTGAATAAAAAATCATGGCTAATTTATAATTGAGATAATATTGTGAGTGAAGCATCTGACATTCTGTTTTGATTGTTTTAAATAATACATATTTATTTATTCAGAAATATGTAGAGGCTTGTGCAATCCCACGCATAAAGTAGAGAATAATTTTTAATAGAAAACTTATAAAACAACCTCGTTTATGAGTGATGGGGTAGAGTGAAAAAAAAATTGAGAAACTTGTTTGGTTTGCCAATTGTTTAACCTTTTATTAATTTAAGGGGTTGGTCGAGATTTGAAAATTTTATACTATGTTTTTTTTTAATTATAATGGTAGTGGTTGGCGTTTAAATATTGTTTTTTTCTACTAAAAATGAATTAAATGTTTCACGTGTAGTACAACTTACTCCATAATCAACTGAAATAATGACATACAAACATTAATTTAATTAGGGTTGAATGTTCCATATTCGGTGGACTGACTTTGTTTGGATTAATTTTACAAATTCAATGTTGGTTTTAATTAATTCAAACGAATCGTTACTTCTGTAAAAAAATGTGTCGTAATTTCACACTGTGCCCAAAGCAAAACATATCTCGAGCACTTGGGACATTGCTTTAAATACTCTTAATATCAGTTATACAATTAACACACAAGATTTTCTAATTGTATCAGTGACCAAATCATAAAATAAATGAACAATTATAATCACAAGAGACTCGCCGCAAGAACCGTGATATGATGAGACAGTTCCCAGTTGGTGGAGCTCCCGAATCTATTTGCATAACTCACTACAACTACTCTCTATTTGATATTGCGTGTGTGTTTACCCTTTACCAGGCCTGATGCACGATTGTTCTACATATTGTTTGGGCTAATGACCAACCGAAATTTGCAAGTAAATATTTTAGCTACATCGAACGTGTTGTTTATCATATTTTTAATACTGGAGTAATTCTGCGGAATATTACAAGACTGGACGAATGACAAGAATGACGTTTATTTTGGCAACTTTTTGTTTTTATTTTCTTTTTCGTATCTCACTAGACGAAATAAGGGATCCTTTCGTATGTAGTTACTGTAATTTCAGCATGTTGCATGTAGTTGTTTTATTGTCTCGAAGAAGACAGCATTGTGAACGAAACAAGAGAACTTGAAAATCAAAGGAAATGGCGCACACTAAGGCAAAATTTTTTTTCATAAAATTTTATTTACCTTTGTTTATCGCATAATTATTCTAGGCGGGTATACGCATTCTATATCATTCCAACAAAAGGGGTTTTTATTTATTATTTCAGGTCAAAATTGACTCCGCATTCGGTTGAAGATCATTTGAATTTCTGTGGTAACTTTGACAGGGTCTAAGGGTCGCGACGGTGAATGTAGGAGAGAACCCCAACGCTTCTAGGCCCTATTATGCGTTTGTATTAATATCCGGTTTGCGAGCCGCCTTTATACCCTAAACTCCAAAATATACAACTCTGTACCACTGGCAGGGCCAACATAGTAAATATATGGCATAAATCAAGTTCATTGTCTTTGTTTCGTGATGTTGCACGAGTTTCTTGAACTCCTTGAAACGCGAAACGCAATCTTATTAGTTTCATTACAATATATTTTAGGTGTCAGTATTATAATACTGTGTGAGAAGGATTAGAGAAATATATTTAGTTGCATGCGAATTTACATATGGAAACTTATATGGCAGATACCTGCTAGCAACGTGAATTGAAAAATATTCAACCGATTGATATCAAAGGTTTAATCAATTTTGATTTCAATTTGTGAATCTCGTATCATTTACTGCAAACCACCGCTAAATACTTGTATTAAACATTGTAAAAGTGCGGATATTCCCAAATTGGTTTGACCTACTTCTTTGAAATTTGGCAGCCCTAAAATTGGAAATTTGAATGACACAAAAATCCTTTGTCATAATTGTCAAACTTTCGATATTGTGAATGGACGGAATATATAAATTGATTACCGATTCGAGCTATTTTTTATAAGAAAAAATGTAATTAAATATATTCCTGACAGTCCGTAGACAGTGGTGGATCATGTACACATTGTACACAGTAGCACTATTAATACAAGTAAAGGAATCACAGTACCTACTTTTCAAATAAAATATGGCTAACGAACCCTAAAATACATAACTCACTAACAAACCATCACGCCGTTTCTCCGCAAAGGTAGACAGAGAGTACGGACCACCATACACCTCTGTCTTGGCACACATTCCTTGCTTCATTCACAATTATACATCGTCTCATATATACTCTTCTGTTATTCCGTATTTTCACATAACCCGACTTAAGTATATGATTCACTTTATCGAGCCATATCTTTCTCGGGCGTCCCCGACTTCTTCTTTCATTCACTTTCGCACTACTCATTCTTTTCACACTTATTTCTTCGTGCATTCGCTCTACATGCCCAAACCATATAAGCGTCCCTTTCTTGATCATATTAATTACACTTACAACAGGTTTTGCATTCTTTCTGAATTTTTATATTTTTAACACGGTTATACATGGTTTTACGCATATACACCTCAAGAATCTTATTAATATTCAACAAGTTTCCAAACAAATTTTTTTTAAAATCTCTACGCTGAAATGCTTACCAATTTTAAAGTCTTGGATCTTCGTAAGAGACCTTTTGTGTTAAGATTTCATTTGTTTATTCATGTGTTGTTTTTTATACTAATTCGATCGTTTTTTGCTTTATTTGACACATACCGATATTTAAAAAAAATTATAAAAACAAATTATGTTCTTTGAATATATATTTTACTCTTTATAAGTTTAGCTACTCGTGGTATTTATAATATATATATGTATATATAATGGTTTATTATTGTGCTGTTATTTTAGGGTTATTCGAATCATGTTATTTTGTTAAAATAAGCTCCTGCTGACTAGCTACATACAGTAGCTTGGCGGACTTAAATAACGATTTTAAAAATACTATTACACCATAAATAAGTGCCTTTTAAAATTATTTTTAGTGTTTCATTTAAATAAAAACCCCAAACATTTCCAGGCATATCACACAAGTAACTTACATCTAGGAAAACTATTTATAAAGCACGTCCTCTACCACTTAATTTTATCGCCTTAGAACGTGGAAGAATAAGAGAAAGGAACAGAATAAATTGTATTCTGGATATTTAGATTCAGTCCCAAAAGAGAGCGAATAAATCATCAGGCAAGTTCGGGTACCGAAATGAAATAACACCTTCCAGCAAAGCGATACAATTTTATGTTATTCCATTTGAGAAAACGTACAGTTTATTATTTGTCGACATCACATTCAGTTTCAAATCGGTTCTCCAATTATTTTCTAACTTAACTCTGTTTTTTACACATCTTTCTTCGTAATAAATCTGGATTGAGAGTGTTTCTTGTACAAAATCAGCAAACACCCTTATCCTATTAAAAATTTGCTGTAGAACTTTCGTTTTTGAATGTTTTCTATTTGGTATATTTTTTCAGAGGTTCGGGAAAGTTTTCGCTTGCCAAATATACAAACGAGGGTTGAAATATCCCAGGCAATTTGCAAACCACGTGGGAATCGTAGCGTCTCGCATCGAAATTGATAAGCCGGGAAAACTAAAACCATGCATTTGTAGTATTGTAGTGGAAACCAAACCTTCTCGCAATTAGTTCTATATCTCCTAGGGTTGAAGAAGAAAATGGTGCGATTGGAAAACGCCTTTTAAAACAATTCACGACACCAACTTCCAGCCCGTTAACAAAGGTTAATTTGTTTTAAATGTCTTACAACCTGCAGCAAATAATTCTTTACTACGCAAGGTTATATTTAACCACGTTATTAAAAAAAAGTTAATAATAATAACAGTGAACTAATGTAGATCAGTTTTGTGATATTTCACCTTAAGTGCGCTTCATACTAAAACAATTACCCTAATAAAGCTAACTAACAAGGAGAAAATAATACATAATATGTATACAAATTAAAACTATCCAAAATCATGGTCGTTATCATATATCATGAGAGAAAAATGTTCAGATATGGGTATAACAGTGCAGTAACACTGTTTAGTAACAATTTTTTTTTAAATTACCAGAAGCTTAGGGTGATATTTTCGGATTATTAAGAATGATATTTTTGTTTCGCAATTAGTTTTACGTATAGTCGTTGAATATTATCCTGTTACATAAAGCATTAAAACGGTCGTTTAGTTTGTACACCATTAAACAAACAAACAAAAAATCTGATCTCAGGTCTGAATTCTGTAAAAGCTTGTAGTGTAGATACTCAATTAATGAAAATATATAAAATAAGAAAAACGTGTCTGTTTAAATACAGGTTATTGCGTGAAGCAACATCATAAAAATACGAAAACATTGATACAATATTTAATATGGCTGAAATTGCAGGCTTTCTGTAAATGGGAAAGAAACGAGGTATTCCCCAAACGACGGTCTTCATCAAAAATGTAAGGCGCGATACGCATGAACAAATGTTCTTGTAAACCTACAGCCAACAGTCAGTGCTGGAGAAAACGCCAAGCCATAAAATACAAAGTAATCGCAAAGGTTTTCGTAAAACAATAATCTTACGAAGAGATTGGCGTGCCATGTATCTCGCCTAAGCATTTCGACAACGTTTCAATTTGCTTCTCCGATTATTTTGATGTGGGAAGCCAATTGTTTGTTCCTCAGATTATTATCTTAAAGCAATTTAAGAAATACGTTAGATCTGGAGTGGAAACTTAATTCATTTGTTGTTCAAGTGTTTGTTCTCCTGGGGATCCAAATTTCCAATCTTTTGATTATGAATGAATTTCCTAAATAAACCATTAACTCAAATTCAAATAATTGCATATCACAGTTTTGAATGCCATAAAGCTTATCAACTTTAAACCTACCCAAGTCTAGTGTTGACGTGTATCATCACGAAACAAATCAACAAAAAAAGCAGCGAATGTGCCGTAATTTTAACCAGACATATAAAAAATCATAAGCCGCCTTCAAATTGCCAATCAACCAGATTTATGTGTATTTAACTAATATCCACAAACTTTGTATTTTTTGTTTGGTTTAATTTTGTACCCTAATGATGCTTAGGCTAAGCATAACCAGTCGGTCATAAAAAATAAAATAAAATCTGTGGTCTTATACAAAGTTATTATTTCATTTTCATTAAATATACCAAACCACAAAGTGATTGGTTTCTACGAAAATATTAAAATTAAAATTAGAATATATAGTAAACATAAAGCTTTATTGTTTTATGTAATTAACGTGTTGCTTTTGAATTCTATTAACGTATAAAATTTTACTTCTACCTTCAGGTTATTTCAGTGGTTAGCGTTTGCAATGTGGTTTTAAATATACCAACTATTACTGAAATCCACAAAATTCGCACAGTTGCTAAATGTCCGCATAGATTCTGCGATTCAGTTATTTATAATTATTTCCCCCCTACTTTGGCACATCGCGCAAATGTGTGTAAAACAGAGGTTGGCCAAAATTTCGAAATCGGAAAAAGTGTCCTTAATCGTTTAATCAATTTTTCTAAAAAATAACATCCTCGCGGAATTCGGTAAACTTTTCAATATAAAGCTTGAATTCGTTCCTGTGACGCGCACACATTTATTTAAACGACTTGCGGATTATCCAATCCGGAGTTATTGAGGCGTAATGAAACAAAATGAATGGCAATAAAAATGATAATTTGACACTAAGCGATCGAGTTTCTCTACTTGACTAATAAATCAATCTATCATTTCAAACTTCAGCTGTAAAACGTATAATGAATTCTGGAAGTTAAGTCTGAAAAGAGAAGTCGTAAATGCGGCTGTTTTTTATTTAACAGTTTGAGTAATAACATCGGAAATGTACTCACGGGAAAAATCATTACATCATTTGCGAACCATCTCATATAAAAAAAAACATGGCCAGATTTATTGAAATGTGACGGTAATTGCACAGTAGGTACTTTGATTAAAAATATTAAACTAAAAAAATAAGTGCTTTGATTAATAATATTAACCCAAAAAATTAAGGAATAAGTAAATGATAGAGTAGAAGTTCCGAGTTTAAGACTCGGTTGCGACAGTTATTCTTTTTAATTTCTGTTTTTTTCTGTTTAATATTTGCATTGAAGGTTATATAATATTTTTTCAATAATTAATATCAAAATAAAAAGCTTAAAGCTTTATAGTTTATTGTAATTTAATATTACATCTCGATTTTGTAAGAAGTCGAAGGATCTTCCGTAAATAAAAATGGATAGTTTATCTAAGACACCATCTAGGTATACAGTATGTGCTCAGATAGAGCTTTGTATACTATTACAAAGATGGCAGTAAAATGCCAGTTTCTAATAAAGTCTCGGTAGCTCAATTGGTAGAGGCGCTACTCCCCAGTAGAGTGGACGTTCCGAGAACGAGTCACAATCGCGACCGTTATTTGCTTTTCCTCTTTCATATTTGCGTTGAAGATTATTGATATTATTTCAATAATTAATGAAAAAAAATCTTTCCGCCTTTATCAATAAAAAAATGATTAATTGGTTTTAAAGATATGTAGAGATGTACATTTCATTTACCATACAAAAATAAAGTCGGCTTCTACATGAAAAAATATCAAAAGGAAGACCTACCAAAACGTTTTTGCTAATTACCAACAAAAAAAATATTTACTTCAACAAATAATGGTTTGCCTACTTGCAATATAAGTCGGTGAAATAAACATAACCAATGTTTATATTCGACTATAATTAAATGGGAGGTAGGGTCCATCGGCGACCGACGCTTCTGGTATCTCGGGTCCCTTATTCGAATTTATTGGTGCAATCCACGACAAATGTTCCCTTATTTGTGTGTATAGGCTCTCTCCATTTGATTATCACATGGAACACGCAGGCTTTAAGGACCTTTTCATTTATGTAAAAAATGAATTATATTCTATTCTCATTTTCGGAAAACATTAGCTGAAAACCGTACATTAAGCACTTGTTGGCAACATTGAGACAAAACTAACTAAAATATAAGACATTGTTAATGCTAGGTACTTGTGGTATTGCTCTATCAAACAGTACTTACCCATCAATCGTAAAGATTATTAAGTGGCGAAATCTTATTTTCCCACTAAACATACGTAGTTTTGACAGATAAATAGAGTAAACACTATAAAACATCTTGCTCTACCATTTGGCCAAGACATATTTTGATATCAAACCGTGAAATCCATGTTAACAGATGGCGAACTCGAGATGCGTGGTTAAAAATAGCTGATATTTAAATGATTTGATAATATAAACCTTTGCTTTATACCATTTTATCATACATATACAATGTGTTTTGTACTTGATGCGAAATATTAAACGACATAAAATAAAAAAAACATGTGAGCAGAAAAAATAAAATAAAAGTTATTCTGAACAAAGTCAAATCTAAACAGTTATTGAAACAGAATCACGTAAAATAAATTATGTCCCTCAAGTAACTAATTGAAAATACTTTAAACACATGACAAATATAATCATATTAAAGATGAACAAGCATTATTAGAGAACGCGTATTGCGATCGCATTTTGACAAATCAAACCAACCGTATTATTAATCTAGCAAGCCCATGAAATTTATAAAATTGATCATACAGCATCAAAAATAAAAATTGCCTAGCACCCACTGAAGACCCTACCCGACAACGATTATTCCGAAGATTTTACGGATAGTTTAAAAAAAAATGTGGATTTTGAACAAAATACATTTTTTAATCAGTTTTCATGATCTAATTATTTATTTGTTCACTAACTTTTTTCTCGAATACTTTTCAGCTTTAAATATTCGTCTTTGAATATTTATCTCTTGAAAAGACCAGTTACTCTCTTTAAGGGTGTCAATACTGCTACTACCTATTCCAATAGTTATTTTTTCTCTGAACAATTCAATTGAATTTTGTGGAATTTTTGTTCCAGACCCCAATGCGAAACTACGTTCTTCACCGGTCGATATCTGTGGGCATTTAGTAGCCAAGAAGTATCTTATTTACGTTGTTTGAGCGGTGGGAAGAGATTTTCCTCTTAAAAATATAGGCCAGCACAAAAGCTATTTTGACTTTGTAACAGAAAAACTAGGAAATTATGTTGTTAATACAAAGACGAGCCCATTAGGCTGGGTGCTTTGCAGAGACAGTTTAAGAGAGATACGAAAATATTCACTTTCACAAACAACTTTTTTATATGATGAAATTGAAATATGCCTTCACAGTATTTAAAGACGTTTTTCATTGTTCTATTTAAAACAAAGCTCGAAGAAACATTTATATTTTATTTGATGGTGTTCAAATTTATATTATTTATCATTTTTTAAATTAAGACTTTCAAATTAACATCTATCAGATGAAATATGTATAACGGTATTCCAAATATTTTCTAATTTTTTGTCTATGTTTTAAGACAAAGGTAGATGGAAATCTGGGTATTAAAACAAATCTTTAGAAAGAGGAATTGCCCGGGTTTCGAATAATTCTAAAATGTATGGATTATTTTTACCTCCATCATTAGTGCAACATAAATATATTTGTGTACTGATGGAGGAGTTATCTAGTGAAATATTAAACCCACAACGCCTGGACGGAAACCCGATGCATTTATCTACTGTTATATTATATATATTTTTTATATATTGATTTAAAGGTTGCCTTGATAGGCCGTTTAGCTAGCGAATGGCTCCAGAGTTCAGAGAAATCCCGAACGCGGCCATAATGCATTTAAAAATTTATATATATATTGTTTTTTTCTCGAATTTAATTTTAGTTTAATAACAAATATTGAACTTTACGCGGATTTTTAATTGCCTCGTTTATTTAAATTAAGTGCTCTTTTGACCTTCATAACATCGAACACACACTTGTAAATAGTATTTTTTGTTTAAAAGGGTATATTTTAAAGCGTGTAATTAAACATGATTAAGGTCCTAAATGTGCTTAAAAATAATAATCTTGAAATATCTAACTTATGTTACACAATTAACACGAATTAGAACCGTAAATAGTCCTTTAAATTACAATCCACCGAAATGCAGAAACGTGTAATTTTATTTTTCCTACAATACCTTAATTAAGAAGGAAACGGTCACGCGATTATTGTAAATTCATATTTTTAATTGACAATTATGGAGTAGGTAAATAAGAAAAAAACGTTTTCGTTTATACTCTAAAATTTTGTTAACATACAAGTTAAAAAGAATTAAGAAACAGTGTTTTATGTTACATAAGCATTAAATTAAAATTTATGTTGAAATCCAATTAGGTTTTTGGGTACATCATTTTTTAAAGTAAAAAACAAATTATTTTTTACACCTGCCTATCAATTTTAACATTACCCGTGCCTTTACTGGGGAGATAAATCTTCAAATAATTATTAATTTAAAATATAAAACTTAGAATAAACAGTAACGTTGACGTTGTGTATTTATATTATCATTTTAAGTATAAAACAGAAATTTGTTTTCATTAGCAACAAAATTTATAAACGGTTAGCTCTGGCAACATTAAAACTACACAGCTTTGTCTGCCCGAATTTTTTTGACAATGGAATTATTTTTAATACTCAAATTCATTTCCATAATAAGCTTTCAACTCTAAAAAAAGAAAAAGTGAGCTTCCAGGCTGGTAATAATACAATTTAAAATCTTTGACATTATTTGAACCCAACGACAAAAAAGGCAAAAACTATTTTTTTCTTATTTATCCATTTATTTTATTTGTCTCTTCTTTAAATTTGGCTTCGATCTTTCGATCAATATTCTAATATTATTCAATTGTGGACAAGAAATATTTATGTAAACAAACTCATTATTATTTGATATACAACGATAAGCTCTAAAACATAGACTAAAGGTTCTATTTATAATCTATGAATCACAAAGCGCTTTTCTTATAGCAATCTCAGGGAATCGGTCAATGAAATATGGCTCCTTTACTTTATCGGTTTATTATTCAATCAATGAATCTCAATACCAATATAGAATTTCAATTTCGAAGCCGACATCACATCCAAAAGAGCTCAACTCGCCGTGGGTGCTTATTGATTTCAAATAAAGCATGACAGGGATAAAAGATAAAACATTGCCGATTATATCGAAACAATGAAATAAAAATTGAATCGAACTTTATATGCAGACGTATTAATATGTTTTACGACTTTGTTCGAATATTCGGTGGAGCGTATTATACGAAATTAGTTCTTTATTCAAATTTTCGCACAGGAAATACGCATCAACGGAGGCTGTGATTGGTCCGTGGTTTGGTTAGGCATCACCTGTCATCTGTCATGGACCTTTTCACTCTGACAGTGGAAATGATAACATTATTTCTGTTGTGTTCCTTTATAGAAACTTATCTACATACACGCCTGTGACCATTGATCAGACAGAGTTTTTTTTTATTTTGAATGCAAATTGCCACATTGAAAATTGTAAAAAGTGCATTAACACAAAATAACAACAGATAACAGGTTACGTCATTGGTTTGACATCGGTTAACTGTAAAACAAACTATATTTTGATGAAACATATGTGTCATAAAAGCATACTTAAGTGGATAAAAAGAGCGTCTTATTAATAATTATACACTTTGGTTTATGAAGGGATATTTTTTTATAATGCGCTGCCGGAAACCATCAATATTATGTCACTTAATAAATTAAAAATAGTCTGTAAGAACAATTAAAATTCGTTTGTAATATCAAGTAGTATACAAGGTATTATTATTGAGTCGAAAAGTAAATGAATTATAATTAGTCACTGTGTGAACTTTGATGTACCATTAACTAAAATAGTAAAAATAAAAATAAAACTGAGACTTTTTACATCAACAAAGTATTTTTGTATCGTTGAATAAAACTTATATTTTTTTGTGTAAAAAAAATAAGCTAAACTGATCGTTTTATTGTTTGGGTTTAATTTATTTCTGAATAAAATATTCAAATTATTATAAATTACAATACGTTTTGTCTTACTCGTTTTCACTTGAAACTATTTAATCAAATAAAAGTGACCACTGCAAAATATTTTTACATTTTATTGAACAATATTAAATTTATTAAATACAAAAGGTATTTGCACAAATTGTATAGCGCTGTTTATATGAAAAATCTCCCCAAGGGCGCTGTATATACAGATACCAGGGCATAACTGTTTGGTTTTTATTTTTAATAAAGAATGAATCGTTCTGATAATTTGCAACTATCTTTAAGGCTATTTTCTTATATTTGACGCCCTCTGTAATTGATATTATTTTTTTGTATTCTAGGAACGGGCCACCCCGGGGTGTGGCCATCCGTCAAAAGGGCCATGAAAGATAATATAATCTTGAATTCTTAATGGGTTTTGTGCGGTGTCCTTTTATACTAAGCCAGCAGTATACATAAACACGTCTAGAGGCAAAAATAAATAAGCCAGCTATCCGAATAGATTTATTTTGCATAATCTGCTCACCTTTTTTCGGTTTATTTTCGATATCTTTTAAACCCACTGAGACCAAAATTTAGTTTCTGTTGTGATAAAAACTAAACAAACTATGTTGAGAAATCTCCGGGATTTTTTTGCATAAAATGCATGAATTTGAATAAAATTAAATAAATATTAACATCTCGACTACAACAAGCGGGTCTGAGCTGACTGAATTAAAACAAAAAAAAAAATACGCAGTAGATATTTCGTTGAGCCTCATTTCCTTTAGTGTAATCTTCAATCAAATAATTACCAGGGTATGTTGTGAATTTGAAAAAAAGGGGTACTGGAAGAAGATGGGAAGGAGGAAGGCTTCGAAGTACCTTAATATTCAGGTCTTTTACGACTATAGCCATTAAAACAATGTTTAATGGCTATAGTCAATTCTGAATGGTAGTTTTTTATCAAGGCGATACTGAGAGTATCTTCCAGAGAAGTTCCAGAACGATATATTTACAAGAAATTCACGGTGCACCTTCATGCCTTTTTAAAATATATTCATAAAATTCGCACAGTAGTCTGTCTATACTGGAAATATGTTTGGTAGGTCACAACAATAAATAAATAAACTAAATTTGTATAAATATATTAAAATACATTCTTGATTGAAAACATTTTTGAATATTTGTTTTAACAAAACAAGGTCACCGTAGGTTAAATTTGTACGACGCAAAGAAAATGTTTAGATTTTCAAAACATCGTGGCTATAAAATCATCCTTAGATCTGCCAATATGTTGAAATATTTGAATATTTTATTTCAATGTCTAAAAAAAACAAGTTATTGAAGAATTTGAAATATTTACATACATATTACGGTAAACTGAAAGAGTTTTAGGCTCATGAAATTCGATACAATAAAGAGAGCAATCCATTGTATGATGAAACTTGCGGATAGATATATCCTATCGGAATTCACTACATTATGACCAACACGTCTTGAGGCTTTTATCCGATATCTGAGGAACGAAATTGTTCACCAAAACGATATTTCTTATTTTATGTATGTATGTCACTCCGTTTAGGTCACATAAATGGAAACACAGAATATGGACTGAAAGATATCCCTACATCATGTGCCCGGAAACCTTTCTGCCATTGGAGTAGTCATAAAATTATTCCGCACTTTACAAAATGTTCCAAATTCGTCCATAAAATTGTTTTAACGATTTTTGTACGAAGGCTTCAGTTTTCATTGGACCGTAATATTACGGTAGTCTTTTTTCATGCTTAATTCCGTTTTAATATGACCGGCATGGGTGAATTAACCTTTTGGAAATATCATAACTGACCTGTATTATGTGCTTTCATAATATATGTTGTACGAGAATTTATGCCGGTACACAATTATACAATATGTATGTAGGTACCGGCAATCGGCACCCCTTATAATAAATGACGGAGTATTTAGCAACTGAAAACTTACCTTCGCGTAGAATGTGTATTTGACTGATTTTGAGTGTATTAAATTATGTAAAGACTAGGAAAGTCAGAATGAAGCTTGGAAGGGAGGAAACATTCCTATGTACCAAGACATGTAAGGCATTACTTCTGTGCTGCCTACTTCTTCTGGTAATGCCATTTTGTTTATGGAGAGATTAAAATGCTACCATTATGCTAGACTAATTTCCTAAATAATAATATGTTGAGATTAAAGCATCACACTTTTAACTCCCCGCCTAAAAATCTGGAAAATTATGAAAATGATTCAATAGGCTATTCACACTTTTTTGTTTAAAAAACTTTAACTCATAAATTAATTTTTGTTTCGCTGCAAAGCCCTTTAAACCTAAAAAAATCCACTACCAAGTAAAAATTAAGGCTTTTAGAAACATAAAAGTCACTTGACATTTTTTATTATACACAAAAATAAAAACAATATCTAGAGTGCTGAAAAACCAGAAACATTCTTGCATTAGAAAACATAATTTGGAATATGAGACCAATACAAAATTTACGCCACGAACAATTAAAGATTTTTGCTGTCACACCCTTGAATTTATTGAAGAAATCGTTCCTCTTCAATTTCTGTCATTTTTTTAATAAGCCCTAGAATAATACATAAACTTACGGTATAGGTAGGTCAAATTTAACCCTAGTATACTAATAACTACGAAAATTTCTGTTAAAACCTCAAGTATTAATTCACATGATAAAATTGAACAAACATGAACAAAAAATCTTCATTAGAAAAGCGTAGGAGAGACTTTAATTTAATTTGCATTTTCAAAACTATTAATTGTATTATTGACTCACCTTCTTTGTTGTAACTCATCCAGTTTAAAATTCCTTGCGACAGACTTGAACTTCTGTTACTCAATCATCACTCTACTAATTATGGGTATCATTTTCCACTGTCTAGAATGTTGAGACTTGATAACTCAAGCCATGGTTTTGAAATTTTTGGTACCAGTCTAAATGATTTTTGTCAGTCTTTACGACTCTACCGAAACCTTAACTTAACCATTGCTTTGACTTGAATGTTCTTTCTAATGTATGTTTGTGTCCTATTTTTGTCATTGTTTCATTAAAATATTAAGTATGTGCTTTTTTTCTCTGTTGCTCTTTTTTCCCATGTCGTGTTTTGTATGTTTTTTGTAATGGACAATTGTCCGTATGTATGAGACGATGTATAAATGTGAAAAAAGCAAGGAGTGTGTGCCAAGACAAAGTTATATGACGGTCCGTCCTCTCTGCCTACCTTTGCGGAGAAATGGCGTGATGGTTAGTTAGTAGGTTAATTAGTTAGTTAGACAATAGTCCGTTAGTATATAAATAAATAAAGTATGCTAAGGTCATGTTGTAAGGCTCTGTGCAACTGAAAAATATCATGAACGGGGTGTGTGAATATCGAGAGGATATTAAGTTTCTAGCTTATCTAAAAAAAGTTTGCAATAATAATTATCTATAAAACACGACGGTGTGAGAATGGGAACAAATACGTTATAGGGACTGTGATACGTTGTTTGCTCACCACTAGAAATAGACGTGCAGTCCTATAAACTATTAAAAGGGTACGCCAATGGTTGCTGCAGTTTATCTGGAATGGCGGTCACGTGTCGGTTGTCTCTATATGATAGTGAGAAGGATACTACCTCACTGCTGTAAGGGAAATTCCCTGCATAAGCAGATATCTTAAAAACATTTTTATGACCGGAGGAAATAGACTGTTCGTTTCTCTTCACCGCAATAAAAGGGTTGAATATATAATCTTTTCAATACTTCCCACAAAGGGACCACAACTTTATTGGCGAGGAGACTTGAGCTTTTGGAGAAAAAACGGTGTTTTAAGAATTTGCAGGAACATTTGAATAAATTGAGTACAAATTTTAAAGTAATTTTTTTTTTATAAATTACCGAAAAAAATCATTATCCATCCGACTCTATAGTCAAGTATTCAATTAAAGTGCATTTTATCCTGTTTTCTAACAACTTGGTTAATTATTTTGTATGCTTCGCAAAATAAAATTAAGTAACGGAAATTGTTTTGTACGTAAATAATGACCACAGAATTATAATGTTTGTAATTATATTATTAATAATTACAAACAAATGCAATTACATATTTTTTTTAATACGACATTAACTGTGAATAACCTACGAAATATTAATTCGATGATTTTTATTTTTTAAATATAAGTTTAATATTGGTTTTTTATTTAAGTTTACCAATAATAGTACTACTGCTCTTAACAGTCCAATATGACAGCCCCAATGAAGGTACATTAAGAGGCTGAAAGAATCGAAAAAAGGAAGAAGACTATTCAGAACGGGTAACCAAACACGGCTAAAGGCATTTCGATTCTAAATGGTGGTCTTTCACCAGGGCGATACTGAATATTTCCAACTTTGGAATTACTTCCATTATGTTCAGGACAATATATAAACAAAATAAAAATAAAAAACAATTTTAATTAATTATAAACAATTACAACAGACTATATAAAATCTAAAACCTGAAATTAAAAAAAAAAAAACATCTGGAACCAAACTATAGTTGATCATTAACTAGAGATACAATTATTTAGTTAAAATTAATCCAAACAAAAAAAATCCAATTTAATCAAAAAATTGTAAAAAATAAACAATACAATTTTAAACACGTAACCCTTGGTGATAATTTAAAAATGGCGCTATGCAAATAAGCCAAGTTTTATAATATTTCTTTGATTTATCCCTTAAAGCAAGTTTACATAAGTAGGTTACGTTGGATTTTCCATGAATGACAATAATTTAGAGAAAAAAAAAATGCACGAATTTATTCATTTTCCAACTTTTATTTAAAAAATGTACATCAGTTTTAAATTGAAAATTAGTTTATTAAAGCTTTACAATTCGTCGTAATAATATATAAAGATTGTCAATATTATTTTGGTAATCAACATTTAAATAAACCGTAAAGCTTTAATGATCCTCTGTAAAATGAAAGGGATAATCCTATCCATGACGCTATTTATGTTTGCAATTGTGTTTAGATAAAACTTTGCTAAAAAATATAAGCTCTTGTGATGGCGGCACTGGACTTCTTGCAGAGCCTCGGTTATACACAATGGAGTCGATTAATGATATCTTGGAACTAAGCATAACTAAAATCTTATTATTAATATATATATATATATATTATTATTATTTATTTATTTTGTAAATACAGCACAAGAGTCCCATCTGCTCCCAACCGTCTAGAGCCAGTGAGATTATGGCATCCCCATTGGGGGTATGTTGTGAGGCTGAAGCGTATTGGGAAGGAGAAGGAGATGGGGAAAATGAAGGTTTGAAAGTACCTGGCTGTTCTGATCTGGTCACCAAACACGGTTAGAGCCATTTCAAGCAATGTTTCGATTCTGAATGGTGGTCTTTCACCAGAGAGTATCTGAGAGTATCTACCACTCTGTAACGTGTCGTAAAAAAACTTTACATTATTTTATTGAAATTAAATGTGTTATGACACATATTCATTAAATAAAAGTTATTGGCACACGTCGGGTTTGAACCCGCAACCTTTGGATTCGTAGTCGAGCGTCTTACCGCTCCACCATGGAGGCCGTCATATTATATATATACGAGTATATATAGTATGTTCAATACTATATATTATCATGTTATTATATTTATATGGAACTTATGGGATTGCATCACCCTCCCTGAGATCTGGAATAAATATTTTTAAAAAAGAATATGGATACACCATATCAAAAAAATAGAATGAGAACATTAATAGTCTTTAAGAAGTGGAGATCGTTAAGAGTGACGATGAATGAATTGGTAAGGGTAGAAAAGTTAGTTAGTACACTACTCCCGGATATAGCCGCGTTCCGAGTGCAAATTTCGGTCACAACCCAATCTTTCCATTTTCTTGTTTTTTGAAGATTTTAAACATTCTTCCAATAATCAATATACGAGTACATATGTTAGATAATGTATCGTAGAAGCATTGTATACTCTACTAAAAGCTGAGTGTGTGCATTTATATTTCTAAGAGAGTAATCTCGTGGATTATTATTTCAAAAGTGGTTCACACGGTTTATCCCTTTTTGTATATTACATATTACGTAATATAGGTTTTCAGATTTCAAGGCATGTTACGAATATAATAATCCAACTTTTTTTAGGCGAAGATTTACAGACTTTTACCGCGGCGCCGGGATAAAACTTATTTTAAATTAGGTTTTATGCTTTCATAGAACAAAGTGTGTTTTACATCTATTGTACGACAGCAAATAATTTTATTTTCAACACGTATAGCAAGCGTATAACAAGGCTCCCTAATGAATACAAAACTTGAGGCAGAAAAACGTGGAATAACAAATAAAGGAATACACCGCCAATGAGAGATTGGTATTTATTGTTTTCTGTTCTTAAAGAACTCTGTTATTCAATGTTCTTTCAAAATCAAATATTATGATTTTCAAATTTCTGGTGGAAAGTGTTTTAAGAATTTTGCGAAACAGGTGCTTGAATAAAAATATTTTTGTAACTGAAATAACCTCCGCAACATGGTAATCTGATCATCGGACTTTTAGTGAAAATCTCTGTTTTGACTATTGTGTTCCGAAAATATTAGATTCGGTCAACATTTTTGAACCATAAGCCTAGATATTGTGGTGAGTTGAAGTAAATTGAGTTTAAAAGATCTAACCAATATGGTTTTATAGCTGTATATAAGGAAAGTTCTTAAAGTTATAATATTGTATTAAAATTAATTCCTAACAAAATTTTTCAACAAATTTCCAGTACACAAAATGCCTACAAATTTGATAAATATGTTTGAATTTTTTTTTTTCAAAATAAAAGTATGAGAGAATTGTAGTAGGTAAACAATCTAATAAATATGCAGAAACAAATAAATATGTTAAGCGTAATACGCCGTTTATGTTATGATACTGTAATACTTATATTCAAGCTCTAAAATAAGATGCTGCAGAAATAAATGTTTAAGAGGCTGTGGAGATTCAAGATTTTCGAAAATAAATTTATAGGAATCGCAAAATATTTTTACTTTTTTAAATGAAAGTGCTTAGATGAAGTATAAAGTGTACCTCAATGTAATTGATAGTATGTTTAAGGTGTGATATAATGTAAGAATTCAGCTCAAGGTCTATGCTAGACGAAACATGCAATTTTACAGCTAAATAAAACATATTTTTCAACAATAGGTTCAACAAAGGTTATGTCCAGCTTTTAGTGTTGGCATCAATGTATGTCATCTGAGTTAGAGTAAAGTGGTCACTCTGGTGCGTCGGCTGCTCGGTGACTCATGCATTCATATAACGTCTTATAGTATATTTGTTCTAGTGACTAATTTTGCGATGCGTCATACAAGAGCCACAGTCGGTTGAACTATACTAACGTTTGCAGTGATAGCGCCAAATCTTTGTGTTCCTTTTATTGTGAAATATTCGTGTTAATATTTACGTGCAAATTTATTCATTATTCGTTTATATCAGCGCTCGGCGAAAGGATTTGCATTTCATATGAGAGGGCGGCCGCCCTCCGTAGGCGGAGAAGTGAAATAGCCATTTTGTAGAATGACCACTGTGCAAATATTTACGTCAGCCATCTTTGATTGGAAAACATTTTAAAAAATCAACTCATTTCCGATTAGAAGACAGATTTATTTGTCCACTATTTGAGTAGTTTTCCTTGATGTTTTTTTTACATTAAGAACTTGTGAGTAGGTAGATAGAACGTAAAACTCTGTCAAATTAACAGTAAATTTAATATGCGTAAAACATAGCTACACGCCACTTATACATTGCTCCTATAATTCTATAGGTCTAAGGTTAATGGTGAGCGAAAATTGTTTATTTTGTTGTAAGCATGTCGTTTAATTATGTTAAACGTTTAATTTAATTTGAAATAGTTGCCATAATATACCAACTACATCTTTTGATTGTTTAAGAAAAACTGAAATATTTTTAGCATTGCCTGTAAAATAATGATCAGAAATTCAACTATCCTACGATTGTAAACATATTTACAGTGCATGTTAAGATTGGTGAAATGTTTTGAAAAAAGACAATTATTTTCACGCTCGATAGCTGTTCTGCCCTTCGAAAGTATTATCAAACCGTAGTTTGGCCACGACAAATTGACTACTTAATCTTAAGTTGAATTTTAGATTAAATATTGAAATAAACTATTAAATACTTCATAATGAAAAAAATAAATCATTAATTAGAATATATTTTCTAAATATCAACCATTTCATAGTCCCGCAATTTTAAATAAAATCGTTTGTTTCAAATCGTGAGAATAGATCAAATCCCTTTCTCATTTGTACTAACAATTCGTCACTAGGAATCAATACTGTCATAGTCGCCACTATAAAAAAAAAACTTTTATCGACCATTTCACAGGATTTTTTTTCTACGTTGATCAATTTGTTTGCCCCTTGTGTTGAAAAACTCAGCAGTTTTTCTATCTTATGATGAATCATCACCATAAGCCACTGTACGCTCTTTACTAAATCAATGCGTATTCCTGGCTTTACGCTGTCACGTGTTTCTTCCAAATTTGTTTATCTAGTCGATCTGGAGAATTTTTTCTAAGTATATTGATATGTCCTCAGAACCACCGAATTACATAAACTTTTACTGGAGAAATAAAAATAATCATTTGATATATTATTTGATTGCCAGAAATATGTTACCTCGCTAAAAGTTGATTGAACCAAATGAAATTGAAGTTAAAAAAATGATGTAGGTCTGTAACACGAATTTAATTATATTTAAAGTAAATGTTTACAAATAAAGTTGTTTTAAAAAAAGTTGAATAAATCGACTCATTAAAGAATCGTTCTTGCGTTACGATATTGTTTTTTTAAGTCGTCAGAAAGAAAAAAAGGGTTGAATAACTCCAGCATCAAAGAGTTTTCCTTACGTAGCGGTGTTGTACAAAAGGAATAATAATTGTATAAGAAATTCGCAAACAATTGCGAAGAAAATAAATAGCACAGAAAATTTTATCCAAGAACAAAGTTAAAAATATGGAAATAGAGACGAAGGAATCGGAGTTTTTCAGTGAGTATTTTTTGCTTGAAAAAATATGACTTCGATTATATCCTAGTGGCAATAAAGAGGACGTCGGAAGGGCAAGATTCCAGGTTTTACGGAGTGGAAAATCAGGTAGTGGGAATTATTGGCCCTTGGCTTTCCCAGGACCACCTGCTAAATGGTTGAACTATAATATAATGTAAAGGTTATCATAAATATCTCACGCTGATATCAAGATTATTTTAGAGCTTTTGGTTTTGGCCTGCAAATTACGAGTTTTAAATACTGCGTGCGTAAAAACGTATATCTCACAGTATATGTCTATACTTTTTTTATGTTATACCTTATTATGTAGTAGATATTAAGTAACATTTTTACGAGTCCTCAAATCATATTTTGAACCTTAATTATTATTTTGAATATGATTTAAACAAATAAATAAGATTCATAATAATTCTTGGCTCATTTCCAAAAAAACTTACCATCTCTTTATTACTGCGCAATCAACAATTGTTTCATGAATTTTACGCGCATTGGTAAACGCCGGATCAAATTTCTTTAAAATATGTAATTATGATGAGCCAAAGGTTGCAAAATCTCACGGTCAAGTAACGACCTAATTCGCGATACTTCAGTTCAAGACCATCGTGCTTCTGTCACTTAGCTTTTCCACTATACGTCAAGGAGGCAATATCGATGGAAAAATGGTAAAAACTTTTCAGATATCAGGTTTTTTTTTCAGACGTAATCCAATAAAAAATCGATTTTAAGTATCAGGTTACATGAAAATATTTTGAAGTTATTGAATTTTATCATCCTTTCCCGTTTTTAAAGCGAGTAAAAATTTTGCACCCGTCAAATTGACTTGATTGATATCGTAATATGATAATAATGTAGACCTCGTTGTTTTGGATTGGCCTTCGAAAAAGTATTGAAAAATAAGAGGTCTCGTTTTCACGGGGTATCTGGTTTAATTTATTGAAAAAAAAACAAGCGATCGCTGAATATGACGAGATAAAAATGAAACTCTGCGATACATAAATCATCCCCTGCTCACGTGACGCGACCCTCGCGTGTGTTAAGGGTGGTTTATGGTGGGGTTTATGTCACTTCCGCCAAATTAGTCATGGCTGATTAGAGCTATCTTTAACTACAGGATATTACGTTTCCATGTTTCTACTGCAAGTGCAAATAATATATTGTGTGGGGTTTGCTTTTTGACCACCGAATGAGCTGAATCATGCACGTGTATATATACAAGTACATCATTGTAAAGAAATTAACCACCTGTTTCCCGTGAACGTCATGTTTACAATAAAATTCCACGATTAATTGCTCTTGGTCATGATATCGGTCAAAAATAAACTTACAACGTAGGTGTATCAGCCCATTCTATGAATATATTATTCAAGCAGTTATAACGAAAGCATATCGCTCAATTGTGTCAAGTCGGACGTGAAAATTTAACTTAAGCATGTTAAATATTATAAGCAAATAATTTATTAGTAGAATATATTATCTATATGAATATATTCTCGATGAAGTTACAAATAAAACCCTTTTTAAAGATATAAATCATTTTACAAGATACGTTTCTAATGCGGTAAATATAAAAAAAATTTAAAAAAAGTTTTTTTTATAATGAGCCAAGAACTAGAGTCCCAACTGCTCCCAACCGTTTGAAGCAAGTGAGACTAAGGCATTCCTAATTGGAGTTTGTTGTGAAACTAAAAGTGATGATGAGGGGAATGAATTCAGATCTGGTCACCAAACAAAGCTATAGCCATTTCAAGCAACGTTTTGATTCGGAATGGTGGTCTTTCATCAGGGCGATTCTCTGAAACGTGCAGCAAGTATATTATTTTGTATGAATAAATCTAAAATAACAAATTAATTAACTAAAAACCATTTTTCCACGCCGGGATTTGAACCCGTGACCTCTGGATTCGTAGTCGATCAACTAAACCACTCAACCATGGAAGCCGTCTGAATAATAATAATAATAAAAATGAAACATGCTGTCGAAGTAGAAACCATGCCATTTGTTGCATACCCTATGGTCGGAAAAATGTTTTGGCACAGCATGGCAAAATAAATTATATGGTTCTATAGAATAAGATAGATGTAGCTATGTATTTTCAGAAATCAATTTAAAAACGTAAAAATTGAAAGAATATATTTATAAAAGTACATTTTGGTTGTTCTACTCATATTTTCCATTGTACTGTCATTGAATTTGATGCAATCTGTACAATCAATAAAATAAAAACATTTACCTTACATAAACTTATTTTGAACACAAATACCATTATATAATAGGTACAGGTAAAGAGTAAGCATTATTCTAGCAAAATGTTTTCCATTAAGGTACACCATTGTGTTTGGGGATCAAAATAATGATGTATTTTAAAATCATTGTGAAAAAGCTTATCAGTGCCTTTATGACCTTTATGTTGTTTTGGTTTTCAGGTTTTATGCTTGAGATAAATATGAACGTGGTAAAAAATAACGAAACCATCAAAGTTCAAATTGACTTGGTGAAGTTTAGTCAATACGTTTTCAGACAACGTATTCGATAACCGACAAATTGGAAGATGGAGCCAATTGAGGGATTAAATTGGAGAAAATTGAGAGTTTAAAAGGTACATTTGCTGATCCATTCTTCACACTAAAACCGAAAAAATATATATCCGAATATTTGCCATAGATTTTATAAATAGCATACGCATAATAATATTTGTTCATGTCTTAGCATTCCGAGAAGATTAAAAAAATACGAGAAGATTGATGAAATAAATGTATACGCGACTAAGTAATTTACGACTTAAAAACACTGTTTGAAAAAAATGTGTTGTGATTGAATATGTTAGCAAAGGTTTCTGTACAATTTCACAAGAAAGTGTGGTGTGGGAAGTAGGTTCTGATTGCTGCTCATTTCGTAAGTTACGAACAACAAAGAAGGCTATGTCGTCACAAGACTAAACAAAAAATTATATCATATGTGTATTTAAGAAATGAAAATTTCATATTATGACCCCTTAAATCCAATGTACCTGTAAAAAGTAAGCCCTACAGGCCTTATTTTTAAATAAATATATGAGCTTTAAATGTTACCTTTGTGATTTTAATTCTGTCCCCTAATTTTTGGGTATTTTTTCTTTCCTTTCAAAACCCTTTGGTGCCCATCTTTAGGCCTCACTCAATTTTTTTCAGGTTTGCCAATTCTAGGCGGCCCTTATTTATCTCAAGCCTGCATTTTGCTTCAGATCGTCAATTCATTACATATTTGGGCAATCCCTGCTCCTCTTTCCCGACTAATACCGCTACCCGATGATATTGTGGTTCCTAAGGTCATCTGTTTGTCATGCCACATCTCCAGAACTGTCACAATTCAGGTTATGGATTGTGGTGATTATGTAAGCCACCTATGATTTGATCCGTAGTATTAGTTATTATTAAATATTGCATGGCTCCTTGCATGGTGGTCATTTTTCTAACAACGTTTTAGGTTCAGATTTGAGTCTGTCCTTGGATTTTTTTCATTTATTTGAAAAAAAAAACAATGTAGGCAAAGTAATTCGGTTTCAATTTTATAAAAAAAAAATTGATCAATAATAGTTTTTCTGACAAATCTCCATGACACAAATATTGAAACGTTGTTTTTAAGTTAAAGATGTAATGTCAAATATGCTCATATTCTCCACGTCACGGCAACAGCTCAAATAATTTAGAAGCACTAGAAATAAAGAAAGCCATTAAAATTTATAGTAATATTCTTAATAATCAGGTAAATTTGTCCAGTAGTCCAATGTTAGGTATATTTCCCGTAAACATAAAATTCCTCATTATTTTTTAATCACCTTCTTAGTCTACGTTTTGCCTTTTTCATTTGATATTATCAGTTCCTTTCTCTCTGTTCCTTTGTTATAATTTAAATGTTATTCTATTGTTTTCTCACTGTTCTCTTATTTTGTTTTTTATTGTGTTCTCCATCTGTATGTATATATAAGCAAAATTTGTATTTTTTGCTTAGTTTTATTTTGTACCCTGATGATGCTTAGGCTAAGCGAAATCGGTCGGTCATTAAAATTAAAATCAAATCTTATACAAAGTAATTATTTCATTTTCATCAACATTGATTTATAAACCAATCCGTTACAACTACGGCTTTTTATCCTAAGTGTAATTGAGATTTACTTACTTATTGACCAATTTGCAGGCCGAAAACCAAGCTTAAACTACACGACAAACTTCTGATCATTAATAACCAGCTTAGGATTACCTCGAGAGTTGAGAATATCGAACGGCTGCGACAAAATAAAGTGTTTCGATTTTGCTCATATTTTTCTTTGTAAGTCCGAAGTACCTACCTGAAAACTTTGGAAGCCAGCTGTCATAGAAGGAAAACTATTCTAGTGGGGCTCTTTCAAGCCTTTCGGTTTCACAAATGTGACATGTTTTCAACAAACTTCGGCGGAGCTTTCAGAACTCTATCGGTCGCTCAGGATTGTCCTGTATTATTGACAAACCTTCATCTTTACAATGATCATTGTTTGTGAATTGCTTATTTTTATGAAATGCATTCTGAAATGTTAGGCAAAACGTAAAAAAAAATCTTTGCTGGTTTTCAAACTGCACCTTCACTAACATTTTAATATGTTTTCATGGTTTTTTGTGTACATGTATTAAAGACTGTATATGTCCATTTACAAAACACAGAAAGTAACATAAAAGTAAATTAAGAGATATTTTTAACATGTCTCTTGAAATCTTCAAGGTTTACGTTGAAGATATCGAGAGACATGTTATTTAGTAGTACCATACCCCGTGTCATGCTGTGCTGAGCCAACACGTCTGTTCTGCCATGTGGAATGCACAGCAGATCGTGATGTCGCCCCTGGCAGTAGTTGTTTGGCACAAACAACTTATACCATTCCAGGAGGTATGGATTGTCAATCAAATGATTAAAGTTTAAAATATTATTCACTGGAAACCTTTAACATTTTCCTAACTTTACAGATAAATCATTTGTAGTATTGCTTTTATTAGAATACTACCAAGTGACGTTTAGCACAATTTTTGGGTGCTGGGGCTTAATTTGATTGTGGATTTTGAAGAAATTTAAAAAAGCCGTGAAAGCACAGAAAACAAAAGTTTTTCGCTGAGATAATTTTTGTTTTAAAAACATAAAAATAATTGGTATTAATTCACTAAATATTTAAAAAAAATGCTCACTCAGTTCATTAAATCATGTTAACTTCTTCAGGGTAGTCACAGAATAAAAATCAAATTACAATGGTTTCAAACAGCTTAAGAAAAAAAAACGTGATTTTCAAAATTAACAAAATGTTAGGAAATAAATGCTAATGTTAATTTTAAATAATAATAGTAACATATTATGTTACTTGATGATCGACTATGTCTGTAAAAAAGCATATTATTAACCATTTGATTAACTGAAATATCTAATAAGTAAATTAATTATATTTTATGAAAATAAAGATGTAAGAATTTACAGTGAAATATTATTTTGTTTCTATGTACCGGTCAAAAGTAAAATAACATTAAAGGTATACCAAGGAATCATAAAAAATAAGATGATAAGGGTTTATATCTTTGCAATATAAATACTTTTCTAGGTAATTTTGGCGAAATAATTCTATTAGGCACGATTCTTATAGACCTCCTCAACTAAGCCAGAATTCAGTAAGTCTAACGGACCCACTGAATTAGTAATGTCTACCCTTAGTCATATTTATGTTTAGAAATGTGTGGTAAACGCCTCCTTCATTTCTTCGAATGTTTATACAATAGCAAGTAGGTATTAAAACGTGAATGCGACATATGTAGTTATGCTTAACGCAAAAGTGGTAAAAATAAAGTTTTTCAACGAGAGATAATTGAAAATTGCAAGCTAGGTATCTTCCAAAGATATCAGAAAAGTAACAAATAGATAAGAAAGTAGTCAAGCGGTTTGCTTCTTGCCTTTGATCTCAGAGGTTGTTGCCTCACGTCCGAGACGGACAATTTTTTTATTCATTTGTTCGTTTTAACTATTCGATTAAATCAAAGTCGGAGTGAATTTAGACCAAATTATATTTGGGGCGGAAAAAAGATGTGAGTAGTAGGTATTGTACATGAGCCGCAAAACAAATTATCTCAGTGTGGTTCTTGTGAAATACCTAAGATAATTTAGTAACAATCATTTGCTTAAAATAAACTTTCCAATGTGTAATGATTGTAGGTATATTTGGCTTCTCCGGATTATCTTTTCCTCTACTCTTACCCTCTTTAGGTTAATAAGATTTCATGAATACTATAATTGATAAACATCAAACAAATGAAGTTGGATATGCTATAATATTAATTTTTTCCATAATAAATTATCATCTTCCTGAAAAATTATGCCATCAATAAAATAATATGGAACTAATAATTACATATTACAAATAACTACCAGTTTCACATGCATTATTTATTTGGTTCTAAAAGTTTACTTCACATTATCAACTGCCTATTCGATTACCAAGATCCAAACACAGAATGAAACCTTTTCCGACACCCACAAATGTAATAAAAGGGCTTTATAAGACGGTAAAATAAATTTTGATAGTTCTTAAAAGGAAAACTTTTCTCGTTGGTTTTATTATCGATGAATTGATTATTACCCTTCATCGTTTATTTTATTGAACTAGTTCTCTTTAAATTTACAATGTTATTCAAGGAAAATACTAACACGTGTCTTCACTTGAATTCCAGACAAATCGTTTTTGTGATAGTGCAATTTTTATGACTCGTAAAATTACTTCCGCCATAGCGAAGAAGATTTTGGTGATTTAGTTATTCTTGAGTTGTTACCTCTTTGCCGAGGATCGTGAACCCAATTCTAATTGCCATGGTGAACCAGGCTTCTCCACTTTTGGTTATGCGCCTCTTGGAGAGCAGTGGACACTGACGCTTCGAACGCTTGTGACCCTAAACTTGATCCGTCCCACACATCGATGATCTTCGTATACTCCTTCTGCTTACAACTTTGCCTGTGGCTATAACTGCAATCCTTGAAAGTTCAAAATATTTAGATTTTTGACATACTTACCACTCCTACTAGAATAAATAAGTACGCAAAATATTTTTAAATGTAAATAATTCATTAAAATTGTCAAACTTGTATAAAATGTATAAACGATTTAAAAATTGAATATCATTGACGTCTCGATCATTTTGGAATATCAAAATAATAAAATTTTACCCATCGTACCATAAACCTTTAACTGTTCAAAATGGCTACTTAAAATAAAATACATAATAAATGGATTACTTTTATAGCGCCGTTTTTGTGGGAAAATCACCTCAAGGGCGCTTTACAAATTAATAATGTACCGTAAAATCATGTTTTTTGAACCGTTAGTATTGTGTATGACTTTGATTTAACAGTGAAAAAATATGGATAGTTTAAAAATGTTTCCTTACATTCCAACAATAATGATCAATCATCTATAGTTTTTACTGGCGTTGGTAAAATCATTATAATTTTTTAACTACATGCAAATTAGTGTTAGATTTTTTTTTTTTTTATGTTAAAAATTTACAGAAACTTACCTCCGATGTAGGAATTTTTGCTGTGAAAACTAGTGTTTCTGCCTTTGATTTAAGTTTTCATTTCAGTTGAGCGTATAGCGTATGGCGTATAGCGTATAGCGCCGGCACCGGTACCGGCTCCTAACTCAATAGAGAATATGGAGAGCTCGCTCTCGGGAGAGGACCGGGGACACTGATTGGGTTATGTAACCGTATAGTAAAGTTAGACGGTGGCCAAATATAAAATTCAATAGATAAATCCATACATTTCCTCGTCTCATTCGCGGGAGCGGAACAGAGTGCCTAATCAAATTGTCCATACGATTTTTCATCGAGACCCAATAATAGGGAATTTGTGAAACTACCGTGATGTGGTTTTAGTTGTTTGGTGGTTTTTTTGTGGAGAAACAGAAAATACATTCTTTATTTTAGAACTATCTTCCTTTTTTGTAAAAGCACGTAGCTTTTCGTAAATAAAATAAAACCTCTAAAAATACATTAAAAACGTCTTCACAATAGTGTAATTTTTTTGTTAATATTCTTCCAATGAAATATATCACTGGAGTAAAATAAGTTTACACGAAATATGGTGAAGTTATTACATATTAGAAACAATTTTTTTTTTATTTAATCTAGGTAAAACGTTTAAATATCGAAAATAGTAACAATATTATTATTCAAAATTAAAATGACATAATTTACACTATTTTTTAATTACCAACCATCTCGAAAAGAAACTATTTTGAATGTTGAAAAAACAAATAACAAAATAAATGTTTAAAAAAAATTTTAAAGGTATCTATTTTTTTTACATCTCAAAGTTGGGGAGGGTAGAATCTATAAATAAACTTGCTCCATTTGCAGAAAAAAACTTAATTTGGGTTGGTTTTGTACATCGACATTATCGAAATAATAAACAATTAAAATGAAATAATAACTTTATGGAAGATCATACATTTTATTTAATTTTTTTATGACCTAACGGTTTCGCTTAGCCTAAGCATCATCAGGATACCAAATAAAACAACAATAAAAAATACAAAGTGTGCGGTTATATATACATACAGAGAGAGAATACAATATAATATAAAATAAGAGAACATACAATAGAAAAACATTTGAAATTATAACAAAATAGCAGAAAGAAAGAGACAGACCATATAAAATGAAAGAGGCAAAACGTCAACTGAGAAGGTGATTAAAGAATAATAAGTTTTTTTTATGAGTTTACTTACAGGAAATATACCTCATATTGGACTACCGAAATTATAAACTTTGACCACAAACAGATTTCAACTACAAAGTAAATTTTACGACCAAAAACCAATACACAATATAAAGTTATCGACAGCGCTGATCAATGTTAAGTGCACCAATGTCGTAGCTCTTAGTGACGAATCCAACTTACAAAAGAATTATTGTCTGAAAAGCACTTACCAGCAAATTGGCGCTGTCTTTTTCAAACTGGACACTAAAATGGTCTGGCACTTTTATGAGCAAACCAGAAATAGCGCAGCTGTGAGAAACACAGCAATTTGTATATAGAGACAACCAACTGACCATGTTCACCTGTTTGCTCACCTACATTTAGTGCCTCCCCTCTCTCGAGCTCGGGTTAATTTTTTATTCTCCGGGAAATTTGGAATTGCGGACGCGGCTTTAGTTTATACTTGGTTTATACTCGGTTTATCCTCGGTTCATTCCTACCCCATAAAACATCCCGGATCCGGGAAACAATCTCCCGTGTTTTATTTCTTTCCTTTTTATTGGCAAGAATTCAGAATCGAATCGGAAATTCGACGATTACAAACATCCACTTCTCAAGCAACTGATCGAGCGAATGCACATAATATATTACGCCTACAAGAAAAACATTAAAATATGCATTTTTAAATACAGTAATAAACAGTCAGGATTGCATGTTATACACACGGTTATATATTAAAGTGGCTATGAATTGCATGTTAAAATTTCAACGAACGCATATGAATTCAGCCTTGAAAACTTCTGTTACCACATGAGTAGGTTGAGTTAGGTTCGTTTATATGCGACGCAATCATATAAACATGTTACAGAATAAAAATAATAATAAATTCATATTACGATCAAAACAAAATGTGTGTAGTAAATATAATTTGTAAAAAAACACTTACTGATGTTGATTAAAACTGCCACGCCAAATATCCAAACGCTGAGATGGTCCATAGTGGATTCATGGATGTTCCAATTCTTTTAAAAGTTCAGCGTCCACTCTTATTTTATTTAATAAAATTGAAAAATAAGAGCATTCTTCAAAAAAGTTTTAGAAGCACTCCAAAGCGGTTAAGCTATTTTGTCCATTAGTCTGTGGGAAAAGCGTCAGGAACGTTATAAAACACGTAATTTTATTTTATGGAAGTCGAATTTCGTTTCAAGTGCGAATCCATCACATGTGTGTGAACAGCCACTTGAAGTATCTTCAGTGTCCATCGGGAGCTATCAGCCATCGGTGGCAGTTGTTCTGCCCGGTCAAACAATACTCGGATCCATCCCGCTTCGGACTTAATCATTTTAAATTATACAATAATTAATGCCGTAGAAGGAATAGACCGTGACGTCAATGTTAAATTTGTAATCTCATCAACCAATTATACAAGGCTTAGCGATGAATAGAAACCATTAGCTTCTGTACATAATTTGTATAAGCCATTTATTATTATTGTGTAATAAGCATATTTGGCAGCACTAGATATATTATTGCCATTTACTCTACCGTAGATAGATGATAAACATTTTGAGAGAGGAAATTCCAATCATGTTTCCGTATGATAATGTGGGTGTGTTGGTATGTCGACATGGACTAGAATAGATTTTATAATTGTCTAAGCCACAATTAGCGTATTAGGAAACATTTTAAGATCTTGGGATTCAGTCTAACTAACCGCATAAGAGCTTAACTCTTAAAATAAATGAATAGTATTATTTGACTCGCGTCGGAATGTTTGTATTTCTTTGTGGAAAATAATTCTTAACTTGTCTGAAATTCCGAGTGTAAAAAACATGAGAGAAAAACTTCGAAGTTTTTCATAGAGGAAAAGTTTTCCAGGGAACACGAATGACTCTTTTTTTCTGTTGGTTTAACCTCTTTTTTAAAAACAAGTGGGGAAACTTACAGATTTTCCACAAAAAATAAATAAAAGCGATCAATGGCTACTTAAAAAAAAACGAACAGGTAACTTACATATAAACTATTCATTTATGAAGCTAAAGTTAATGAAAAATAATTTGTAACCTTAAAAAAACTCAAATAGAAAAAAAAAATACTACTGTTAACATCGATAAAATAATATTCGATTTGGGTATAATATTATGCTCATAAGAATGTTTTTCGTAAAAAATATTTGGATTTTTTACGTGCGTATTGTATCAAATAACCCTCATCAAAACGTAGGTGATATAAATCGGGTTGTAAAAGCTTTTATCCCTCTTACTCTTTTACATTTTCACACCAGACAGTCGAGATAGATCTTTATTAGTTGTTAAGTAGGTAGGTGACGAAAGGAGAAAAGAAGAAATAAAGAAAAAAACTGTGCTTGTTTCTTGTCAAAGAAAGTTTGTTGAGAAACATTTAAGTGCCGTGTAACGTTGTCATATTATTTTTCAATCAAATAAATGTTTAACTTTGAATTATGTGATAAGCTGTGGAGGGTGTTTTAAAATAATTCACTAATTTAATTTAGAACTAATCTAGTAATTTTTTTTTATAATGATTAATTTTTGTTAATATTTGACTCATAAGCATTTTATTTTGAAAATAAGAAATTTGAAGAAAAATTTCACCTGGATATTTTAAATAATGGTTTTGGTTTTTTTTACTGCAAATAGAATGAACGTAAGAAAAATATGTTTATACTCTTCGTAAAGACAAATAATTGGAAAATCGGCAGGCACGTTGGGATTTTTTTTCATTCAACGGCCATACAGGCCACCTTATCCAATAAACACCTGAGAGTTGAGTTAATTGAGTACACCATCGCGCATCTATGTGCTTCTTAGATGATGATTAAAACTATTATCTTGTGTTATCTTGTGTTTATCCAATCTAGTACAAAACTTCCACCAACAGAATTCGTGTGTTATTCAATAGGATAAGTGTTCCTTTATAAACTATGGACGGAGATGAATTAACAAGAGACTTTGTAGCTGAACCGAATGACCTGCTTAAGTGTTAAATGGATGATCAGCAAATTCAGTGCACTTGATTTTCTACTGCACTTCTGACGCTGCACTGAATTGAATAAGTGGGGAGCAGAGTGCAACATCATTACACGGGGCAAGTATGAACGTAGATACCAGAGGTAGGTACCCGTATTTTGAGATATTAATAAAAAGTATTATTTACACTTACAAAAAAAGAGTCAAAGTAAAAAAAGTCGAAAGCGTTAAGCTTCAAAAAGTTTGAATGTTTCGCAGGTCACGCCAAACTACCGGAAACAACTTTAAACGGGTAATTACTATTATTTAGGCTGGTTTATACCGGCGGTCTGTACTACAGAAGTTAGGCAGAAAGTTCCCGCAACTAAACATGTTGTCATCCGCGAACTTTAGCGTGCAGCGTGATAAGCCGGCTCGTTGTATAACAGTGTATCACAGTTAGTTTCGTGGCGGATTTGCTTGCGCGCGCCGTCTGTCAAACACTGTAACGGTGGGAGATTGCCTGTGACACGGGTCCACCAAACTCTCCCGCGCCGTGTTCGCCATCGGACTGACGGCGTTATCCTTCCCGAGCCGAATTAACCCCCACCCCGACCAGCCAACCAACGTATACCGCTTCCAGACCCGACCGCAGAAGCATATTTTCTCCCTCCGACATATCAAAAATCCGATACACCTTCGCCGCCGCCGTCCTCCTCGCGCCTGCATTTCCCCGCGATGCAGTTGCTCTTATCACTGGCACAGTATTCTTAGACAAAAAGATACGTAACAAGTAACAAGAAACAAGAAACAAATCGTCAGGTTTAATCTCGGAGATCGAAAGCAATGGGGGTGAAGACGTCTTATTTTAGATTACTCCGCGCTAATGCTTCCTAAAGAGAGGCAAAGCGGGTCGTGAGAGGAGTGCAACGCGTTATGTGCAACAACCAGAAGGGGAAAAATGAGAAGGGTGCCGTAAGTAACATGGAGGCCCGTGCGGGGACATTTATTATACAAATTTGCTTTTTATGTTGTTAGCATGAGAGCTATTTGTCTTGCTCGTTATTTGTCGATTCGTTTTCTTGTGTATTTGCTGTCGTTATTTTTCAGCGGATTTTTGCTTTCCAGATTAAACTTTGAACTGAACAAACACAAAAAAAAAACATTTTAAGAATCTGAGAATATTTTATCAGTAAATTACGACTTTAGAAATGTTGGGAGGTGGTTTGCAGGTGCTATATACATAATTTATTACACAAACTCGTAATTCTTTAATTTAAATTACATGGTGTACTCTTTCTGTTCATGAACAGTTTTTGTTGAAACCTTATTTTGCTCTACTGAAACAAATATTACAACGTAAATATTACAAAATATTGTAACGTTTATTTCGAGAGGAGTAATTTTTAAATAATGTGAGAGTATCAAAGCGCAGAATTATTTAATAGCGTTCCTAAATCCAACACAAAAGAGCTCTTTTTATTTGCTAATTAATCCATTTTGGTCCGTAAACCACGCGGAAGAAAAATCACGTGCGCGGCCCTTATTTCCACAACTTAATTACAGTTAAATTATCCGCAAATAAAATTGGGCAACAGACTGAACAGTTCATCTACAAATACAATTACTCCACTCGCCAACAGCATCGTCTTCCCACTCCCATTAGCTTTTTTGTGGGTTTCATTAGCTAATGATCGTCGTTTTCACCAGAATGACAAAACAGCCCAACGCTGATTTGATGACAGCGCATTCTGTAAGTTAATATGTGAACTATTTAGGTGAACACACATTCATAAAGAAAGAGCGAATTCAGTTTTCAACAATAATTGTTGATTTACAAAATATGTAATGTTTTGCGTCATCAATATCATTTGATGAACATAATATTTTTGTGTACAAATCCAACTTAACATTACAATTGGTAAATAAATATGTCTATATTGTTTGGCTTTTGAAAAGTCTTTTATTTTACAAAGTACATTCGTTATTTATTTTTTAATTATTCGTTACCGGTTTCGACACGTCCTTGTCATTAACTAACGATTTTATTTTTAATTACTTTTAAAATCGTTTTCTTATGATACGGCGAGTCCAAATTGGAAGTAATTAATTGAAAATAAATAAACAAATGTAAATTGTAAAACATAAACTCTTCAAAAACAAAATGATTGGAAATTGTTACATAGTTAATTCCATAAGATTTTCAAAAATTATATATCTTCCTGAAGCGATATATTTATGTCACATTTCCTCAAGTTACCAAGAATTTACTGTCATTTAGCAAATAATTTCATTTGTTAAGTGGGACAACCGGCCAACTTAACACAACATTTAGAAAAAGTAAATAAAAAATGATGTAGAATAGAATAAGTTGTAACTGGAATATGAAATTTTAATTCCATGATTATTGCATAAAACATGTTTATCAAAAGGACACTAATTGCTTTGACGAAGTACACGGTAAAGCAGAAAACTGTTTGGGTCAGCAAAAACTCTGGAACGGTGTGTTGTGGCATCATAGAATAAAGTTTTTTTCTTAGGATTTTAATTCCTTTTCAGCTTGCAACAATATCTCTATTGAGCTATTGAGCTTTAAATGTACATTTAATTGTCAGCCAGTAAGCTAGGGCGCTATATCTACTCCCGCCCTTGAGGTGATTTTTCACAAATACGGCGCTGTACAAATTATCCAAATATTATTTTATATATTTTGTCAAATATGAAAAAATGTATTCACAAAGTAAATACTGTTCGAAATCGAGTGAAATCAAATAGTTTTTCCAGTGAAATAAATGACACAGCAATCCATTTATATTTAGAATTTTCTCATCTAAGGTTGTGGAAACATTTTTGATCAGTTCATTTATAAAAATGATACATTGCTAAACTTTCCCCATAAATTTAAAACAATAAAAAATCATGTTGGTGGTGTATAACTTTATTGAGTATGCTCTACATATTTAAGATAAATTAAATTTTAAACATATTTTCAAAAAAATTATCTTTAACGATTTCAAATATAACAATAATTCCACATTCATCTAACTTCTCGTTTAGCGACGCCAAGGCCCGACTGAGTCGCGATTAATATCGGCCGTTTCCCCATACGGGAAGGAGCAAGGTACCTCCTAACAGGTCGGGGAGGCTGGATGATTAATTGAAGCGCATTGATCGAAAAATCTTTCCCGAATAAAAATAAATCTCTCTTTTGTCATGTTTATTTTTCAATTATAAAAAAGCTCGGCTGGAGAGCGCGATATAGCCTGGGACTAGAGTTTAGCTACGTATAATTGGCTATTATTTCTTGTTTAGAGAAAACAGTTTAATTTTTTTAGAACGACGCGCCACGACGGCTCGATTTCAATTTTTTGTATAAAATGAAACGATTCGGACGAAAATATGGCAATGCCCCAATATTAAAAAAAATATTTACACAATGTTTTAAGAATGATCACCATAAAAGTCTTGTTTTTTATTTTATTTTTGCAACTAATTTATTGAAAATCTGTTAAATATGACTATTTATCCAATTTTTGTTGTTGATATATTACCAGAAATAAGAGAAAAATAGTATTTTAGAAAAGTTGTTTTTTTTTTATTTTAAATTATAAGTCGCAGGAGTGTTACCGTATTTACGGTTTTTTTAATTACATTTTATGGCTATTTTTAAAAATTTTTTGTTTGTTCTTTTTTTTTTTTTACAATAATTCCACACAGGAGGCCTTGAGGAAAACAATTTCCCTCAGGGCCTATGTCATCTTTGGGGATGCTGTGTGGAGGGTTTTTATGAGGAAAGGAAGGAATGAACTTGGGTCTTGAAGAGGCCCATGTTGAAGGAGGGAGGAAACACCGGAGGCCGGCAAATCGTTCCATAGCCGAGCTGTTAAACATAAGAACGAGTCGTTAAAGCGACCCGTTCTCATGTATTGAATGTCAACCGTGTACAAATGTTGGGTGCGCGTTTGGTGAATTTCCCGACTATGCACCGGTGCCGAAGGGATCAATGACGCAAGTTCCTCGGAGCATCTTCCATTGAAATACCTGTAGAACAAGGACAGCATTCCCACCTGACGTCTGTGCTCCAAAGTTTGCAATCCGTTTGTTAAGATAGAAGAATCTATCAAACAGGCCGCCCATTTTTGCACAGAGTCAAGGGTTTTTTTCAGGTATTTAGGGGCTCCAGACCAGAGGTGGCTGCCAAATTCAACAGTGGGGCGTACTTGCGATTTGTACAAGGTCAGCAGTTGTGTACTATTGAAGTATCTGCGGGCCCTGTACAACACGCCCAACTTCTGAGAGGCTAACTTTACTATGGCTTGGATGGAGCCCCGGTGCCTTAACTGGTCACTTAAGGTTACACCAAGCATCTCAATGGAAGGTTTGTTGGGAAGATTACTTCCGTTGAAGGAGACTAAATTATCATTTGGATCCCTTTTAGTCGTAATCAGACATGATTGGGTCTTTGAAACACTAAATTCGACGAGATTATTCTTACCCCAAGAGGAGATTCTCTCAAGGTACTCGTTCATTCTCTGCTTCAATGCCCGCCGAGCCGTTTTTGTTTCTGTGCCCTTTGGGGGCTTGTCAAATAAAAAACCATCATGAACTGTACTGTCATCCGCGTAACAATGTATTGGTGCACATGACAAAAGGTCGTTGATGTGCAACAAAAACAAAGCTGGAGACAGAACCGATCCTTGGGGGACGCCAGCATTAATTGAATGAGAGGAAGAGGTGATACCGTAAACAACCGTCTGAATCGACCTCTCTCTCAAAAAATCGGCAATCCACGAACACAAGGATGCGGGAAGTCCGGAAGATGGCAGTTTGTTGACAAGTCCTCCGTGCCAAACCCGGTCAAAGGCTTTAGAAATGTCCAGTGCAACCGTTTGGGTCTCACCGAAACATTCCAAGCACCGCCCCCAAACATGCGACACATACGCGAGAACATCACCGCAGGACCGGTTCCGCCGAAATCCGTATTGACGGTCGTTAATTATTTTGTTCTCCTCGAGGTATGTGAGCAGTTTGTCGTTGATCACACGTTCCATCACCTTGGATAGAATCGAAGTGATCGCTATGGGGCGGCAGTTGGCCGGGTTGGAGCGGTCACCCTTTTTGGGAATAGGATGAATGACCGCTTTTTTCCAACCAGAGGGCACAGATCCATATTTCAGGGACATTTTAAAAAGCTTTGTCAAAATTGAAGCGATTTCTGCAGCACACCTCTGCAATACCAGTGCAGGTACTCCGTCAGGCCCACTAGCTTTATTAACTTGTAGCCCTCGTAAGACGTGGAGTACATCCCGATGCTGGATCTTCAGCTTTTTCATAAAGAATCCGCAGTGAGGAACCGACGGCGGGACAGCACCTTGATCATCGAGGGCCGAGTTATTCGCAAACATTTTCCCTAATAAATTTGATTTGTCGGTGGCGGTGTTTGCTAGTGAGCCGTCGGGTCTGGTAAGAGGCGGCAGACTGGATTTGCAGAAATTACGACTTATGGAGCCTGTCAGCGACCAAAACGCTTTGGCTTCCATTCGGGCAGGCAGCCAGCTTTCTGCTGATCTGCAAGTCGTGCTCAAATTTTGACTTATTAATGATTTTCTTGCTCTTCTTTGCCAATTGGTTGTAAACTGATCTGCTTTCGGACGTTCGAGATGTGTTGTAGGCTCGGTAAGCCGCGTTTTTTCGTCGAACTGCATCTGAGCATTGTCGACTGAACTACGGCTTTGAGCCCACCCCAGCTTATTTAACGGTAGATGGTATGAAGCCATCCATCGCAGATGTGATGACTTCACCAATTTCCTGGGCACATCTGGAAGGATCTGAAGTCCGAAAACAGACAGCTGTCCACGGGAAAGCATTCAGGTACGCCCGCAGACCAAACCAATCTGCTGACCCATGATGCCACATTTTTCTCTTGGGCGTCGCGTAAGGCGCTCTGCAAATAACGGGGATTGATGTCATAACCAGGCAGTGGTCGGACGATCCTAAAGGCGCTGTGACTTCAATGTTGTACCCGTGTGGCATGGTGGTTAAAAACAGGTCTAACAGATTGGAGCGGTGAGTCTGGACGTCAGGAACCCTCGTAGGTTCCTGCACCAGTTGCTCCAGTCCGTGGCAAAGGGCAAAGGATTCCGCCTGTCGGTCAGCCGAGTCCGTTGGACCTGAGAACTTCAACCATGGTTCGTTATGAACATTGAAGTCCCCCAGAACAACAAACTCGGCCGAAGGGTAGGGGGGCAAGAGATCATCAATAGTTCCGCTTAAATGTTGAAATAGCTCGCTTTCCAAGGAATGGAAAAAAAAAAAAAAAAAACATAGAAATCTTTTTTAAAACGTAATAAAAGTGGTAGAAGTTCAAAATATTAACCGAAACGTCGGATAAAAAAACGGATCGCCACTGTTTTAATAATTCTATTTTTAATGTAATAAGTTAGGATTCTGGTTACTGGTAATAATTAGCCATAGCCCATCGAAAAAATATTTAGAATCTTTGATTTCGAGGACTGTGTAGTACAAAGTTGTAATCAGCGTTTGTAAACAGGTTCGTAAAATTGACGATTTATTGTTTTCAATCTTTCGTAATAAAAGGCCCGGGATAAGGTACATAAATCAGAACTCACACAGCCAACCTCCTGAAATAGGTCAATTCAATTGTCGGATACGATACATTGAACAAATGTTCAAAATCATTCTCACGGAGTGGAGTGGAACAATTTTTTTTTAGTGAATGATTACAATCTCTGCGTTTTTCTAATAAATGAATCAAGCAATTTTTACCTTTTCTTTTTTCGGTGATAAATTGAATTTCCGTTTTTGTTCGTGCTACACTAACTTTTTTGTTTTACTACAAATATAAAATACATACTCACAAAAATGTTGATGACTACGTGTTTGATGTCATCTAATGCTCCAGGGAAATTTATGATTTGCTTGAAACAATCGGCCAACTTAAGATGATTTATGGCTGTCAGAGATTTTTTTGTACTTCTGCCCAGTGCCTTACGAATTTTTTGGTAGTTTTTACTCACTCACATTTATTTCTGTATAATTTTACACATACCCGTAGGAATAATAATAAATACGTTAGTTGGTATTATTTAGCTGCCTACGTTCATGTGGGCGTTTTCTTATTTATTTGATTAACCTGATCTCAGATTAATTATTACTTATTTATTTACGCCCGTTACAGGCTTTTACATACACGTTAACATTTTTTTTAAGCAATAACCTCATAAGTGCAAAAATGTATGTAAAATAAATTAAAAAAAGAGTATTGAACAGCAGATACAAAAATAATTAATAATATTCAATAAATAACAGGACCAAAATATTTATGTTCATATGCAAAATAATGACATTCGTAATTAAGCACTTGTAAGTTGTCTACAGATATATTCGGATGCTTCTTAAGTGGCGCTATTTTTAATTTTCATTGGGACACTTTCCTAATCTGTTCCACTGTACAAAAAATGATAAGTTTTTATTTTATTATTTAGAGCTCACTACCGATCACCGAAATTTAAAAAATAAGAAGATTTTTATTTTAAAATATTTATTTCACCTCTTCCGATGGTTCTTGGAGGAGCAGAAGATTTTACTCATGAATGAACATGACAAATTATACACAACAAAAATCAGATACTGTATTTGATGTTTGCTAACAAAATTATACAGAAATTTCCAGATACAAAGAGATTCAACTTTGTTATCTTTATAAATGAATGTTGTACCTATTTTCTAAAAATCATAGTATGCTAAAATCATTGAAATACCTGTTAAAACTGTGTAACAAAAACATGTTGAAAATGCAAGTAGCGGCTAGCGACAGCTAGAAATAAATCTTTTTTTTCTCATATAATAAATTACATTATTGAAGGTACGTCGTTGAAATTTCTCAAAAATATTACTAAAATAGCACCTTAATATACATAGTATAAGTAGGTACAATAACACATACTTAATTTAGGATGGTCAAACTTTTATGTGTATTTTAAAACATCCAGAAATAAAACAGTGCTGAGAATATATTTCATCAATTAACGTTTCAAGATGAACTTTGTTGAAATTTCCATACACGTTAATACGATTGCGTTTTGACGGAAAAGCATCTACTCAACATCCGGCGGATTAAATATTATTGAATTCGCATAGCAGCAGTTTCCAGATGTGTGTTTGTTCCTCTACTTCAGCGTAAAATGTTATCCGTAAATATTGGTTCGGCCGTGATCAATATGGTTTCTGCGTTTTGGCTTGCAGAGTATGATAAATATTTGAGTGCCGTTACCGACGCAACGGTTGCAACCGTCGATGTATCGATGGCTGCAACCCAACTGTTGTTTCAGAACTGCAGTACACACTTATTGCAATTATTTGGGATTGTATTTTCTACCATAGGAATGCCATACCAGACATTCCTGATTCCCTTTGTGTTTTGTGACTAAGTAAAACCAGTTTGTGCAAAGAAAGCTTTTTGTTCAATTTGCACAATATTTCTCCAAGTATCGCCCTGGTTAAAGATCACCATTCAGAATCAAAACGTTGCTTGAAATGGCTTTAGCCGTCTTTAGTGACCAGATCTGAATAGCCAGGTACTTCTCAACTTTCCTCTTCCCCATCTCCTTCTCCTCCCCACAACCTTCAGCTTTACAACATACCACAATTGGGGATTCCGTAGTCTCGCTGGCTCTAGACGGTTGAGAGCATTTGGGACTCTTGTGCGGTATTCACTATAAAAAAGTGTTTTGTCGTACGTTTATCGAATGTTTAAAAAAATACAAAGCCATATTTTGTTTGTTATAATACAGGGAAATCATCCCTAAGCATGGCAAGAAAAAAAAACTCACCGAAAGTGATCAAAAATCATAATTTTAAATTTGAATAAACTTTTTCAACCGTTTCTACTAACCACCTGAGAGGTACATAATCACATAATTAAAGTAATAATCTCTGTTTTAAAACAGGTGTAATGGTGAGCCCAGAAAACGGTAGATTCTAGTTCAAGTCAAGGTAGGACCTATAATCTTTTTTTCTTTCATATGTTTTTTTTTTATATTTCACTGCTTGAATGTTATTATATTGCTTCAATAATTAACTATAAATAATTTACTTTGTGCGTGCGTACGTGTGTGAACTTTTCAAGCTTGGAACTGATGCTAATTGAAATCATCAAATATTAAAAATAATATTATAAAATCTCTACCTACCTAATACAATTACTTCTTGTAATGAATTTTAGCAGACATTATTCTTTACTTAAAATGAATGAACAAAAAAGGAACTAACCTTTTTTTCTTGGCGAGTAAAGACAGTTACATCAGTTTTTTCGCAATACGTATAATGTGATCTATCAATGAAGCTATCGAATTTAAAAAAAAACGTCAGTTAAGTGTTTCGTATAATATAAGTATAAAAAAAAAAAACAGTCATTGAGATCTATTGATCTCTTTCAATATACTCGTACAGGTGTTATGTTAACCGACAAACTTAATTACATTGTTTTCGGTTAGTTTTAATTGACCTGTTTCGTTTCATGGATTCTTTTTTGGAATGGTGAAACTAGGACAGACTTAAATTAATAATGATTTGTATTTTTAACATTGGTATAAAACAGTTAATCAAACACGCGCTTACAATTTCTAAAATATAAATATTCAAATTGTATCAATCAATTTAAACCTGTAGGTATGTATTATTGTATTTCTCTTTTTCTGAACAACCATTTTAAATATTGCTGTTATAAATAAGGTTTATTCAAATAATACAATTTACCGAAAAAGTATTACTGGCTTTATCCACGACATCCGAAAACACAAAACGAAAAATGTTAAATTTATTGATACAGATTTTCATTGATATGGCTTATATGGAACTGTTTTCCCCAATTCATTACGCGCCGGGACAAAGCACCGCCAAAATAAATAGACGTCACCTTAACAAAAACGAAAAGAATTTTGAAACCGGAATAAAGCTAGCTGACTCTTTACCCACCGTTCAATATTTCGATACAAAGTACTAAAAACCTATTGAAAATGGAGCTCGCTCCGCCATTGTTTGTCCATTAAAGAGGATGAAGCTTGCTGCCATTCTGTTTTAATCAAGGAGCAGAATAAACCCAGTTATCCGTGCCCCATCTCCTGTAAAGTACATCGAAGCAGCCGCGCAAACCGGGAGTTACTGCATTGAACAGGAAAACAGTACGGCAACTGCAACGACCAGCCACTGCCGCTGTCTGCTGATGCCTCTACACTCTACACACGCCGGACCTCAGCTAAACGATCGTGCTAACAACTTATGCTAAACACTTCGGACCGAGATAAAAATCTACTGTTTGTTGTCGAACGTTTTTTAACCGCTAACTTTGCAAAATTAATTTTGTACAAAAACACAATTCTTAAAGTATATTTTTAATGCAATATCGTCGCTGGAAGGGCAAAAGGGCTTATGCGACACTTTGGTCTGAAATTAGTTAAAAATGCAGTTTTGATTAGTTTTTTTGCTCTGCATCGAATACTCTGACTCTCGTTTGATTCTGAAGACTTTCGTGGTCCTTCAGCCATTTAAAATATATTTACCATTTAAGAGATGGCTTGACTCAAGCGACACAAGTTCGGAACTGTTTTTAGCTTTTTGTCGCTTCAGATAACTCAGTGAGAGCATTGAGTTACCTGAGGTATTTTTTTTTTCAGGTACGGATGATTTTTATTGTAAAATAAAAAAGAAAACTTTTATGTGCTCTGGTGTAAACTTCCCAAAATGACGCTTCAGCCCTTTTGCCTTTCTGGTGACGATATGTATTTTTACATTATAACTCCACACCAGAGTACCTGAAATTTACCTCTTGAACTATGTAGTATTTTGAAATGCTGAACGAAAATCTTTTTTTTTAAATAAGAGTAAAGCCCTTTTTAAAAAAAAAATATTTCTAAAATTCCCTAAATCCTTACGTTTTTTTATTACGATGGATTTGTTTTTTAATGGTAAACCAAATAAATATAACTTAGAATAAAAACTAAACACGCCCCAAGAAACAAGGTTATAATGAGGTTTCCTCATAATACCAAATTCTTGATTATTTTTTTCGCGAATGCCTACCACATTAAAAAAAGGAAGAACTCATCATATTTTTAAGTGTGCGTTTTCCAATGAAATCATTAGTATATACTGTTGTGGTTCTTTGAAATGTCCAATATTCTTTTGTTTGTGACTTTGAATCTAAAACAAAATATTGTTTGGAATTTTTTTTTTCAATTTAATTTAATCCTTAAAGCTCTTCTCAACCTTGTAGCATAAGTACAATATACTTAGCTTAATTGTTCCTTCCGCGTTTTTAGTAATAATCAGCAGAGTCAAAGGAATGCGAAAAAGCGAGTTCGAATTACGACCGAATGCTGCTTTTGTAGTTATCAAAGCCAGCAATCTTGTAGTTAATTGAATGAATACGGCCATTACCATTACCACCGTGTGAATGCAACAAATGACGAGCTTCTTGTATCGGCGCTGGTTGGTTGGCTCGAAACTCGCGTGACAAAAGCTCCCTTTATCGCAATCATGACTCAAGCCCGCCCTTGTTTGACTCGATGTTGATTTTGTCACGGACGTGACGTCATCGAATGTCTTCTACTTTAGCAAAGCCTTATCTTTGATCCGGGAGCAAGACTGATAATGCAAAAAACGGTTTCGCTTTCGTTTTGCCAAGCGAAACACTCGTGATGAGCCTTTGAAGATATGACATGATACATCGGCTTTCTCATGTGTTGTAGCTACTCGCATTTGTCAACTTAATGTCACATTTTATTGTGAGGCTTTCATTTGGCTGGTGCCAGAGGGTGAGTTTTATTTTACAGGTTATTATCTTTACTACCCAGTTTCACCCAGCAATTTATTCTGTCTCCAAGTTGATATCATCACTCGTTTTACCAATTTTATTATCTTATGTGAAAATTTGTTTTAAACTAAAGGAATATATCAAAGCTTCATAGATCGTTAAGCTTTAACATATCGATAAAAATAACGTTGCGAGCAAGTAGTTTATTTGACCTAGTAATTTTCACACTAGAGTTCATTGTTTTATAGTTTTCGCTGCTTCAGTACCCAGATTTTTCACTTTATTATAAACATTTATTTTGATATCCAAGTACGTAGAAGAGCTATTATTCCGATTTCAAATCTTTTAGGAGTAAACACGACTTATTTTAAGTACGAAAATATTTCGTTGACCCGCGAAATTGAGGAATTCTAAGATGTATTATTAACAAAAATTACAAGCATCTAGAAAAGAAAGAAGCGGTTTGAAATACGATAAGAAAAACTGCCTGGGATTTTGATTTATTTGCCTTTCGAAACTTAAAACAAAGAAGGAAAAATAATTAACATTAAAGAAATGAAAAAATATCTTTGTATAAGACCTCAGATTTTATTTTATTTTTTATGCGGAACGGTTTTGCTTAGCCTAAGCATCATCAGGGTATAAAATGAAATTAAAAACAAAATATCCGTGGTCTTATTTACTAAATCCGTGGATTTAAATATGTCAAATCACAAATTGATTGCTTTCTACGAAAACAAAATTAATATTATTTGTTTGATAACTAACCGAATTAGAGGAACTGTAGATATCTGTGATAGCTGGTAGCTGGCATTTCAAATAACTGGGGAATGACTAATATACCCTTGTGCTGAAACCCGTTGTTCGGTGAATCAACTCGAGTTAATGTATCATACAGCTATTTGTGCAAGGGTTGGAAAAACACCTGAATCCATTAACTCGTGACACATATAACATTATAGTTTGCTGTGATAGGTAAGTGACTCGTGTGATGAAGGCAAATTGGAATATTTTTGACAAAGTCCGAACCTCCGTCAAATTATTTATTCCCTCCCGCATATCTCAGCCTCATAAATAATAATATGATAAAAACAATATACTAGTTGGTGTACTATCGTGCTGTGTTTCCTTACACATGGGTAGCAAACATGACATTTTACCATATCTACATATCCATCGGAGAATAATAGAATTATCTAATTTAACCGTAATTTAGGTACGAACAAAGTTTTACTTACCAATTTTCAATTTTTGTTTATTCATTTATTTGTATGTGTATTTCATATTTCTCAATTTACAACACATATGTTACATACATTATCGAAAATATTTATAAAATATAAACATGGTAATCAAAAATAATTAACATTCCTAGTAAAATATAAATAATTTCAATGAAAATAACAATTGCATTCAAATGAAATATTTTTAAGTGGCCTTATGAAACCAAGGCTGGTTTCACGACATCTCACACCCTGTAAAGTATGTACCGATTGCGCCCCCTTCCCCTCACCCTGTTACTCTCTCCATTTTTTTATTTGACCCAAATAATCGAACGTTTTAATGTTGCTCTGCGAATTTATGTTTTGTAACAAATGATTCCAATCATACAATCCTGAACTAACCCAAGCACTACTACTAGATATATTAAAATAATTTACAACAAAAACAAAATATCCTTTCTTAAGTCTCAGAATAAATAAGTCAAGACTTATGTATTTTTTCTCCATTTGGCAGTGTTCTTTCATAATACTTCGGAAAAATTTTTGGTTTTTTGGTAACAGGAAAATTGTCATCTTTTAAGTATTTGGGACCTTCGTAAACTAATATACCGATTGTATTTTGACATAATTTTGACCAACATCTTCCAATCTTCCAATTTAAGCTCTCCTTATTGTATTAAATTATTTTAACTATTATTTAAAACTTCTCATTCAATCAAAAGTTTTTTTCTGATTCTATTGGCCTTTGAGCAAAATATATTTATTGAGATGTGCTAAAAACATTATTTACTATCGCAGAAATTGTATTGAAACAAGTTCCAATTGACACAAGTTTTTTTTTTTATGATTTTGTTCTTTGAGCTTACGTTTTAAATTCTGAGAGCCGGAAAGCATATTTTTATTTTAGGTGGATTCATAGTACCTAGTTGATCAACAATAGAAATGAAGAGCTTAGAAGCAAGGGCAACAATCTATAAAAACGGGTCTGTTTGAAAGTCAAATTTTGAATGATTATTATAGAGAAACAGAAAATTTTGTTTATCAAAATGTTTGTGTATTATATATGTGAAACGTTGTTGTATTTGATCCTTGAAGAATTCCTGAAAATGTAGGGATGAATACATTCTGTGTTCTGTTTCTTATAAAAGTTACAATATTTTCTAACAGAAACTGGTCAAAGCCTATTCTTTGATTTTTTTATGTAGTAGTACGTCGTGATCTAATCAGTCAAACGTTTTAGCGAATTCCATATGATCATGTTGGTTAACCTTTTTGTTTTGTTAGCATGGCAGGGTAAGAGTTAGGTAGAATTTTCTTTAATGATATTATCGCGTAAAGATCCAAGTTACCCAGAAGCAGTGGTGATATTAAATTTTTATTTTTGAGAATATTAGAAGGCTGTAAGAAGGGTACAAAAAAAAGATGGGAAGAGAATATTTTAAAATTACCTGGGAATTCAGATCCGGTAACTAAATATAAAGTAAGTTTTGTTAAAAAACTAGTCAAAAGTCAACATATTGCTTCTCGTAATTATTCTAATTCACTGTAGTTAATTTTCTAAAACATATGGTTTTCCACATTTTTTTGGTCAAGAACAGTTGTGAAAATGCGTAACAGAGCGTTGATATATATTTTCACATTTTTAATGGTAATCTGTTTGGGTTTAAACTAAAATGTTTATACATTAAATCTTGAAGCAAATTTTTGACTTACGGTCTTTAATTTCAACTCAAGCGCGAAGCATTAAACAAAATTTTCCGTTCTTATTTCTGTGTAAAGTTTTACTCTAATAACCATCGCTTTGAAACTTTCAAATTTCCTAAGTGAAAGCCGTACTAATGATCTTTCACCTTTTCATCTTGCCAAATTATTATCCAACATTCCGTTTAAGAAACGGAAACCTCTTAACTTAGTGACAGGGCATGAAATGAAATATTATTTCCTTGTGTTACTGTAAAAACGAACGAACAGAAATGATTAACTACGTTATAATTTTTAAGTATTATATTATTCATTACATACATCTGTTTTACACTTAGAATATACATAAATTTATGGAAAGAGAGCTAAATATTTTTACCTAACCTATACATATTTACGATAAATCACTTTCTCCGAGTTTTTACCGGGAGAGAGAAAGAGACAAGACAGGTTGACACATAATATCGCACCACTTTTAGGTATGTAAGCATGTTTTCCGTCGCCCACGTCTTCGGCGAATCCGCCCACTACGTTTTGTAATGCGACATAACTCAACGGCTTTTGAGGTTATATCCTATGTTTTCGTTGATAACAATACGATGAAAAAGTGGTTGTACCAAAAAACAAAACATTATGTCGACATGTGCTATGAATGGATTTAAGAAGGTGTGTCAGGAAAAAATCAACAATCCTGACTATACTGTTTTGTAAAGCTATCCCTCCTGGTAAATTATTGCTTTGAGTTTTTAAACGTACTATTATTTTTCGCTTCTATTTCTAAATCAATTGTTTATTTCAAGTAGTCTCCTCGACAAAAGGTTGACCTCTTTCGCGAATCTCTGTGGAACAGCGGTTAGCTCCATAACTTAAGCTGTACGCTAAGAGACCACAGTTTTAAAGCTTTGCGTTGAAGTGTTATTTTTTTCCTCTATGAAGTAAGCCTTTGTCGAAAAATCAACGTAAAATAGTAATAACGATTAAAAAAATCAAGAGGTTGGAAAAGAGGCAACGTGGCGTAATAAAGAGCACAATCGCTCAGCAAGCAGTAGGTTTGGCTTCAAATCCAAGTGACTGTGTTTTGTTATTCATTTTTTTTTTATATTATCACGTTGTCCCAACTAGAATTAATATATGAATTTATATTATTTTTTACTTTTACTTAGGTACAACTTTATACCATCCTAACTTAAAAAATTTTTTTTTCTCTTTGATGCTTTAAAATAAAATCCTTATTTAATTACAAAACGAAAGCATTCCCTCTGTTAATTCATCTAAAACGTGCATTATGTTTCCATTGATTTAATTACCACAATTCATTATTTCCGCTCACTAATAAGAAAACACTCAGAACAGGAAAACAAATGCAAACACTAACAGCTTGAAGACAAAATTACAGGGCGGCATGATTTTGGACAGTTTAGCAAGGTGAGTCCACCTTGATTCTACAAAAGAAAACACTGTTTACGAAGCTATTGATTTCATTAAAAGTTTGGGGGGATTATTAAATACAAATTAAAACTTTTTCTCATTAAAGTTTAAATTTCCTTCGCTTTCGTTTGGGGAAGTTTCGGGGCCGGCTTACTTTGAAATTTAATAACAAAGCTTGGCGGCTGGTCTAGGCAACCAGCCACAGCAGTGACACGGCGCGCATACTCCACACTGTATCATTTGGCCATTATAAAACTTTGACGTATGTAATAGCCCTTTGGGAGCCTGGCCGCACGCCAAGAGAAGCTCACGATTTATTGGAGAAACAGACAACGTTTTATGAATTCTATCAATCATTTTGTTAAATCCAATAAATAAATTTCGATTTTTTTTAATAATAACCAACCAACTAACTGTCACGCCATTTCTCCAGAGAAACTCCTTAATTCTCAAATTTATAAATATAATTCATATCTATATTTCGTCTCACGCATGGAAGTTTACAGTGGAAGTAATAATAAATAAATCAAACATATTTCCATAAGAAATATTGAAATTTGATAGAAAGAGAACGTTTGATTATACATTCGATTATACATAATCTTTATTTTATGGGACTAAAACATATAATGCTGAGAGCAGCTTTAAATAGCATAATTTTAACAGTATTCTTGGTTTGGCATATTTTTGCTTGATTTAGTTAGACTTCAAATGTTGTCTATGGTTAATGTTATTTGAAAGTGTGAATTAAATATTAATATAGAAATAATGACATAAAATTGTACATACATGAATATGTAATTATTTGTTCTGTCATTGGTTTATTCAATGATTTCTTTTAGGAGTGCACCAAAAAAATGAGTTTTGCTATTAATCCAAATTTTTATGTAATGTTTGAAATTATTTAATGTTTGACTTTGTTTTAAATTTTCTGGGTGAATTAAGCAGCTTATAACAGTAGATATTATTTGACTTATGTTGTCGCGGAGTGCTTTGAAAAAAAGCTTTCCCCATAATGCGCTGCAGAATTTGAAAGAGTTGACAATATGGAACACGTTTCGAAAGTATTTTGAACACGTTTCGATAGCATTTTCTGCTCTAATGGATACCACCCTTGTATATTTATTAATAACCTCAATGTTCGTTGAGTCGTCTATTCAACTTACAATTTTCTTTCTTTTGGAAAACAAAACGATTTAATAAATCAATTAATTAATTTATTCAAAGTAAAAACAACCCATTGAATCCGGTTTCTTTGATTTTCAATGAAAATAAGTTACCTTTACTGTGGAGAGATGAGGAACAGTTCATGAACTTTTGAATTGATTAAATTTGTAAACAAAAATAAAGTAATGCACAGCAATTATTTCCACAACAAAAAAAATATTTTAAAAAGATAACTGCAAAGGAAACAAATGATTTAGCTTAAACAATATAATTTATTTATTTATGCCCGTTAAAGGCTTTTTTACAAATATTAACATAAAAAAACAACAACCTCATAAGCAGTGCAAAAAATATTGCAAAAGAAAATAAAACGGAATATTGAATAACAGGTACAAAAATATTGTGAATGAAAAGAAATAAGTAAGGAATTGATTGTCGTTAAAGGTATTATGTTGTGGATATAAATTAACTATAGCATTTTGAGGACAATAATTCGTAAAGTTTGAAACTTGAACACGCCATTGTATAGTAAAACAATACATTGAAATTACCAAAAAGATTAGTACACTAAATTTAATAGTTGAAAAATATTTTTTTTTTTTAACATTATTGTGACCATAACGATTTTTTAGAAACATGCGAAAACAAAAGAAGAATGTTCTATTTGTTTCTAGCGTTTATTTATAAATAGGACATGCGCTAAATATAATCATAAGAGTATTCCTCTGTTTTTGTGATTGCTTTATATTCAAAGCAGCTGCAGCGGTACAATAATTGTGCTTGTTATTATTTAGATGGAAATTTCTCACTACAATTTAGGACTGAAATTCCGCAACGTAAAAACTCAATTTAAATGCATTCATATCACCCTGCAGCTTTGCTATTAAACTCGCACGATCTTTGCATCGACAAACAGAATCGTTGAACTATGAATGTTTGTAACGTTCCTAGTTTTACAAACAAAACTCATTGAGTTTCTGCTCAGTTTATTTCGAAGCTAATTTAACCAATCGAAATACGGGAATGTTATAAAATGATTAAGTAAGAAAACCGTTTATTACCTTACAGCGTAATTTTTTCAGCTTTCTTATAGATTTTATTTCAGCTGCCGTTTATCATTTTTGTGTGTTTTACGATGGGTTCGAATAGGCTTTTCGTCACGAAGGTGTACGAAACTTATTCTGTTCACCCCCTGTAATACGCTATTACAAAAAAATATTAAATGGCCCATTATTACCTGTATTTTCTAGGGGTAAACCACCCTATACCGTTACTTCATAGCGTTCACAGAAAATGTAGTACATTTGCTTTCATACGACTCAGGTTATAAAAAACCACCCCATTGCTGGCATTAGCATTGTTAGTTTTTAGGTTGCTGAAATTCGAAATGAATCATGTTAACCTGGGGTGGATTTCTTTAAAGGTAGGTAATTATGATATCATACGTTGTGATTCACTTTAGTAACCAATTATCTCGATTTTTATACCTCGATTGAGGTTAAAAGACTTAAAATAAAAATTGATCTCTGAGAATTGAGGTAATCTTTATCTAGATATTTAATATTTGCCTATGCAGTATCACACAATTTGATGAATTATAAATTCGTTCCTAAACTTTTACTGTTTTTTGTTGAATAAATCAAAGCGTAAAATAATCCATTATATGTTTTCTTGTATTGTTTACTACTGGCAGCTTTTATTGTTTTTTATCCCATGTGCTCCGCCTTGCATTGAAGAAGAATTTTATGAAATTGTTGAAGAAATTACCATCACACCAAATCAAAAAAGCCAACGCTTTTATATTGTTTGAAATCCGAACGCGTTCTTCTCATACATGGGAGGTCTTTATTAAACTCTAAATGATACTTGATACTCGTTTATTTATTAACTGCTCTTTCTTCCTTTAGTAAATTTAAAAATAAGGTTTCTTTTGAAACCAAAAACTTTATGATCATGCACATCAACCATAAACATCAAATTTTAAACCCTTATTTTTCAAACGAAATAGCAATGACATCATTCTAGATCCTTTGCCAGTCAAATTAATGCACTGAATGGAATTCTTATCCTGGTAAAATATTCATTTTTTATTCCCCGTTTAAAATTGGCATCCGAGTGACCTGTTTGTCGATTTATTTAAATCCAAATTTTTTTTAAAGAAAGACAAACATTCCCGGGTTACAAATAACCTGACAATAAAATAATCAAAATTTAATTTTAACTTAATAAATGGGGCACAAAAATGATGGTTAAAATCGTTTTTTTATTTCTATCTTGATATTGTGCTTTTAATTAACGATTCACAAATGCCGATGAGGCGTTTCTCACCAAGGAAAAATACAATTATCATCTTTGTTTAACTGGTTTTTACTTTACGCGTACTAACGCGTTTTTCCTTAAATGTACTTTTTATGCGGGTACTGTACTTAGCTTTACCCCTTGATTCATCCCGTATCGTAAACTTAAGATACGAAAGCTTTAATTGTGTAAAGGAAATGATAATAACATGAGACTTACTGTTTATTGTATTTAAACAACTTACCTACCATCTGTTTTATATATTTGTATGTAGATACTACGCCATCTACCTTGCTTCATCTATTGCTGCTCAAAAGTGCTTAGTCTATGAGAAATAGTTAGGATAATTTATAATTTATGTTTAATTTTGTTTATTTATCAGTGTCGGTATCTTTATTTTTTCCCAATAAATAAATAAAATAAAAATTTAATAAATGAAAACACCCATTAAAACTTTTTTGTCTTTGCCGGGATCAACAAGTATCTAAAATATTTGTCCACGCATATTGCACTACTTTCATATTGCATTCATCAGTCATCTGAAAAAACATAATTAGAATGCTACCCGATGCGCGTCAACATTCAATTGTCCGAGTCCACAGATGTCTTCGATAGTAATATAAAAGGGAACCCCCTTTCCACAGTAAATCAATGCCAAGGAGCTAGAAGTAGTGTAAGCCATCCATCTGCCGAGCGTTGACTAATGGCCGGTACCTAACCTGCGCACGCAGACGTCACGTCGTAGACCATCGCTCAGAAGGCTAATAGACAGCTCAGAATTACCATGGACTTATTTCGAACGGTGTTTAAAAGTAAAAGCGGGATAGGTCCAGGTTTGGAGTAGATCTAAAAAGTAGATGTATTTGTGTTATTATAAACTATTAAGTAGTTTGTTTACTTTAGACAGTAGTTTATCTGTATTGGTTATAAATACCTTTGGGCACTAAATATGTAGGTAAAGAAAACAATAACATAAGTACAAATATTAATTTACCTACTGAGAACTGCCCCCTGGTAAAAAAAAAATCACCTTTCAATTATTTTTCAATAAAAAAGTATATTAGTGGTAAAAAATATTATAATAAACTCTTTAACGTTAAACTGTAGCGTAATTAAATTCAAATTTTAACTTCTGCGTTTTTCAGCAGGTAACGTTATTTTTTATATGATCTAAGGAGCTTATAAAATTCAAATAAAAAATAATTTTGTTTTAAGCCACTTTATTTATACACATATAACAATTCGACCGGTTTCGGTTAGACTTAACCTTCATCAGGAACGTATAAGTATAATCAATTATACTTATACGTTCCTGAAGAAGGTTAAGTTTAACCGAAACCGGTCGAATTGTTATATGTGTATAAATAAAGTGGCTTAAAACAAAATTATTTTTTATTTAAATTATAATGTCAAGCTACAAAGTGTTTGCTTCCTTCGATAATTTTATAAAATTCAGTTTGGCAGTCGAAAATAAACTTTATCGTATAAACCACAATTTATGTTTCATAATTATGCGTTCAATATTTATATATTTTTTAATTAAAAAAAAACTTGCATCTGGAAAACTATTTCTTGCAATGCTTTGTCATCATTGGAATTCCAATCATTGGAAACTGAGAAATGATGTAATTCCTAATTACCCTGGAAAACATGCTAGAACCCCACTCAGCATATTATAATTAATAAGCGTGCGAAGCGACAGGAGCTTACATGAAATTAATGCAGGAAACTCAGAGTGTTTGGCCGAAGGCTCTGGTCGACCAACAGAATGATGTATTCCATTAAGATAGATTGACCCCAAAAGCAAGGAGAGACCATGTTGGAATGACCAATACATCATGATGTTTAAATGTCTTTCATCATGGGAAAAGTACGGGGAAACAATATGACAGTGGCGCAGAGAGTAACGCAGAAGGGTAAACCAAAGAATTGTGCATTCCACCACGACAATCTGCTTTCAAGGACTGACCTGAAAGAAATGAGCGATACATCATGACGTTTAAAAACCATTCAACATAGAACAAAGCACTGAGAAAATAATATGACAATGGCGTAAAAACACAAAATAATTAACCAAAGATTGATATCTTCCGTCAAGTAAGACTCATCGTCTAGTGACATAGAAACATTGTCCAATGCCTCGCGATGTTTATTAGTCATTTAAGACTGATAAAATTACGTCGCGAACAATATGGCAGCGGTGCAGAGAATAACACGGATGAGTCATCTAAGGCATTCCGTCAAGTCTACTATCAGGAAGTGACATACGAAGATATGACACAATGTTTAAAACTGTTTTATCATGGAGAAAGAACGGCAGAAATAACATGGTGATAGTGCGGAAGGATCGACCAAAGAATTGATGAATTTCATCAAGATAATCGGCCTTCAATGAATGACCTACAACGAATGACCAATGTGCAAAAATGATTATAAGTATTCCATCGTTGGGCTACGCTGTGGAAATAATATTAGTTGCAAGGAGAACAACGCAGAAAGCCTAACATGTCAAAGGTCATTTGTGCATTCCATCAAGATAATCTGACATCGGGGAGTGACTAATGCATCACGATGTTTATAAGTCTTTCATCGCGGGGCAAGGCACTGTGGAAATAATATGGCAGTGGGACAGAGAATAACACGGAAGGGCACATATACTTTATGCAGGAAATGCGATACTTAGCGGCCATTAGTGTAACAGAAATGGGAAAAGTTACTCCCCAAACTGCCGTCGTCCAATGAATCCGAACCGCTGTAGCTATACCAACTTTTTACAAGTAAGAGGTCTCGTTTTAGAATAGCGGTTTAAAACCGACAATTTTATTAATCGATGTCGCATAATGACGGAAACGACGATTTTTCAGGGAGAATTTTCAGTCGAATCAGCAATTACTGCTGAAAGTTCGTTTTTCTTCACAAAAGTGAATTTTCCGCTTCTAAACTTTTCCTCTAACCTTAACTTCATTTAAAATAATATTATCAAAGCCTGAATTAATTATTGCTATTCGGTGTACAACTTTGCTTCCGCCGTTTTCTAATAGATGGTTAGCTTCGACAAACATTCCCGGGTTACGAATAACCCGACAATATTTGAAAAACTCCCACTGCCATCATAAAAAGCGGAAGATGTTCCTTGTGTAATGATGGAGGACTTAATCAGCAGAGGAATTGGGTGGGAATCCATTCAGCTACCGACCGATCATAAACTTAGCATGCAATTAACTTAGGCATCTGTCAACATTAGTCGATTTGAATCTAAATTATGAAGTTATTCTCGATTGAAAATGGTAATTGACGACAAAAATCTCGTATTTCTAATATGTTATCGTGTTTTCGTTTTTAAATATGTTTTAATATGTCTGTTGATTAACCACTCTGTACCATTTACCAAAAACAAAAATAATGTACGGAAACACGTCCACCTCTTTCAAGCATATTGTCTATGCAAAACTATTTATGCATTGCAAATATCCGTTATTTTGTTTTAATTATTAATTATTTTATGACAAAGCATTTTTTCGTTCTGATAATTTGTCGGGTGACAACTGTTTTGCCCTTAAGATGCCAAAACAGCTGCAATATAAACATATTGGAACTTTTGAAGCTTCAATTTAAAAGATTAATTTGGTCGGCGAGGAGCGTGGTTGAGTGATTTAATTACTCAACTACGAATCTAAACGACGCAGGTTCAATAATAATATGAATTATTTGACATTACATTAACATTAATAATAAATCCTTCACTTCCGGGGCGTTCCCGAGTAGAAGATACTATCAGTATCGCTCACGAGCATTCAGAACTGAAACGTCGATTGAAATGGCTTGATGTGAATAGCAAGGTACTTCCCAACCTTTCTCTTCCCCATCTCCTTCCTTTTCCCACTCCCTTCAGCCTCACAACATACCACAATTAGAAGTGAAATAGTCCCACTGGCTCCAGACAGTTGGGATTATTGTGTGTTAATCATATAAAACAATAATAAAATTTTTTTCCACCTAGATCACATTACGGTTTTCTTAAAATCTTTTTTCTGACTATTTGTGGGTAATTTTGGTATGCATGAAACCATTTGTGTATTTCTTATTTATTGTGTTATATTTATTGATAAAATGTTTCTTAATCGTTAAAAACATATCGTCGTCGGAAAGGCAAAGAGGCTGTAGCACCATTTTGGGAAGTTTACACGAGAGCACTTAAAAGTTTTTTTTTATTAAAATAAAATTCATAAGTTTTCAGTACCTAGTTGGATTTAAAAAAAAAAGTTAACTCAGATTACGCGATGCTCTCACTGAGTTACCTGAAGTGACAAATTCTTAAAAAAGTCCCAAACTTGTGTCGCTTGAGTCAAGCCTTCTCCCAAATGGCACATTTATTTTGGATGGCTGAAGGGCCACTAAAGTTTTTAAAACAAACGAGGGCATTCAACACAGAAAAAAACGAATGAGTGTCGCTTAAGCCCTTTTGCGTTTCCAGCGAAGACATGTATTTGTTTTTACATAATTATTGTGATTCCTACAGCGAAGTAAAGTGAAAAATAAAGTGAAAATCAAATTTATACATACATAGCCTGTTCAAAAGAAAAGGTGAATTTGAAAATGGATCAAAGAATAAAATTAATGATTTGTTTTTCCATAACTCCAGGACGCTCATCGTCATTAACATCTTCTCAGCCTTCTGTAAAGCGCTTGTACCACTTATAAACACTTTGTTTGAGACAAAGTAGACTCATCAAATGCCACAGTCAACATTTTAAGTGCGTTGGAGCACTTTATTCCATTTGTAACGCAAAATTCAATACATATTCTTTGATCCATTTTTTTCAAAAGTCGAAGAACACACAAAAACGTGACTAATCTTTCCAGTTGTCAAAAACAAACCACTAATCCAAAATGGCTGATAATGCTAACATATGATAAACATACGTGTACCAACATAACAACAAAAAAAACGATAATTAAATGTTCACAGCCCGCGAAAATTCAAAATTCACCTTTTCTTTTGAACAGGCCTCCTAAATTATTTGGAAGCATTAAGTATTTAAAAAATCTTTCCAGGTCAGACATGCCATCCTCCAATCATTATGATAACACACCATACATTAACTAGGTATAAATAAGTTCCATTCCTAAACTTCCTTCCTACTCACGTACATACATACATACGCGCGAGGGTGAACTCTTCAAAACCGGAACTGACAGATGTTTTCAGAAAATTATCAATTTAAAAAGAATCTTTTCAAATCCCAAACTACCTAATAAATAGCAGCCTTTGCCGTATTTTATCATACATAATCTTATATTTTAAATGAGTGGAAAAAATCAAATAATATATATTCGAGTCAAGTTACAACCCGTATTTTTTCACGATACGGTATCAAAGCAAGAAGTTTAAAAAAAAACATCTAGAATATTCCAGTGTAATTTGAACTCCTTTCTACACTGTTTATATTCATCATACTGAGTACGTACAACATCGCTTTGTACGAAAAATTGCGTGGAAATTAGGGCGAGAAAGAGGCGATTATTCATATGATAAACAAACATCAAAAATTTCTTCATTAGAAAAGCGTAGGAAAGACTATGGTTTAATTTACATTTTTAAAATTATTAATTTAATTATTGACTGACCTTCTTTGTTGCAACAAATCTAGTACAATACACCTTGTCGTTGACTCAGAAATAATAATTTTGCTGTTCCTCAATCATCACTTTACTAATTATGGGTATCATTCTCTACTGTCTAGAATCTCGAGACTTGTTAACTCAAGCCATGGTTTTGAAATTTTTGTTACCAGTCTTGATGATTTTTGTCATTCTTTACGACTCTATCAATAATAATAATAATATTTGGATAATTTGTATAGCGCCGTTTTTGTGAAAAATCACCTCAAGGGCGCACCTTAAATTGACCTTGGTTTTGACTTAAATGTTCTTTCTAATGTATATATTGTCCTATTTTTGTCATTGCTTCTGTATAATAGTATGTGTGTGCTGTTCTTTTCCTTTTTTCCCAATGAAGGGGTTATGTTTTTTTTGTAATTGTACAATAGTCCATTATTATATATATTTTTAAAAATATATTTAACCATACGACGAGTTCTCTTACGAGAATAGATCACTACAGTGTAAATATATTTTCTAATACGCCAGAATAATATATTTAAGTACTGTCTTGTTAGAAGTAGAACTATAGCCGACTGCCACGGCACGAGATGGAAACACTTTGCGCGCTACATTTAATCTGATTAGGTTTATTTTTATACTCTCCAGTGCAGATAGGGCCGAGACTTGCACCGCTACTGTACAAAATACTGTTTATTTGCCTCCTAAGTATAGAAGTCTTCCCAGAGGAGAAACTAGCGAGGGGTTCAAGCCGTAGCCGTAGTGCGCAAATATTTTTTATTTTGTTAAAATTTGTTATTTCATATTTAATTGATATAAAATAAAATATAGTATATCAGCGGCGCGTTCCAGAGTGGTAGATACTCTAAGTATTGCCCTGGTGAAAGACCGCTATTTAGAATTGAAACGTTGTTTGAAATGGTTTTAGCTGTGTTTGATGACCAGATCTAATTAACCAGGTACTTCCCAACCTTCACCTTCCTCATCTCCTTCCCCTCCCCACTACATTTAACCCTACAACATACCCCTATTGGGTTCGCGCAATAAAATTTACGAATCCAAAGGTCTCGGTTTCACACCCGGCTTGCGCAAAAAACTTTTATTTAATTAATATGTGTCATAACACATTTAATTCATATGAAAATTATATTTGCGGCAGGTTCCAGAGTGGTCGATACTCTAAGAATCGCCCTGGTGAAAGATCACCTTTCAGAATCGAAACGTTGCTTGAAATGGCTTTAGCCGTGCTTGGTGACCAGATCTGAATAGCCAGGTACATCCCAAACTTCCTCTTTCAAATCTCCTTCCCTCCCCACTACCTTCAGCCTCACAACATACGCTATTTGGGGATGCCATAGTCTCACTGGCTCTAGACGGTTGGGAGCAGTTGAAACTCTTGTGCAATATTCACGAAAAAAAAAAAAGTTAATTTACGCCACCTCCCAGGAAGTGGTAGATAATCTCAGTGTCGCCCTGGTGAAAGATCACCAGTGCAAACCACCCTCAACTGTCCGAAACCAGAAAGACAATTGAAGTATGTTGTGGGGCTAAAAAGAGTGGAGAGGGGAAGAAGATGAGGAAGAGGAAGGTGGAGAAGTATCTGGCTATTCACTAAACACGGCTACGATATTTCGAACAATATTTCGAACAAGATTTCGAACAACATTTCGATTCCGAATGGTAGTCTTTCACCAGTGCGATACTGAGAGTATCAACCACTCTACCATGACGGCAAACAATAATAAAATGAAAATAACAGCACAAATTTTAGGTTAGTTTTTTCATCTGGCAGTCGAGATCATTGTATAATTTCATGCCTTCTCGATTTATAGGAACATTTTTTTTCTTATTTGTTATTGCTTATAATTAATGGCACGAGCTACAAAACCAAATGTTAACTTTCACTGATATCAAAAATTTAGATGGCACACATCTCATAAAACATATTACATTTATCCAGTCTGTAGTCGATAATATTAATATGAGCTTGAAGTGAAATCGATACGATATTTAAGCTTCCATCAATGTTTTCTAGGAATTTGATTTTTATATTTATATATTTACCATTATCTCGTTATCATATTTACCTTTCAAAGGAAAAGCCCACAAAGCGGATATTTATTTCAAAAATTAAAAGGAACATTGGTTCTATCAGAAGAAGGTTATTTGAGGAGCCACATGAGTCAAATAGATACGCAGTTAAACGAACGTTCTCAAAAACATTACTTACAATCTTCAATTTCATCGGTTCCTTTAACGAACGTTAAAACAATCATTCCAATATCTTTGGAAGACTTTAATTGTAATTAACAAACATAAATTCAAAGCAATATTGTACCTTCTTCCACTTTAAGACCCTATTGCCTGTTTTCAACTCCATATGCATGCGTATTATAGATTTAATTGAAATCATTTCAGATTATGTAAATTACGTCAAGTGGCCTGATACTTTTGTAAACCTATTATTTTGAAAGATTTTTCCGAGCTTTGACAATTATTTATATCTAAACTATGGAAATAAAGGTTCACATGATCTTATCTCGATGCCTTCATGTGATTATGTATTGTGAATATGGCACTCTAAAGGTACGTTTACGTAGCGCCCTTGAGGTGATTTCTCACAAAAACGGCGCTATACAAATTATCCAAATATTATTACGTTTAATGTCTGTGCATAAAGATGCTCATTTTATTATTCCGTTCTGGACGTTCTTATCTCATTTAATAGAAGTTTGAAAGTTGTGTTTATTTTTTATATTAAAACAGTCATAATTTGTTATTCGTGTATTGAACCTCAAAGAAAAACTTGTGAAAGGAATAAAAAACAAAAGGCAAGACAACAAAATTTCTGATTAAGTAAAATGCTTGGCCTTTGAAACATTGTCGAAAGAAAGATAAAAAACTTATTTAAAGATCAAGGGTAAAAACTTTTTTTTCTTTTATTTATGAAAGGAAAAGAATTTTTTTATTTTTTGTTTGTGTATTTTATTTTTCTTAATTCTGTAGGTTTAACGATCAATTTTCATGATGACACAATGTAATTTATTTACTCGGTAGGCTTGTTTGCGGAATGTTCTGAAATCAATGTATTTCTAACATCGACCTTGACAAAAAATATTTAATATGCTTTCTTTGTGTAGGTGAATTTTTTTTGGTTTTGATTTGTTTTTATTCCAGAAAACTGCGTGGTAGGTGCAACACCAGATCTGCCATATAATACAAGCTTAAATAAAATTTCAAAAGATTCGTAAAATTACAAATAACAATAATACAATTCGGTAGCTGAGTGGACAAACGCGTTGGATTCCCACCCGGGCGTCGTGCGTTCAATTCCTCTGCTGGCTAAGTCCTCCATCATTGCACAAGCAACATCTTCCGCTTCTTATGATGGCAGTAGGAGTTTTTCAATTATTTTCAGGCCATTTGTAACCCGGGAATATTTGTCTTTCTTTTAAAAAAAAATAATTACAACAAAATATAATTACATATTATAAAATGTATTAATAAAAAAACAAAACAAACGTTGGGTCAAATTAGAAAAAATCATTTCAAATCCAGACAAACGATTTAGAAGGTATCTATTCATAGTATATTTTACAGAAACAGTCATTGGTGGAGTGACATTTAACTGTCAGATTCTTAGTTTTTGATCGCTGTTTCAGATTACATTGCAAAACAAGTTACATACCGTGATTAAACTAGTTTTAACTATGCATAATTTCCTTTGTGAGTATCTACGCACGTTCGAGTGTAAACTTATCAAGTTTCTATATGACAGATGCGTTCAGAAAATAATCAAATCAAAAAAGGATATTTTAAAATCCCTACCTACCTAAGAAAGTATCTACCTATAATTTATTTTAGCAGACATTATTCTGTTTTTTGAAATGGGTGGGTAACTAATATTTTTTTCTTGACAAGTCAAGTTACATTTCGTAATTTTTTCGTGGTAACAACTAGTAGATATATCTATAAAACTGTAACTATATCTACCTATCATATTGGAATCACAAGTTCGTAGTATCCATTTAAAAACTTTTGCATCGTAATTCATGTGTTACATAAATTTGCTAGACAGTTTATTACTGATTAATATTTTTAGTTTATCAACAATGGAAAACAACAAAAATAGTTTTTTTTACAACTAAACATTTTAAAATTAATAAGTTTTTTGAACAATAATATATGATAAATATGTAAATTTTCAGTAAATACGAGTATATCTATATTTATATACGAGATTTATATAAAAGAACTATACCTCTTGTCATGCCATGCTGTGCCAAAACATTTGTCCGACCATAGGGTATGCCAAACATGGCATAATTTCTGCTACGTAAAATTGTTCAATTACTCAGAAACATTATTGCAAATGGAACATCCTTGAAATCTGTGATAAAGGAAATGCCTTCTTATCATTTAATATTTTTTTAGACAGAGAAGCTTTTCAAAATATTTGACATACTAATGTTCAAATCTTAAACCTAAGCGTGCGTCGCGAAGACCCTTTTGACCCAATGCTCTACGGAGATAAAAGCTTTATTTCACTCCATAAAGGCAAGGTCGAGTGGAAGGATGTATTCGGCGCGTTTTTCTAATACGGTTATCATCGGTTGGTTGCACTGAAATTTTTGCGACATCTCACTTATTCAATTGGATGATAGTCATCGAGTTATTTAGAAAGCTGATTTATAAGCTTAGTTTTAAATTAGAGTTTGGAGAGTTGTAAGTTAGTTTGACTCATGGAATGGTAGTTTTTTTTTAAACATGTAAGTTTATCGTAATAGATCGCTGCCGCAGGGTTTATTTTAACGTTATTCAAGTCAAACAATCAATGGCCCGGTGAGTAAGACGCTCGGTGGAAAATCGAGTCGATTGAGTTAGATTTTCGTAACTTCAAGTATCGGCACCAATTTGGTCATGATTTTTGGTGTCTTGTCATCAGGAACTCTTTTCATATAGCCAACCTATTGAAGTCCTACATCTTTTTTCGATATTTTTCATTTAATTAGGTTCTGAAATACATGGTTTTGGATTCAAAGCTGCGATAAAACATCGAATGTGTTTTCAGCTTGAGATGGATTTGGAAAATAGTGGACTGTAAAACGATAAACTAAACTACTTAATGGAAGTGTCTTATAATGGATATGAAAAGATTATTGCAATGAAGAAAAAATGGGAACCCATTCAATCACCGATGTCATATGTGTGAACTGATAAAAGCTAAGATTAACTTAAATGAGCTTTAAAATTATATCTTCAAAACCAATGTAAGTTATTGGTCCGCGCTAAAAATAGAAAATCGGCTTAGTTGGATTTGTTTTAGTTAATTATTCCAACTGACAAGAAGAAACAACGGATTGTGCTTTGAAATGTGCTACCAATTACTACTTAAAATCGTCCATGACACTTTATTTGACAGATCCTCCATTGAAATGATTTAATGTCACCAGTCACCGCACTTTGAGTGTTTGAGCCGCTTCTAAATATAAATCATCTCGTCTTTATGAACGACAACATTTTTGGAAATGATTCATATTTTGGCCGTTTTAGCAGGAGAAATAAAATACAAACACATTCTTATTGGCAAACCTTTTGATCTTTTTTCCGTACATTTACTTTTTACATATGTACTTCAAGAGTGGGAAAAGTATAACAACACAAATAAAACAAATAACTCAAGCTTTGGTACAGCAAGAAACGTGATTTATTCAACTTTACCTTCAGTCCTAGTTTCATATAAATTTAGTCTAAAAAACGTATAGCTGCCAAAAATAGAATAGGGGATACTGGGGTTGGTAGACTACAGTCCTCAGAAGACTCGTCTTTGATAAATCAAACGATTCTCAAAAGAGGCTTACTAAGTCTGAAACGTGGCCGGTGTAGAGTAGTATTTGACTTCATTTGTAACGCGGATTTACTTTGATTTAATTTTAGATATTTTGCTTCGACGAGTAATTTTTTTACTTCAATTTCTTTCTTTGCTGTGCCCCAAGTAATCAATATCATATATTTGCTGATGGTGAGATTTTTGTGATTTAATAGCAGTGGTTGTTTTTTTTCGGACTGGCCGTCTACTGGAAAAAAATCGGCTTAGTGGCGTTGGGATACTCGACTCGCCAAGTAATTGCATGTAATTCAAATTACGATATGTAATAAATATTCACAATGATTACCAATTGATGTCTCTTTTATCCTTATATAATGTTTAAGTTAAATTGTTAATTTTTAACAATAATCTATAACTATAAGCAATTTTTTATCAATCTAAATAAGATATTTATTTCTTCAATTATTAACGTTAATTATAGTTTTCTATTATTTTCATGTAACTATAAGTAGATAATTTTAATTATTTAATTAATTCAAATATAAGACATACGTTTTTATAATTTTTACTAATATTATCTTACATTATCCTTTTATTTTGGAATGAGTTATTATACCCAGTACTATGAGTCAAATAGATCCACATACGGGGTTGGTTGATTGAATGGGAAGGGTTTCCTGTAAACATAACTTCTTTCTTATGGGCGGATGATTTAATTTACATATTGTATGATCACACAATCAAATGTGTATGTTACATTATTAGATTAACAGTCCACGGTTAAGAGCCTTCATTTTTATTTGTTTAAATCATTAAATGATAAGTGGGTCAGCTAGCCCCGGTCTCCCCTACTTAGATAATTTTAACAAGGGATTTTTTTGTGAAATTTTACTTGAACTTTATAAAACTAAAAAAATTACTTCAAATAACCTTAATATGAAAAGCAACTTTATTGAATAAACGATATTGTATTTACAGATGTCGCCGACTGTAAAAAGGTTTAGATTTCTGGGAAAATCTGAGATTTTATTTATTTATTATGAGAGAGAAGATTTGCACAGATGATCCAAAAGACAATATTGTATTTTGGTATTTGGTTAGCCAGCAGGCTAGCTAAAAAAGAATAATTTTTTCAACTATAATATTTATTCAACGAAATTTTCTAGGGAGGTTAGTTTTGAGGTTCGATCTAAATTCTGTTGTTTATTTTATCCGATTAGGTCTGGTGGTCATTTATTTTAAAAAAAATTATACCTGATTCTCTAAAAGTGCAATATCAGAACTCTGTATCTACACACTGCGCTTTGGTTTTTCCTTGGGTAGCTGATAATGTTGCTTGTTTTAATCAATTCATATTTAAAATAAGTAAGGCATTCCACTATTTGCTATAAATAGCATTCACCTCTTAAAAAGTATAATTTTTGGAGACATTGTTTGATTACAATAAAAATTTTAGACCTTAAAATTATCACTATTTGGATAACTCAAAAAAAAGTGTTATAAATCTTTCCCACATTTAACTTTTTTTTCACGGCATTGATTAAGTTACAAAAAAGATTTTCATAGTGGTGTTTATGTATAGTTTATTGAATTAACGAAAAACATATATTTTATGTGATTATTTTGTATAATAGAATGCTTAAGCTGAAAAAGAATTTTGTAAAATTATGATTTTTCTTTGAAAATATGATGAAATCGATCCGGCACGTTCTTTACCAATCATTTTGAATGTGTAACATGCCAAACTTTAAACAATGCCACGTAAAGTATATGTTCTAGTTGAAACCGATGCAGGGCTCGCGTGTGTATTGGGAAATACATAAATACCAACTGAAACGTGGGTTCCTGCTTTTGGAGCACTGCAACGGGAAGAATTCTGATTTTAACAGTACCTCACTCACTTCACATCGGCAATTTCTAAATTGAATGATGGATTTGAAAGCAGCAGTCCGTACGTTATACCAAATTTTATATATTAACAAATAGTAAATCGTGATGATAATATTGAAAAAATTCGAACGACAATTTTGTAATATCTTTACCTTCCAAGTTTGACGTATATTATATTTAAACTGCAAAGCACCCATTCCAGTCACGTTAGTTTCTTCCTCAGAGTTTTGGAATTTTATCAATCTTTTTCCGAATTTAAGTAATTTTGTGTTTTTCACTTCTAATAACGTTACGAAAATATTTTAGTATTTTTTTTTCTCCGTTTGATAGGCTTCGTCAATAGACTTAACCTTTTTATTTTCAGTTTTCAATATTCTAATATTAAGTATCTGAAATGTCGGCAGTGGGTGTTGTCTCTTGGTTTGGGTAAAAGATTTGTAAAAGGTTTTTGTAAATGTACCAAGAAAATCGTCATAACACACTTCTGTGGGTAGATTGACTAAGACTCATCGTAAGCTAAAAAAATGCGTGTTTTATAAGTTCACAAGGGTTCATTAGACATACAGGTAGATGTACGTAGCTCTCTGTTTAATATTAAATCATGTTGAAAGGATTTGTCCGATGCTCAATGACCCAAGAGTAAACGCAAAACTAGCAGCAGGTTCAAATTTAGGCATTCACATTTATTCAATCGTAACCAACATTTGAATTACTCGGGTACCAGCGATCATCTAGTAATCATCTAGTCTAGACTATTGTTTCAGCCCCTATTCAGATTGCAAACCTTATTTCACACTTGTATGGTAGCTTTCTAAGTAACGTTGATAATGATAAGATCAAAGTTAGAACCCGGCCTTTACATGTGCAATGAACACGATCTTTGAACTTCAAACTTCTTATGCGCTTCGTACTGGAACTACCTACCGACGGAATGAACTTCGAAGCTCTTTTGTGCGCTTGAAACACGAATAGGTAGCGCGAAGTATGAGCCATTATGTGCCACACGAATAAGCTTGTACTGTAACCGAACAACTTAGTAGAAATTATCACGCAAAGATCACCGCGCTTCTCTTGACTTTGCTCCGCTTGCACCGAAATCTCAGCGCTGGTTGCAGGGCGCACTTTCGGTTTAATTTAAATGAGGCTGAATACTGCATACAATTTTCTGATGGAAACTCAAAATGATTTGTTTGTTAACAGAATATTTTTTAATGAGTTACGGAAGGTGTGAAGAGTTTGACAATAAATTATATCAGGAATACTAAAGCAAAATAGTAATATTGTCTAAAACAGCAAAAAGTTTGACTGACACATTCAAATGGAGCTTTTTTAAACTGGCTTTGGGATATACTGAACTTCTAAGAGTTAAATCAGTGCAGTGGATAGGCTTATTGTGGTATTCTACACAGCTTTTTGCAGAGAAATATTAATATGAAAACTAAGTACATACATAAGCAAAAAGAAATAGCCATAATTACTTCCACTGACTCCGGAAAGTTAAAACACTTTTGTGGTCTCACGTAAATATGTTTTAAGTAAAAAATATATATTCTTCATCAACTAAATTTGTCCAGGCGTCTTATATTAGGTATAATAATAATAATATTTGGATAATTTTTATTGCGCCGTTTTTGTGAAAAATCACCTCAAGGGCGATCTACAAATCCTAATATCTAGTCAATTTTAATTCCTAGTTTATATAAATATGCAGCAAAATACTAACCTGGCAGGTTACTTCTGGCAGGACACAATCACTTTATTATAATAACTCAAAATTTCAGCTGATTTATAAATATGTAAATATATATATATATATATGTATATGTAAATTTAATTACAATGTTCTTTTCCTTCTTTGATTTAAAATAAATAAATACATCCATAAGGAATATGACACATAGAAAGACACAGAAAACAAAGAAAATTGGTTCTCACCGAGACTCCAAGTCGGAATGTCCACTCTAATAAACTGGTATATATATACTTATATATATATATATATATATATATATATATATAAATATATATACATATATATATATATATATATATACATATATATATATATATATATATATATATATATATATATATATACACATATATATACATATATATATATATATATATATATATATATATATATATATATATATATATATATATATATATATATATATATATACATATATATATATATATATATATATATATATATATATATATATATATATTTATTTATATATATGAATATATATTTATATATATTTGAAGGTATTTTTTTGTAGTAAGGAAAAGAATATATACAAAATATAATGTATATTTCCCGTAAACACATAAAATTTCTCACTATTCTTTAATCTCCTTCCCAGTTGACGTTTTGCCTCTTTTTATTTCTTATTATTTGTCTCTTTCTGTCTGTTCCTTTGTTATGATTTAAATGTTTTTCTATTGTTTTCTCACTGTTCTTTTATATTATTTTATATTGTGTTCTTGCTCTGTATAGACATAATATATTAAAGGTTATATTATTACCTCAATTTTTTTAAGTTTAATTTTGTACCCTGACGATGCTTAGGCTCAGCAAAACTGGTCGGTCATAAAAAAATAAAAATGGTAGTCTAATACAAAAGTTGTTGTTTCATGTTCATTAAATATTTAAAACCACAAAGTGGTTGCTTTTTACAAAAATATAAAAATATTTAATAGTTTGTAATAGATTAGACTATTAAATTACTAAGATAATGATCGCTCAAGTTGCCGGAAATGAAATCAAATCACTACTTTTACTTTGTTCGAGGTGTTTGGGAATACGTCACCAGGGTTTAAAATACAACTTGTGAGTAAATAACATTTTATCAATTCGACGACGTGAACATGATAAATGGATCAAAAGTGGTTAATGATTCATAAAAATTGTAATTTGCGAACCCCACTTCCTAAAAACCATAATCAATTATAACGCGCCCTCTGACTCACATCAGTGGAAGCTTCTCACCCCTCGATAAATAAATTCACATTAAGTGTAGGAAACAAAACTGCCCCGCGATTAAAAATAAATAATATCGAACGGACAAGGGTCGGTACTACGTTATCTGTGTATCTTCCAACCCTTGATAATGTTAACACAATATAAACACTATCGGGTAGTATATTAAATGGGAACATGCCCCGCTGACCATCTGTATCTAATAGATTCGATTCGATTCCCTGGTGCATTCTTTCCTCTGCTATCTGCTGTTTATTCATACTGGGGTCCTAATAATTACGCTGGTTATTTTATCGCTTCTACCCCATGTGAGCCGTTCGCGCTGGACTAACCCATTTCATCCAAAGAACCAAGATGCTATACTTAAGATAATAACAACAAACATTGAACTATAAGATCAAACAACTCTAAGCATTTAAATTATTGACAAAGCAATGCCTTTAATTCACGTCCTTCTGAGAGAACACGATCATTGTGTCACTAAATGATACTAAAGCAGATACTTGACAACGGGTGATAGTTAATACTATTGCTCGTTTGTTACCTGCGAAACACGATTGACTCGCCGCCAAGCAGCCATCTACCCGGATGCTAAATAATTATTGTTTTTACCATTCAATAAGACAATGCAGACCCTTTATCGGAATGTGCACAAAGGAACACACATGTCCCATCGGTTCTCTTCAAACTAGTTTGCCAAAATAGTTAGAGAGTTGTTAGAGAAGCAACATACGAGTACAATGTAGAAATAACATTTTGAAATAAAGGCGAGAAATGATTTTGTTACAATTCGATCGTAACAATAATAATACGACATTGTGAAATTTATACGTATTTTTAATATTTAAAAAAAAAATATTTCACCTAACTATGGAACTTGTTTAATACTGAAGTTACGTTAATTTTCAAAACTAGTTGCAATACATACGTATAAAAAAAGGCATGTTACTAGATATAAGAAAAGTGGGCAGATAAGGTAGTAGAAAAAAAGCCAAGGATTAGTAGTTTAGAAAGTTTTTTTTTATAAATTACCATGAACTTTCACAAATAATTTGAAAAGTAAATAAATACTAAAATATTGTTATTTTCTGATTTTTTAGTCAAGGACTTTGATAAAGCATATTTTCCACGGAATAAGGTAGGTTTTTATCTAAAAAAATACCTTTTTAATTATTTTTGGCGGCGTCAAATTAATATTAAAAATAACCCTTCGGAGTGTTACAATAGATGAGATTATTATAAAACTACAATGAAATGTTTGTACACACCCGCGTTAAGTTATTCAACTAAGCTGTCATATTTATAATTTAAAATGCCATATTTTATTTACGTGAAGACATCAATCATGCAACATTGTCCTTTTCAAAAACGATGTACAGAATAACACGTTTAACGGGGAAATGTGGGATTTTTCAGTTCGGCGTTTCACTCGAAGGTTCTATATTTTTCAACGACGATGTTGTTTTTTATGTAAACCACCGCTACTTTATTCTTAAAGAATAGGGTGTAGGGTGTCAAAATAAAAAATTGTTACGACCAGTGTTAAATTTGATGCCGATAAAAACATAACATAAATGATTAATAGAGTGAATTCCATAAGTAGTTATTTAAAAAAACATTTTTTTACTAAAAAAAATATGATGATGCATAGGCTAAGCGAAACCGTTAGGTCATAAAAAATAAAAATAAGTCTGTGGTCTAATACAAAGTTATTATTTCATTGTCATATTTTTAAATGTTTTCAATGTTTATTTGTCATTATATTAAATTTATTCAAACTTAATATTTTCATATTTATTCAAACTTTTTTCTCTCTTTAATACTTTTATTTTTTTGAGCGAATCTTTTCAAACGTTTTTAGCACAATATGATAAAAAAAATATTTTTTAATGGTTACATTTTTTACCTGGACATTGTTTTCTGGATATTCTAACTTACCCCTCTAAAAAATTTAAACCTAATTGAATTTGATCAAATTTTAACTTCACCTTCGCGTGTTTTACTCGAATAATGCCCTTGCTGTACTAACTTGTACATTTATTGCATATCCTGAGCTGGGTCCGGCAGATACCGCGGAATAAATCCAGCCTCCGGGCTCTAAGCCCATTTTGTAACACCCTGGACAGTGCGTTCTATTTCACTTTGCTACCCCCGCTATCTTGCTTATGCCCACTCCCATCCTTCCCGACTACATTATTCACGTTCTATGTAGACCAGTCTTCGGGCTTAAGCAACCTTTTTTAGTTATTTTTTTTAACGTTCTTGAACCCTGAATGAATTGAGTAGACTAAATCTAAAACATAAGGCTTCTCATGCCAGGAGTCAGTGACGTTCATTGGTTCATTGGTCAAAGCCAAACGATAACTTTTCAGTGAGAAATAAGAAGATGGATGGATAAATAATTAACTCTGCAAATATATACACGAATCCAAGGGGACCCAAAAGTAGCCGGAGTTTTCTTCTCAAGGGCGGGCCCTTTCTAGTACTAACTTACACTCACTTCCAGAGTTCTATAAATCCTTTTTTATCAACCTGAAATTAAGACGTTGTGAGAGGTTGCGTTCGGTTACTTTTTTGTGAGATTTTCACTAATTTTTGAATTGCTGTTTTTCACCGGAATTTTTAGAGAAGAATTTTCATGGGGTAGTGTGCTTTTGCTTCCCGTTGGGGTAAAAACGCTTGCAAAGGTACAGATAGCTTACAAATAAACTTTTATGAGTAAATCCTTCGTTGTGGATTTGTGGTTGACAATGGTTTTCCGTTTTGGACCAGGCGAAATGTTCATTGACAATTGAAGTCGTTCTAGAGGTATTAGAACCAGTCTAAATTTAAAAAAAAATCATCGGAAACTTGTGCTAATGATACAGTTGATTGGTATGGCGTAGAATTCCAGTTTCTTAATCAATTTATTCAACGATTCGAGAAGGTTTCAATACGTGTGAAATAAATGCCCCAGCGAGTGGAGGGAGTTATAATTTTACTAATTCAGGGCACCTACCCGCACCGCACATTTTGTAGTTTTTGGCCAAAAACACTGCCCCTCTGGTTCAAACTTCATATTCATTAAGTCTTGTTGTCTCTGTGTGGTATATTTTTTCGCCACCTTTCAAACGGTAACTTTTGGCTTATTTGCAAGAAGGGAAACACTGAAAGGCAATGGAATTTAAGAGTTCAAACACTGTGTTGAGTAGTAAAAAAAATCACAACAAGTGCATTACATCAAACGAAGATTGATTTTAAGTTAACCGAAGTATGAAATGTAATAATAAATACTTGATGCTTTCATAAATAAGTCCACTTACTTTTGAGTGCCCCATATATTTATTTGTTCAGTTTTCGAAAAAAACAAAATATGCAGTAAAGTATAAATATTAGTAAATTTAAAAGAATTCTTATTTTTCAGTTCATTTTTAAATGACATGACACAAGCCAACAATAGAAAAAGAAAAATTCCAACACTGCCACCAAATCGTCAGATGATTATTTCTCGATCCAAATTATGTTAGCAATGATATGTCGCAAATCGATTATGATTTCTTAAAACATACACATAATTAAATATATCATTAGTAATAAACCTTCGAAAAAAAACAACCTTTTTTTACGTCGGTTATTCTAATGGTGTATACAGCTTTTCAACATTTTTGACTGCAAAATGATAGGGCAATGATAACTAAAAATTATGCATATTTCATTTCGCTTTTTGTTAATGTTGAAATCGAGTGGATAATTGTGTAAGCTAATTTTTTGGGAAAATTGCAAAAATATATACAGACCCTCTCCATGTCTGGTATGTATATTACTACTATATATATATACATACGATATACTCTACTTTTTTTAAATCTGAAAACATTGCAATATTTTTTTAAATATAAATCAGCACAAATTAAACCATTTTGAAGATAATGAAAAAAACTTAACGATATTGGGTGACGGCGAACCACCAGTTGGTGACCTTTGATTTAGTCCCGCACGGCGTTACTCGAGTGCCGGTGGCGCTTGGTTTCTTAACTTAAACATATTTCACCTCGCAATTCTTGACCGCTGCGGCGGCCAAAAGACCTAGATTTTCCCGAATAATAAATTGAATCTCACGCAACAAGTTCAAGAGGGGATTCGTATATCTACTAAAGGAAAAAACTAAACATATTTACACCTGAATCCTCGATGAGAAAGTGTATAACATGATACGAGCCTGTTACAATTCTTTCATTTAAATCATATTTCTCCATTGGCGACCTCCGTTGTCGAGTGGTTAAGGTCGTCAATTATGAATCCACAGGTAGCGGATCCAAATTTCGGCCTTCGCCAAGATATTTTATGTTTATAATATGTGGTATTAAACATTTAATAAATATAAAATAGTCCATAGTTTATCGGTTTAATTTTTAGTTTTTTTTATGTTAATAATATGTGGTATTAAACATTTAATATTTATAAAATAGTCCATAGTTTATCGGTTTAATTTTTAGTTTTATTTATTTTATATTAGTTACTCGTACATCTACGAAGTGTCTTATTATAATTCGTTTTTTTTTTACTTAATAATAAAATTATAACTTATATACTACTTGATATTACTAATATATTTTAAATGGTTCTTACAGGTTATTTAACATGTATAAATTGTCATAAGTTTGATGGTTTCCGACAGGGCATTATAAAATTCCATCCCTTTGTAAAGTAAGCTGATTTGTGTATTGGTTTTATAATTTTCTGGTAGTCTGATTCTTTTCATGTCCTTGTATTATGTTTGTGAATATCCACGTTGTAGATAATTTTACAGAAATATATTTAAGTAACAAGTTGTTCTTCATTTTATGTATAAACATCAATGTGCTTAATGTTAGCATCTGTTTCACTGTTAGCCAATTTGGTTCCTCTGACATTTTAGTTACTTTTGAATATAGTCCCATGTAAATATTTGTGCTCTATTTTGGAGGATTCGAAACTTGTTTTGATCTCTGTCATTACACAAGAAAAGAATCGGTGGCACGTACCAGAGTGGTAGATACTTTTAGTATCACCAATCAGAATCGAAAAATTGCTTGTAATGGCTTTATCCGTATATACACCGAATGATGACACACTGGAACGGAAAAGCCAGGCACTTTCCCACCTTACTCGTCCTTATCTCCCCTCCACACTCCCTTCAAACTCATTATACCATATAATCCGATTGGGGATGAAATAGTCCCACTAGCTCCGACAGTTGGAAACTCTTGCTCGGTAATAATATTTTTGTAATGTTTAACTGACGTTTGTTTTTGTTTGTTAGATTGCCTTAGAAATCCATTTATCCAATGAAATACTTGGCAAATATTAAAGTGCTTAATTTAACGTGTTCAATCTAACAAGTAGTGATGATATTGAAGAATTGTTAAATTTAAGTTCGAAGTTTAAAAATCTTTCGTTTTTTTAGAAAAATCCTATCCTTAGCAACACCAATAATTATTAAAATAAGAAATGGAAGAACTAACCATCTTTTAAGGACTTTTAAAAAACCATTTTAATAGTTGTTAAGGTTTGGTCAGATTAGCTAGGAGGGTCGCAATCATGATTGAACCTTCAGACTACAAACTCAGATATTTTGCATATTTCGGGCTTTTACCAAAAAAGTTCACTAACAATGTAACAACTAGGATGTTTCGGTAAAATTTGAGACTTACAAAATGTTAGATTTTTACGGTACATAGCGCTGAATTGATTTCCCTAGTTCCCATCAGTTATCATATGAAGTAGATTTTACGAAAAACGGTTAAAATTTTAATTTTCAAATCACACGACCAGCCATGAGCTCGATCCAATTCCGGCACCTTATAAAAAATGACAAATCATTTGCATCTCTCGCTGGAAGGTCCGTTTGAATCAGGACTTTTCTCTGCGCGGAATATTTGCCGAATTATTAACCTGGGGCGACCGAGTCCGGAAAGCGAAGGAATAATTCCGTGACAAAAAAACAACAAAGTGAAAACAGGCAGCGGGAGGTCTTTCTCTGCCGAAACCGCCGATCTCTTAATCGCTTTTTTATCATGAAGATATTTTGTGGAATCCTAAAGTTCATCCCATTCTTCGGATATTTGAAGTTTTAACATATTCACGTGTTCAAAAATGAAATTCGAATTTTCAGTTCGAAAAAAAAAAATCATAACGCCGGACAACCTCCAAATCAAAGCAGTGTACCCATAATTTTGAGTAAATATTTTTACTATTTTCTTAGAAAGCAATCACTTTGTAGTTTGACATATTTAAAAAAAAAAATAATTAATAACTTATTTTTTTATATATAAGACCTCATTTTAATTTTAATTTTAATAACCGACCGCTTATTTCACTTACCCTAAGCATCATCAGGGTATAGAATAAAATTAAACAAAACATAAATAGTCTGTAGTTATGTATACTAGTACATAAAGAGGGAGAATACAGTATACAATAAAATAAGAGAACACAAAAAAAAAAAGAATAACATTTAATTTAATATTAAATTATAAATGAAGTTATTATTTCATTTAAATTAAATATATACACATAATAAATTGACTTGGACGTTTTCAGTTCATAAAAGACGGAGTTTTTGTCTGGATGTAGTGAATATGATTGATTTGTTTGATGAACTTTTGAGGCAACAATACAAAATGTTGCAGTAGAAAAAAATATCAAAACTAAAATTAACTTTAATATTAACACATCCAAGCTCTCTAAAAAGCCTTAATAGTGGTTGATTCTCTCAGTGTCGCCCTGGTGAAAAAGTACCATTGAGAATCAAAACGTTGCTTAATATGCCTTTCGTCGTGTTTGTTGACCAGATCTGAATATCTAAGTACTTTACAATCTTCCTTTTTTTCCCATTTCCTTCCCTTCCACACTCCTTTTAGACTTATTTAAGCAATTTCGGTATATTTAATTTTAGTGACATTGCTAAAGATACTTCACATTTTTTTTATTTTATTTATTTATCCACTTACATTTTTTTATAAAATATTAGACATATTAATGTATATCAAAGCCTCATGGGCATCTTAATAAAATGAATAATTAAAATGACATTTCAATGAAATTTTCCCTTTAGAACTTTATTTTTGTAAAATAAAGTTCTAAATATAGTTTTAATCGCATTTCACTATTGAAACATCTGTTGAAATCAGTTTACTGCGTGAATTGAGAGAAGATATTCATGTGTTTTTAGGGTGTTCCTTGAAGTTTCGAGTTTTCGGACTGGAAGCAGCTTTGCATAAATTTGGCGATCGCAAACATTGTAATCGGAGCAAACTGAGAGCCTGTTGCGTGTCGCCCCTTTCTTTGAATGGCTACTTTCAATTCCCCGCGGTAAAAAGGGGCAGACTCCTTCAAACCTCGTCAGTAGTTTTCATAACATTTGCATAGGTTTTTGTTGTTTTCAATGTATTTTGCGTAGGCGATATTTTTTTTAAATTTCATAGAACGTTGTTTATTGCGATAATATTTATGAAAAATTCACGGGGGTGTTCTTAAGTCAACAGTAGCAGTATTTTGCTTGCGTACGTAACGTTTACGTAAAGCCCATATAGATAAGACACACTTTTTTCTCTTACTCACAAACAACGAATGCAACAAAAGAGTGGCTATAACGGGGCTTTCAATGGTTTTCAAAAAGCACAAATTGCTTTGAGTGCAAGCATTTGAAATCAACTTTTTACAATATCACGGGGAAGAACAAAGTGATTTTCGATATTTTTCAAATCAAGTTTCTTAACAACTTTTTTGAATAATCCATTAAAAAAATAAATAAAAAATCTGCAAGTTTTCATCCACGCTATTTCAATAAATTGATGTTACCATAAAATAATACTTAGCTGATTTGTAAAGCACCATTTTTGTGAAATATCATTTCAAAGGCGCTTTACAAAACTTAAGAACCACGGCTAAATTACCTTCCATTACCATAAAAATACCATTAAAATTCAAAGTACCTTCCCCATATCAAATCATTTCAAAATATAATATTCATTGCCCATATAAATATGTCAGATAAAATTTTCCATTTTATTTAATTGAAGTTTTAGTAATATAACAAGCGAATATTAAGTGAACATTGCACAAGACTCCACCACCTAACTGCATTTATAAATCTGAAATAACGACGAAAAGTCTTCAGAATGTCGGTTGCAAAATATTATTTTCCCCTAAACAAAATACAAGAACACAGCGGCAGTTGAACGACAAACGTTTACGATAGAGAACAATCTCAAGTCGCGACTAATCCGTGCTCACTCGAGTGAATTAGACTGTCTAAAGCCTCGCTATTCATATAAGGGTTGAAAAAGTCCTCTAGCCCCGGGGGCGCCCAACTTCCTCCGCAGCCTTCGAGTTGAAGCCGGGAAGCAGCCTCCCTCACATGGTAATGACAGCCACTTTTCATCGCGGAGGCATTCAACCGGTTATCCCCGAACAGTGGAAGACAAACTTTAACTGAACTTTTCGTTTTCATAATATCTGTGATAGGGAGAATTAAATCTGAACTGAATAATCATTTAGCATCAAGAAAATCATTTAAAATTTGTAGTATGACTATAAATAAAGTTAACTTTTTAAACAAACTATCTGATAAATACCACCTCGAGATCACTAAAAATACAAAAATTATCACATGTTAGAAGTTACAACATGGCTTTGCTTGAATTTAAAAAGCCTCTTTAAAAATTATTTTAAAAGTATTAAAAAATATAAAACGAACAGATAGTATTGTGAATTCCTAAAATATTTTTTTGTTAAAATAGGTGCGTGAACAAAAGATAGCAGAAAAAAACTGTTATAGATAAAACTTATTTCATGTGGTCATAGCAAACCATTTGGATGTTTTTAGTGCTATCCAGATTTACGAATTTATTGTTATGGGTTTTTTCAGATAATATTTAAACAAATTTTATAAATGTTACATTTTTGGAACCAAAAACCCCTTTTTTAAATATTTACTCTAATTGTTTGACAAGCAATTTATAAAAAAAATTGTAAGGTTGAACCTACCTGAAATATTGATAAAAACTAAGAATAATGGCTGATTCACACCATCGTCCGGTTATGCTCAGGGCCGATATTTTTTTTTTTTTTTTTTTTATTTAGCATCTATATAAATGAGAAAATATGCAAATACAAAATATGATGTATGTGTGAGAATGTTAACAGAGATAGCAGTAAAGATAAATTAGGTACATTAATTATTATAATTGTAACACTCTTTGTTATTATCGTTTTTTTTTTTTTTTTTTTTTCTCTTTTCTTTTCTTCTTTTCTTCTTAGTCCTCCTCACTAGGGGGTCCTGTGCTGAGGCGGACTAGAGTTATGTTATTTCATGTCATCTAATTTGGTGCGTCTTCTATGTAGTTTTTATTACTGCTTTTAATGTTATCTCATTGACTTCTTTCAGCCAGACTTTAATTCTTGATTTGTACTCGTTTAGTTTTTCTATTTGTTTTATATCCGGAGGAAGGATGTTGTGGAGTTTTGTTGCTAAATATGTACAGTTTCTTTGTCCGAATGCGGTTTTATAATATGGTATGTTTTTATATCGTTTTGATTTGATCTAGTGTCATGGATGCGTGGTCCAGGGAGGGGTTCCTTATTTTTGAATAGTTTTAATAGTATATTTTTGGCATATATTTGTAGTACATTGGGTACATCAAAACTTTTAAAGATTTCTATCGAAGGTGTTCTTATGGGTACTTTAAGAATAGTTTTTATGATTCCCTTTTGGATGGTATTCACTTGATGTATGTACTTAGATGTTGCAGATCCCCATCCCATGATTCCATATTCGATTCGAGAGTGACATAATGCGTAGTAGACTTTTTTCATATCATTTTTATTTACCACATTTCTAAGGTTTTTAAAGAAATATATAAGACTTGTGAGCTTTTCTGTAATACCTTTGATGTGTAGGTCCCACTTAAGATTTTCATCAATTACTACTCCAAGGTATTTTATGTTTTGTGATTTAGTTATAATGGGGCAGCGACATTGGATATTATTTCTTTGACATTCATGTAATTTGAGGTGTAGTGCTTGCCCTGGTTGATTCCTTGAGTCTATGGAGAACGTTAAATATTTAGTTTTGCTGACATTGAGGGTGAGAGAGTTTATTTGAAGCCAATTTTGAAGTTCATTAAGCCCTCGTTCAGCAACGTTAAATGTTTCCGTCCAGTTTTCTTCTTGAAACATCAAAACGGTATCATCAGCAAAACTGATAATGTTTCCTTTAATGGGTAGGTTCGTGATATTATTTATGTAGATGATAAATAAAATCGGTCCCAATACACTTCCTTGAGGGACGCCGTAGTTTAAAGGCAATGGTTTGCTCTTTTGTTTGCCAATCTGAACATGTTGTTCTCGCCCTGTTATGTAAGTTGTTAATAAATCCATTGTTGTTTCAGCCATTCCTATTTGTTTAAGCTTAGATAATAGTATTTTATGGTCTATTGTGTCGAAAGCTTTTTGAAGGTCTATAAATAAGGCCAAACATTTTTTCCCTTCGTCTATATTTTTTATGGCTATGTTTGTAAGATTTTCTATGGCATCAGTGGTACTTAGATTTTCTCTAAAACCGTATTGGGATGGTGATAATATTTTATTATGTTCTAGAAATTGTACAATTTGCTTTTTCATGACAGTTTCCAGGATCTTTGAAAATGAGTTTAAGAGACTTATAGGTCGATAATTATATATATCCTTTTTGTTTCCATTTTTATATATGGGTATAACTGTGGCTTTTTTAAGACAAGAAGGGAAGACACTTTTTGATATGGAAAGATTTACTAAATATGTCAAAGGGAAGGTCAGTTCGTTTTGTAATTGTTTTATTGTTTTATTTGAGATTATATCATTTCCCGATGATTTATTAGCATCAAGGGTTGCAATCACGTTTCTGATATCATTACTGGTTATTTGAGATAACTTCAGTTTATTAACCTGGTTAAATTTCTCTTCAGTTTCTGTTGCAATTTTTTTTGTTGTATTTTGTTTTATTTTCTTTGCTAATTGTGACCCTATATTAGTGAAAAAATCATTTATGTATTCGAGAACTTTGTCCGGATGATTTGTGAATGAAATTTGATTATTATCAATGTCTAGTTCGTCAATGGTCTTGTGGTTAAGAGAAGGTTTTGAATTTGTAATTTCATTAATGATCTTCCATAGTTTGCGGGAGTCATTATTACATTCGTCTATTTTCTTCTTATAATAGTTTTCTTTAACATTACGTAAAACATTTTTGCAGATGTTTCTGTATCTTTTGTAGTATCGTAGTATAAATATATCATAAGGATTTTGTTTAACTTTTCTGTGTAATTCATCTCTTTTTCTAATGCAGTTAATGACGCTTTGAGTTATCCATGGTTTGAGATGTTTGTTTTTGTGAGAAATCTTTTTTTCTGTTGATTTGGTATTTGACGTGATAATGTGTGTTATATATTCAATAAATTTACTCCAGGCATTATTTGCATCAAGGTTTTTTAGTATTTTCATCCAGTTTGTGTTTAGTAGATGTTGTTTAATTTCAGGCCATCGTGTTTCTTTCATTTGCAGAACAATTGGGTATGGTTGAGTACTAAGTATTTTTTTTCTTTTAATGGACAATAAAGTTGCATAGTGGTCGGTCATGGTAGAGGTGTATATGATAGAGTTTGTTGATTTAGTAGTTTTACCGAATATGTGGTCGATGCACGTTTTGCTATCATTATATATTCGCGTAGGACTATTTATCATACTTTTAAGGCCATTAAAAGCTAGTGTTTGTAGATATTCAGTTCTATTTGGATGTCCGTTTTCTAATATATCTATATTTAAGTCTCCGATGAGGAATACATTTTTTGTATTTTTTTGTAGACTAAGTTCATTGGAAAGTGTTTCAAGAAATGGATTGATGTCATTTGTTGCTGGTGATCGATAAATGGCTAATATCGTTGTCTCATTTCCTATTTTGATTTTCAAACAGTTTGCATTTGTGAATTTAATTTCATTAACTTCAGTTTTAAGGTCATCTTTAATATATACTATTACACCGTCATTTTGTGTATAGTTCATTTTTGTTGCATAAGAGATGTAGCCGTTAACATGTAAAGGTGAATACTTGTCTTTTATCCAGCATTCTGTCAGGATGATTATATCTAAATTTATTATTAGGTTCTTAATTAGTATTTGAAGTTCATCAAAATTTTTGTTGATACTACGTATATTTTGGTTCAGTATATTAAAATTGTTTTTTAAAGTTGACAGATTTCCTGGTTTGTTTGTTATTAGAGTTTCTTCATCCATTTTAGGATATTTTATTATGATTGGTTTATTTTGGGGTTTTGTTAGTTTAATTTATGTAAGTCGTCCAGGTGATTGACGTATATGATTTTATCATTGTGACATTTTCTAACCATTATTTTTCCATGTTTGAACCATACGAATTCGTATTTTTTTTCTTTTGCTAGTTGCTTTGTTTTCCATAGAATTTCTTTGCGGTATGGAGTAATTATTTCTCCGATGTATATTACTTCGTTTGTTAATTCTTTTAATAAGTTTAGGTCAATTTCCCTTTTTTTTGATAGAATGAGATTTTTTATATTTGTGTCCATAAATTTGACAACAATTTTAGGTGGAGCATTTGGTCTTCTATCCGTGGCTCGCGTTGCTGCTGAGATATCAGCGTGTTTTATATTTACTCCTGCTGCAGCTGCGACTTTTTTAACGATTTCTGCAAGTTGTTCGCCATTTTTTTGTGGGATGCCTGCAATTTCAAGGCTATCTTGTTTGGTGTTATATTCAATTTCATCGAGTCTCATTTCTATTTTTTTAATTGTGGCATTTTTTTCTTTGTGATCTTTTTTTAGAGTCTCAAGTTCATTTTGAATTAATTTATTTTGGTCGTTACTTATATCCAATTTTTTTATTATTTCGTCGTATTGGGCGCTTATAAATTGAATACTTTTTAAGGATTCCACAGTTTGGGAATCGATTTTTTTAATTATTTCATTTTTTAGTAACTCAAATTTTTTATCAATATATTCAAATATTTTTTCAGTGGAAGGTTTGTCCTCTTTTTCAATGTTCATTTTGTTGCTCCGTGTATTCGACATGATTGGTAATAGATCTTTTTATCTCACTGATGAAAATTCGTTCCAAAATTTCAAGAACAAAAACACGAATGAATGGGACCGTTTAGTAACTTAGTCGCTAGTAGCGAGTTTGATCGGAAACCGAGCGGCTAGAAGCCGGCCGGTGACAGAACACGGTGTACCCACACGCACAAGCCGCGCCGCGACAACACTGATACAAGTTGTTTCGGTTTGAAATTAATGATTAAATAACGCTCGACTACGTCGAAATTAATAATTCACTGTAATAAAACTTAAACGAGAATGTAGTTGAAATTAAATTTGCACTTTACTGATTGTTAAATACTATGTTTTAGGTAATTAAAAGAAGACGCGGTTATGTACGACTAACTGACAGGTGATTCCATAGACTTTTTGTTATAATATATATTGTTCCGTAAGAAAACTTATTGATATGGTATGAATATCAATCAAGGAGTATGTGCCAAGACAAATTTGTGTGGCAGTATATCCTTCTGCCCTAATTAACAAAAATATTATTTAGTGATAAAAAAATGGTTTAAAAAAAAAAATCTGCGTTGTAAGTATTTTTACACTTCAAAATAATTATTTAACTAAATAAGTCGTTACATATCACAAGGGTGGGCAGAAGGATATACTGCCACACAAATTTGTCTTGGCACACACTCCTTGATTGATATTCATACCATATCAATAAGTTTTCTTGCGGAACAATATCGGCACTGAGTGGAACCGGACGTTGGTGTGAATCAGCCTTAAAACAGTTTTTCCAACACATTAAATATTAACTTAAATTTTGAAAAAATACTCGTGAAGATATTATTATTATCAAAGTACGAAAGTCAGTGCCCAAGTTTTCATTCCCGAAATTCTTTTATAAATATCTTCTTCTCGGAATTAATAAAAAAGGTTATCAGGCTATAAATTTTATTTTTCTTTATATTTTAGTAGAAGAACCAGATGGTACATATCATACTTAATAATATTTGTTTTTTGAATGAAAATAGGATAACTCACTTTCTTTGCCGTGAAGAAGATAAGTGAGATTACACTTTTGTCAATATCACTCAGCGAGCTATTCAGCCATTTTTGTCTAAGAAATGAAGCCCACAACACCCAAAGCTATTTGCAAACTGTCTTCATTTCCTTGGAAAAAAATGCTAATGTGCTTTAGAATCCCCAAAGGCAACAAAGCAAGGAGTTTTATCTTCCCTTTTTCAGAGACACTCCATTGCCTTATTTTACTTGTATTCAATCCGCGGTTGTTTAGTTGGATAAAAAAATTATGGAATTTTATCAAAATTAAATTCACTCTTTGAAAACATTAATTTAAAAACTCTAATACTTTCACAATAACAATGTTATTAATTTTAAATCTGAAAGAGTCTGGTCAGCCAACCTAATGACCACTTATGGAAATAAAACGCTAGGTGTGCACAAATGTTTGACAAATTTATATGTCATTGCTGGATCATACAAGTAGTTATTTTTCTTTCGGATAAGTATGCCAAAACCAACCTGCAGTGGAATCTTTACCTACTTCTGGTGCCTTCTTATATCGGAGGTTGACTAACATCAAAGCTGTAAACATCTTGCAAGCTAAAGCTCGGAACAACTGGTATGTCTTCTATCATTCTTTCCTTGGATTCCCAGTGATAAATATCACTAAGCAGCGTAAACGCTTTTTGTTGCGCTTGTGTATTTAGTCTGTCTGTATATATATTGTTTACGCAGCATTGCACTCCGCGTCAACTCCTTCGTATTGGTTAATAGGTTGGCAAATGTGATCTCTCATTGCATATAAATCATCGGTGATAAGTTGTTGATAAAAAAGTTTTTTTAATAATTTCAAATTAGATAAGAACCCTTAAGGTATTTTTTCACAAAAATAGAGCTGTATAGATTATTATTGTATTAAGTGCATCTGGTAATATTATTAAATAACAAATAAAATAATACGGAGTGCTTTGAGAGCCTCATATTTAGTCTAATGGGTTCGACTTGGCTCTTCACCGCTAACAATCTCTCGGCAGTCGGCACATCTCCTCCCCATCTGAGAGGAATTCATATTAACCACGACGGTCTCCCCTGAATTGGACAGAGACATTAATAAATTACAGGCATTATGGTCGGCGTCCTTAGACGCGCTCAATAAGTAAATCATCCGATTTCGTGGGTGATATGAACGATTACGCCTATGTCGCGTCAGAAAAAAAGTTTTATTTTTATTCAAAGCGGCCGAAATTCAAGTGCGTTAATTTGTTCATTTTACTTGCTTCGTGATATTAAAGGCTTTTACACAAATAATGTTCATATTTGTGTAAAAGCCTTAAACGGGCGTAAAGAAATAATTTATCATGGACATTACGAATTGGCCGTTTGAAGTAGGCACGCATAATACGACTACGCGTTACCCAATAAAAAATAAAAAACCAAAAAAATTAATATTCCTATTGTATTGTGCATGTGGTAAATACAGAAAAAATAAGAGAACAATTATAAAAGTGCTTGCATTTATTTATTAATATTAAAATTTTAATTATTTTCTGTGAACAGATTTTAGTCTTTGACCCGGTTCAATCTGACACTGATTTCTTGCGTTAGACTCTTTTATAAAAGCTCATCTTCAAAATAAAATATTTTAGTATTTTTTATTTTTAATATTTTCTGGTTAATGACATGGCATAAATAAGAGTAAAGAAAACAATAATCAGTTGTTTATCCAATAACAAATTATTCATATCATTATATTTTCCAGATCAACATAGTCCTGATAGACAAATCCGGCTGGAAAAACGATATAACAAATTACCAAACCATTAGTCTTCAATCTATTTCGGAATTTTTTTTTAACCATTCAAAACAATCTCCAACCATTTCAAACATATACTCTGCCCCTACCAGCGTAGATTTTTGGGAAAAAGGTCCACAATTCTGCTCAAATATGTTGACTACCTATGCATTTGTAGCAATTCTAAAATACAAGTCGATGTTATCTGTATAGACTTCAGTATATCCTTAAAAAAATGGATGACATCGGTATCCATGGGAACCTTCTCCGATGGCTGAAATCCTATTTATCATATAGTTTTCAATTGATTCAACGGATTCAAATTTCTTTCATAACTATCACATCGGGGGCTCCACGAGGGTCTCATCTCGGACCCTTACTATTTCTAATATTTTTTAATTATTTGATATTTCGAATTAAATGCAAATTTTCATTTTACGCTGATGATTTTAAATTTCAAACAACCGTCAAAATAGAAGAAGACTGTCATAAATTCCAAAAACTTCTAAACACTGTTTCTTTGTGGTGCAAGAAAATGAGATGGAGTTAAACATAAGCAAGTGCAAAACAATTTCCTTCACTCGTAATTTGATTTTTTAAACAGTATACAGGCCACAGGATTAGAAAAAAACTGCATTAATCAAAGACCTTGGAATCCCTTTTGACAGTAAATTGACTTTCAACCAACATATAGAAAAAACGGTGTACAAAGAGAACAAAATGTAAGGTTTTATACTATAAATCACTAAAAATTTTAAAAAATACAAGTAGCCTTAGTATCCTTTACAATTCGCTGGTTTGTAGCGTCCTGAAATACGGATCTATTCTTTAGTCTCTGCATTACTCGACAAATATAAATGAATTTGAATCCGTTCATAAGAAATTCTTGCGCATCTTGTTATTTTCATCAAGAGTTCAGCGTCTACCAAAAGACCATCAGCGGATACATCTAACTATTTCGAATTTGAGAGCCTACATAAAAGAATAATATTTATTGAATTGACTTTGTTTTTTTTTTAAATCGTTAATAATCTAGTTCAGTACCTTAGTGAGTAAGACACACTTAACATTAGATCACGATGTACATTTTTTTTATTGTTCTGGATATACACAAACCTGAAAAATGCGGGATATTATAATTTTATATCGAGAAATTCAAGATTGAACAATGAAATAAAAAACATCACAACATTGATATTTTTTCGAAATTCATTTAAAATCTTATTACAAAAAGCCATAGCTGTTGATATTTTTCTTTCTTAATAAAAATTAAAATATTACATAAAATTAAATTTAACCTACTAAATTTTTTTAACCTTTTTTGTGATACTATTTTACCTTCAACATTTTTGTTTGTTCAGCCATCGTATCACTATCGTGTTGTTGCATGCACCAAGTTTAATTTAGATAAATAAACATTGTTGTTTGTAATTAAATAATTCATAAGCTTTATTGCGTACACCATATACTTTGTAAAGACATTTATTAGAGATATTTACACACCGATTGTGTATGATATATTTTGTTTGATGTTTTTATGTAAATATTGTTGTCGTGTTTCATAAGAAATAAAGATAAAAATATGTATATAATAGAGATGTGCGCTAATTACATAGCTATAAAAAAATTAAATAGACAAAAACTCAAATGAGAAAAAAAATTATTTAGTATAAGAAAAAAATATGTATTTCATAAAAAAACTGACTTTTGAACTTTCCCATTTTGTCAAATTATTTTCAAAAAAGGCAAGTATTTTTTTATAATTAGTTCTTGACTTATAATAATTGTGAATGGGAAAATCAACTCTTATAGCAACCATCGAGTGGCAGTCATTATCATGTACTCGATTGCTTGAAATATTATTTTTATTTCTTTAAAACTTTTTTTCAACGGCAAATTTTTTTATCTAGAAATTTCTCACAAAAGGAAAGTTTGTAGTTTATTTTCAGGAATCATTAAACTTTTTATTTATTTTTCAACAAAAAGATCAAAAGATCATCGCTCGAGATATAAATGATGCTGTGAGGTGATAAGAGTTTTTTCGGCTAGAAATTTTTAACAGATTTTTTTCTGAATTTATAAGCTAGATTGTTTTGTTTGTAAGTTTTCCGTTGGTTATACAAAAATATTAAACAACGCACAGTTATTTCTTTAAAATAAAAATATTCTTATCTTCTTGATAATTTTTAAATAATTTGAAATAGTAATACGATTGAAGTGAATTCTCCCAAACAGTTCTTCTTGAACTATTAGAGAATCGGTAAGAAAAAATAGACAGTAGATCGGTTGGAAAAATTAAATCATTTTTTCTCTTCTCTCATTTAGTCGGAATCAGCTTTTTCCCTTGATTCATCTCGTCTCAGTCAAAGACATTGACCTGTGATTGACACCATGGCGTTCGATCAACGTTGTCGTCTGAGTCAATTGCAAAACTTCAGGGAAAAGGAAAAAGGGGGAAAATGAATGTGTTCGCGAAGGCATTAGCGAATTTCCTAATCATGTGGAGCAAAAACTGATCTACTGGAAAACCAGAAATGGAAAAAGAACTTCATTGTTACGTTTGAAAATAAATTCGATATTTTATTTTAATATTTCTAAAAAAAACCTTGCATAACGATTTTCGTACTGTAAATTTTTTGTGATTTTTTCTTCAAATCGCTTATGTAATATTGAATGAAAATATTTTTTTAAAATTATGTGTATTCGACTTTGTGAAGGATATTATTGTGAATATTTATTTGTGAACTCAACATTGATTGGGTAAAATACAGCTCTTCTAGTTTTGGAGTTGGTACTTTATTACGGGTTTTATTCGTGTTCTTTACAAAAAACGAAATATTCATATAAACTGACAAATTTTAACTAGTAATGCAATAAATAGATAAAGTGACAGGACTTCATACTAAATATTGGAAGACGTAGCTACCTAATATAAATATTTCAAACAAATCTTTAGTGTCGATTCCTAAAACTTTTATAATCACATCAAAAATATTATAACAATACTACTACCACCTTACGATGATCTCGCCCTCAAAATCGCTTTTTCCGTAGCAAATTCAGGAGAAATATTTAGTTATTAACTAATTTCTGAATTTTGACAATCTTCGTAATGGTTAATAATTAAAATAAGTTCATCTTAACCATTTTTTATGTCTTCGGTATTAGTTTTATGTATAACGTCATTTTTTTAAATTCAGACTCACTGTTTGAAGAAAAAACATGACTAATTATACTTACATTAGAGTGGTCCACATCAGTTCAGTAATATGAAAACGTAATATTTTCTGCATATATAAGAAGAAAAAACTTAACTTATTATTAAAATAAATACAGAAATTATAACTATCGACACCGCTATTCAGTGATATTGTTGAAATTATTTGCTTCTGAAAATGTAGCGCTCGTACGCTGTGGAGTTTGCTAAAACTAATATCGGTAGGTGCCTTATTGCGATGGGTCCCTGTTATCAATTGAAAGTTTGTTCATGTGATATCAGATATTCATTTTATTGTTCCTGACAGCTTAATTGAAAAAACATTAATACGGCGAGGTAAATATTGAAATTCAAAATTTCGGCTGTTGAAAATCATTCGTATTGAGAGATTGCAAATAAATACTTTAATTAGGTAATATATGTTTGTAAAAGCATGTGTGAAGAATGAGTTGATGATGAATGTAAGTTAGTCCAATATCACGGTATTTGAAATAGAGAGTACGAGAACAGCGTGCAATATATTTGTTGAATAATGAATACTTGGAGCAAGTGGATGAGTTTGTGTATTTAAGAAGTATGTTCTAGAGAGACGCAAAAGCTGATAAGGATATTGAAAGAAGGGTCAATGTAGGAGACTCCATTAAAACTAAACGCTGTTAGCGCAAATAAAAAAAATGTCCAAAGAAGCGAAGCTAGCAGTCCACAATGGAGTGGTTATACCAACCCTGATGTATGGCAGTGGGGCATGGAACTGGCAAAAAAAGGATGAGAGTGGACTAAATGCTGTGAAAATAAGATCCCTGAGGCGTATGTGCATTAAAACCATGTATGATCTTGTTAAAAATGTGGATATCCGTAAAGAATGTAAGGCTGATGTGAGCGTAATGAATAGGATCAAAAAAGGGTCGCTTAGATGGCTTGGGCATTTAGAGCGAATGAACGAAGAAAGGAGTGTGAAAATAATATATTATGCGAAAGTGAATGGAAGAAGAAGTCGGGGACGCGCGAGAAAGACATGGCACGATCAAGTGAATCAAATACTTGAATCGGGCCATGCGAAGAGTCAGAATAACAAAAGAGTGGAAACGCCGTGATGGTTAGTTAGTTATGTTTGTAAAAGAGACAATTAAATTTTGTTAAATCGCAAACAAGGTGTGTTTTAAACTCTCGTCACATTTTACAACCTCATAATTTAACGATTACCGCTATTTTGTTTTTTTTTTTACATTTGACCGATCCCCGTTATACGCCGATTATCGGTCCATTCCAGATTTTTAATAAATTGTTATCAAGAAATATAAAAAAAAAACGCTAATTGTTGAATTCGAACGATGTCAAATGTGACGAAAGTTTTAAACACTTGAACCTAGCAGAAAATCTCAAAGTATAAGCCACAAAACACTAGAAATATTATCACAAATTTCTAGGTCGAAACGACTCTTTTCAGGTGGCGATAAAATTTATAACAAGAATTATGGCCCTTTGAAACATTCAGTTAAACATAATGTTTTTCAATAAATAATTACTTATTTATTTACGCCCTAGTGAGCTTTTACTGCAAATTTGTACAGTCACGTTATGTTGACAAAGGCAGGTATGTCGTTCAGTGAGATAAGATATTTCGAAACAAAAACTCAATCTAGGGCGCAACTAGGTTGTAACTACTTGCGGCAAATCATATATCACAGATCGCGGATTCATTGCGTTTCCAAATATATCTAGTTAAGTGTGGTAGTGTGTCCAAATCAGTTAAATATATTACGTTGAAATAATTATGATGTAAACCCACGAGGTTTTGAGATAATCGTGAATAATTGCCAATCACTGTATCAAGAAATCTGATCAATTTCAAAGAAGAGCTCAAAAAACCATCAGGATTAATTATTCGTTAACCATTTTTTCCCCATGAAATGATCCTCCCACTAGGTCTAGATGACGCAGTGTGATTCCCGACAGTCCGGTCATATCTATTAATAGACCTCCGAGCCCCAAGCCCCGGGCCCCAAGCCCCGAGCCCCGAGTCCCGAGCCCCTAGCCCCGAGCCCCGAGCCCCGAGCCCCGAGCCCCAAGCTTCCCACTGCTCGACAAATTAAGGCGGATATTGGATTTGCTAATAACAGCGGGTGGCCCAACGGACCCTCCCGACTTACCCACCGATTTCATATTTAAATTTTCACCCTCACCTATTTTCGGTACACCCATCACATCCAGTAAAGGATCCTAACATATTCCGGTTGTCTTGTGAATTATGAACGCAGATTTATGGAGATTCCGCATCCACGGTACGTCACAGTTATCCTGGTTCCTGATTCAATTGTAAGGAGTGGAATGGCTTAATCGTTAATTTATGCGGCGAGATTACATGTTTGGATCTTGTATATTTTCCTTTAGGCGGAATTTAAAGTTGCTGAATAAAGCCTAATTATTTTACAAGAACTATGTTTATATTCGCTAAAGTTAATAAAATCAAAATAATAGGAAGGAACAATAACAAATGCTTAGTTTGTATAAAAAGGGCTTAATGGGCTTGCCATAATGAGCATAAATTTTGAATCAAACCAAAAAGTTGTAGCTTTAAAAAAACATGTATATATTCCGTTTTAAATATAAAAATATTGAAGCGCTCTGTGCAATAATTCATTATTGTAGCAAAACAATGTGAGCATTCTTTTAAAAAAATCTTCCGTGGAGCTTTTAAATTAGCGAAATATATACGGTTTCAGTAACAGTACTTTTAATTATATTAATAAATTTAAGACACCCCTTACCATTTGGGATAAGTTAGGGTACGAGTATGAAGAAAAAGTTAGTGAAAATCCTGAGATATTTTTTGGAACATTGCTCTCCTAATGCACGGCGTTACTAAATTAGTAAAGGAAGCATGTTTCTAACATCCTCACTTTCTTTGTACGAAAATATTTTTACTTGAATTAATTAACAAAGGGCGAGATGAAGTACAAAAGCCTCCGCGAGAAAAGAAAATTGTATTACTCCATTCCACGACCTTCACAGCGGAACAACACTGCTTGTGTGTATATTAATTTACTTTCATCTTCAGCACTTCTAAATGAAAATAAATATTCCAATATGAAGACAAAGCATCTGGGAATATATTTTTGCGAGACTTTCGGAAAGCTACTTCATCTTTTTTTCTGTTATTACTCCGCAATAAATTAGTTTTTTATGGGCGGTTCTCTGCGATGTTCGAAAAGTGAGAAAGGTGAGAAAGAGATGTGGCGAGCGTGGTTTCTTTCTAGCTCCCTCTAGGCTTCAACTTATCTATCTTCTCCCGTCGCTCGTCTCCCGTCTCTCATCTCCCGTCTCCCGCCTCCCGCCTCCCGCCTCCCGCCTCCCGCCTCTCGTCTCCCGACTCTCCCACCCAATCCAGAGGGCGGATATTGCAGGTAAAGCCTGTTAGCGTTTCACAAGAGGGAAGGAATAAAAGAAAACAGAAGAGGCTAAAGTTTTCATAGCTTTTATGATTGCTTTTTAATTTCATTAATTAATTCGAGTGGATTAATTATTTTTCGGTGTAAAATTTTATTAAAAAAGCCATGCTTTTTTTCTTATTCCATGGATTTCAACCAATTATTTGAGGTTGTTGGATATATTTTCATGTCAAATTAATTTCATTTCTTTACTGGCTTCCCATGACGCTTTGTTTTTTTTATAAAACAGAAATCTTCTACCTGGAAAAACAAAAACTAAAACAACATAATCATTTTTAATGGAATATAAAAAAAACAAATCACTAATTAAACTTTTCTTAACTAGTTGAAGGCACAATTATGCAAACCAAATAGTAAATATAACAACGAAATACTTTAAGTAAGATAAACCCTGACGATTATTTTTTTTTTAATGTCTTCTAAATCTGTATTTTTTATTAGCTTTTATACTTCCATGGTGAAGGACGAAGGTAAACTTGATATTTTTATACTCAAGTGGTGTGGTCATTCATTCATTATAAATTTTTGGAGTTGTGGGGGAACTAATGCCTAAAAAATAGATTGATGGTTGTGTGTGTGGGTTGTACTTTTTAAATGGGAAGTATACCTTTTTGTATAAAAAATATTTGCACTTTATTTCAGCAACGAAATATGGTACCCTTTTTTTTTTAAATTACTAATGAGAAATAACTATGTCATAAAGCCCTCGAAACTCAACTTATTTATTTTTGGGATCGATCATCAACTATGACACAATTAATACTTTTGAGGACTGTTTTGTATAATATACCAGGTTTATGACATATATTTTTATTTGAGTGAAGGAAAATTTATTGAAAAAATCTGGCATCTTCTTTTTAACTGAGATATTCTCACTACAAGATTTTTTTAAAATACCACACTTTTTAAGTCAAAAAATTATTAAAAAATACAAGAAACATAACTGTGGAAAATTACATTGGAATATGTATTACAATTATTATTAATAGGTACATACAAAACTTGAGAAAGCATTAAGTAAAACGCCATACATTGACTTTCAAGGTGTTGATGTGCGTTGAATGGGAGCACTGCCTTTTTACTGAAAATATAATAGTGATCGAATTACAAACACCCTGTTAAATTACTGCAACGACGTTGTTGGCAGTTCATTCAAATGTTATATTATTAATATTTTGTAAATATATTTAAAAAAAACCGTGGATACAGCTTTGGCAGGTATCCTTGTATGATTGAATATGAATTAGTGAATTAGAAACGTATCAAGGGTTGTCCACATTACCACCACATTTTTTTATTATGTCAGGCACGTAGCACGACAAATAGATGTCCATCGGAAATTGGGGAAGGGAAGAAGATGGGGAAGAGGAAGGTTGGAAAGTAACTAGCTATTTAGATCTGGTCACCAAATCCGGCTAAAGCCATTTCAAGCAATGGCTGAATGGTGGTCTTTCGCCAGAGTGATACCTAGAGTATCTACCTCTCTGGAACGTGCCGCAAATATACTATGTATATTATTTTGAGCTTATTAAATGTACAATAATACTCATTAATCGAAAAAAAATTCGTGTGCCAGCACCGGGATTTGAACCCTTGATCTATGGATTTGTAGTCGAGCGTCTTAATCAGTCGAACACGGAGGCCATGAAGACCTTAAAGGAACGGCGACTTCAAATACGCGAGGTCTGCCAATAATCGAGAAAATCTAAAAAGTCAACGGTTGCCTTTTTCCAAAGCTACACGTTTGAGAAGAATAAATGTGAATAAGAAATTAAGAGAAAAAAGATTCTTCTAGTCGAATCGCGTTATTCCCTATAAAAATATTGAATCACTAAATGGCAGGGAGCTGTTTTATTCCTTGGTGCTGCGTATTTCAGTCGATTAACTTCCTTAAATATTAGCGCTGCGTAAAGATGAAATGGATCCATAAAACAAATATACTTACTTATAAAATGCCTTTGGGATTTTATATTCACCCACTCAGTGAATATGATAAAGCTTCTTTCGCATGACACATTAAGGCACTCTCTCGCAAATAAGCGAACCTTAATGAAATAATGTTTTCTTTCAGCGGGGCTTCGTCAGCTTTGATAAACTAGTTCTTTGAAAAAATTACGTTTTTTGCGGTGGTACTGCGAAGCTATGGAGCTTTCTCGCGAGGCCAAAAGGAGCTATTTAAATTTCATGAAAGCGAGACATCCTTTGAGGAACTTTCAAAAAACAGTGTAACCTCGATTTGCCGAGTTTGAGAAGTGGCTTATCCGGAAAGGGACTTTTCTATACGACCTCCGCGATCAAGCAATCACGATGATAGGCTACAAACGCAGAAGTTGCAAGTTATGATAAATATGTGTTATTTCAAATTCAAATAATATATAGTGTATTTGCCGCAGGTTGCAGAGTGGTAGATATCATCACCATTTAGAATCTAAACATTCCTTGATATAGATTTCGCCTTCTTTGGTGACTAGATCTGAATTGCCAAGCTCTTCCAAAACTTCCTCTTCCCCCTCTCTTTCTTTTCCCACTCCCTTCAGCCTCACAACAAACCTCAAATCGAGATGCAATTGTATCACTGCTTTCGAATAGCTGGGAACAGTCGAAAGTCTTTTGTGAAATATGAAAATGTACAAAATTCAAAATTTATTCCGAAACATATCGAACATAATTTTTTCAATTATTTTGATTAAAAAAAAACCCTTTTTAGTTAAAAGCTCTGCGGTGTTATTGTTATTTTTACGCGTGACAGCTGTTTCGCCTTCTGAAGGCATTATCAACTGTCAGTTTGATTTTTTTTTAAATTGTTTTAAAAAAAATAATAATAATTATTATTGTTTAAATAAAATTAAAAAACCTAAAAATTAAAATGAAGTTCTACAAAATAAACTTTGAAACCATAAAAAAAGTAATCTTTTTTGTGTATTAGTTTTATTATTTTTCGGAAATCTGATTGCTTTGCATGTCCTTGTATTATGTATGTGAATATCCACGTTGTAGAAAATTTGTCAGAAAAATATTTAAACGTGGTAAATCCAGAGGTTACTGTATTGCCGATTGTGATGTCAGCTCGTGGGGGTACACGGTACCAGGACCGGTGTATTTTTGATGGTGACAGGGGATGAATTTTAGATTTTCCCCCCCACTTCCCGCCGGGTCGCTTTTTACTGCAAGGAATTTAATCTACTCAATACCTTTGATCGAGCAGTTCTCAATTAAGGCTTTTAACGTAGGCACTTTTAATGTGCGCTTGTGCATGAATGTATGATTTTACAATATTAATTATTAGGAAATATTTCTGCTTGGCATTGATGTTTTCAAAATTTACCCGATAATATAATGTTCATGTTCAAGTGTGTACATGTTGGGTTATCCAATTACGCTATCGTACGCAACATCAAGGCTTGAAGAAGATGTGTTTAGTCTACGGTGTAATAATTTATATTACGAACTAGAAATATTGTTGAATATTGTCGAGGGACATGTTGAGTTTTTTAAACATTTGTTTCCACGAAACTATAGGAAACTACCTTTTTTAGAAGATGGTTGATAATTTTAATTCGGAAATCAGACATGAACAAAATATCTCTTTATTTATGATTTTAATTGTGATTGAGTGATTTCAGGCTTTTTTAGTGGTCGTAGCCAGTGGAGCTTGACGGCCTCCGTGGTCGAGTGGTGGGACACTCAACTACGAATCCAGAGGTAGCGAGTTTAAGCCCGGCGTGCGCGCAAATGAATATGTGTCTTGAATTTGAACACATTTTATCAAATAATATATAGCATATTTGCGGCTCGTACCAGAGTACTAGATTCTCTGAGGATCACTCTGGTGAAACCAGCAAGAATCGAAACGTTGCTTAAAATGGATTTAGCTGCATTTTGTGACCAGATCTGAATAGCCAAGTACTTCCCAACCTTCCTCTTTACCATCCCTTTCTCCTACCTACAATCTTCAGCTTCATAACATACACCAATTAGGGATGCCATATTTTCACTAGCTTTAGACCGTTAGGAGCAGTTGGGACTCTTGTGCGTATAAACGATGAAAATAAAATAAAATAGAACTACAGTATCCCTATTACGGTAATATTGTGGAACTGAAGAATACCGATGAATTAAAGTAAAAGAGGAAAGTACTGATCACTTAGCTTAGCTTAAGCCAAAAAAATCGGTTCTGAAAGGAACCAGGTTGACACTGAAGATATCTCCCACTATGGAACGAGATTCGAACACACTGAATATCATTTTATTTATTTATACATTTAAAATAACTGATATTAATATTAAATCAATTTATTTGACTACGTTAAGTTTTGATCTTAAGCAAATCAAAGAGCTCGTTGCCCCTTCACTGAGGTCCTAGATTGATTGAATTATGAATTTGAAATGAAACATGAAATGAATCACCATTTATTATAACATAAGTTTGCATGACCAATGATGTGTTTAAAACCTTTTCTGAAATGCAATAATGTCAGCTGTATTTTCAGTCCCGTTCCTAGAAGGGCTTTAAATGGTATGTACATTTGGCTTGGCGCAACTTATCTCGTTCGAAGAGGCTTTTAATACTTCCCTGGAGTTTGCGTAGAGGAGCGTTGTCTTGTTTATGCGACTAAAAGCTCGAGGAAGGTAGATTGTTTATTCTGTCTCCGTCGAGACGACTCCACCCCATATCGCTTTATTTTAATTACGGTCACAGGTTTATATGTGGAACTTTAACGCGTATAAACATTCATGGTCCTTTAGATATTTAAACAGCTCTGATATGTACATACACTCGAGAGGTGGAAAAAGTCGAGTAGTTTTGCCCTTAGTAACAACGTAACAGCGTTTTGCATAATGTACGTTGGGTTAGAATAAGAAATTTGTTTTAATTCTAATTGAATTATTATAAATTTGATAACACTGTATTTATATCAGGTCTCGGTAGTATTATTGTTGTGTTTATCAGGTATTGACAATTAACATAAAGTTTCGATTTAGAATGGTGCCTTTTTACCAAGGCGATACTGATTATCTACTACTCTGAAACATGCCGCAAATAATATATACATATATAAACCTTATTTTAATCAAATTTGAAAAAACACAAATTAACTAAATTCAATTCATTTGCAAACATTCGGATTTGAATCCGCGACCTCTGAATTCGGAGCCGAGGATCTTAACGGCTTGACCACGATGGTCGTAAAACGAATGTCTTTATTTTTATTTATTTAAACCATCTCCTTATACAGCGATTCATTAATATCTAAAGAAAGCTAACGGAAAACATAAATTCAAGGTAATTAAAAAACCATAATGAACGGAAAAAAAAACAATAGTATAACAGGTAAAAAAAAAAAAATGTATGAAGATTAAACATAGCGAGTGTAAAAATGTGTGTAAACAAAATAATGTGAGTCATTATGTACCGAACGGTCACTCTTGTACGTACACCGAGAGATGGAAAAACTAATGTCTTGCTTACCTTTTCGCTTTTAAAGAGATATTTTATAAGTTCCATTCACAGAGTTGGAAGAGTAGTATCTATCCAAGGCAGTGAAGTCAGTTTTAGACTTGTTTTTGATGATTTTAAGTTGACTCGGCGCACCTGGGCGTGGCTAAGACTAAGGCTACGGTATTTATACATCCATTCATAACACATATTAACATAATGTTTTTGTTTATTCGTATAGCCACTTTATCACAGTATTTTTGTCAACAAAAATATAGCATATAACCTAAAAAACCGTTTAGTTGTGTCAAGTTTAGTGGCATAAGAAAAAATGTGGACGGAGTCCCGCGGTGAACTAGGACCTTAAGAGCATCCTTACAGTATATAAAAGCGGTCTATGAAATTTGTTTTCTCTTTCTCTCTCATGGTGTACGACGTAAAAACCCGGAGAAAGTGATTTATCGCAAGTTTGTGTATGTTGGGTAAAAATAATTAGCTCTCCCTCCATATATTGTTACTTCAAGGTTCCATTGCTCATAAAGGAGCTGTAAAAAAGGCAATGTAAAATTTGACAGATTTTTCTGCTCTAGACAAACGTATTTTATAGATTATAGTGATGATTCTTTTTCTTATTTAAGCATTTTTGAATAAAGATAAAAAAATATTCATAGTGTACTGGTGATATAAAGCAGTTTCGGATTAGAAAAGTAAAACTTATTTAATTTTAATTTTGATCATACAATATTTCACAAGATCGAGGATGCAATAGAAACACAGAATCCAACAGAACGGCTCTCAAGATGTTTACAAGTAAGAAATAATTCAGCTTAACATGGAAAAATAATCCTCCTTTCCTTGCGATGTTCCGGGCAACGTCCGAATGTGGTTCTTGTTATTAATTCCTGCACACGGAGGGACCCGGCGCTGACCCCACTATGTTTCCATTAACACCAGAGAAAAAATAGATGAAGCACTTCCAGCGAAATGCCGGATCTAATGGGGGACATTCGCCTGTACGTACACCCGAATAATGAAGGATCTACAGATGTTGTGTTGCGTACGTCATTGACGAAATATCAATGGCAAATAAGATTACCGTTTTTTGAGATAAATTGTTTATTTAAAAATTCATAAAAAAAAACTTTAAAACGGTTTCACAATTATGATATCCTCATTGAAATCTCCCGTACTTGGGATTTCATTTACATTTTAGTTTAAGTATTTGAATAATTTAAAAATGTATTCTTATATTATCGTAAAAAGCAATCACTTTGTGGTTTGCAATATTTAATGAAAATGAAAAAATAACTTTGTACAGGACCACAGATTTTTTAATTTTTTTTTCACCGACCGGTTTTGCTTAGCCAAAGCATCATCAGGACACAAAATTAAAATAAAAAAGTGTGCGGTTATATAAAAGTTATTAAATCCTTTTTATTAAATATGTACATTTTAAGTGCAGTTGTTTGCTCACTGGTTTTGACTTATATTGGTACGTTTTCCATTTCAGATCTCTATGTCATATACCTACTCAGCTATGAGTATTTTTTAAAAAAAATTTAAATTACATTCCTGAGTGTTTTAAAAAGGTAAGTGAGTTTGTGATTAAAAAAAACACGTTACGTATCAACAAATTTATGCTTTGTTGTATAAGTAAAAAACTGTATAAAAAAATGAGAAAGTATTGGAATTTTTTTATATTTTGTTTTACATTTAATACTATACACGCTTTGAAAGTTTTGTGGTAGATATAATATTTATATATACTTTTTTCGAGAAGGATTTTTTTATTTTCTATTATCACGCGTGTCGACGTTTCAATCCGCAAAGCTTTCATCTTAACTTATACACAGAAATCTAATTTATCACTCGGCAAAAATTCTTGAACGGTGAACTCTAGGCTCATGAATGATAACAGTTTTTTCTGCCTAAAATTTTAGTTCAGATCTACTATTTTGAGTGAAGTAATTTTCATCAGCTATTGTGTTCTAGATCAGTCGAAAAATAAGACAAGATACCGCACAACCGCCCTTGTGGTGATGTTTTACAAAAATAGCCTTATATAAATGAAGTATTTTTAATATTATTATATTGGTTATTCAACATTTTTTATTTGCTTTCATTCAGAATCCAATCGTTGTCGAAATGGCTTTAGCCGTGTTTGATTACCAGATACTTCCCTACCTTCCTTTTTCCCATCTCCTTCCACACACCACTATCTTCAGCCTCATAACATACCCCAATTGGGGTTGCAGTAGTCTCACTGGCTCCATACAGTTAGGACTTTTGTGCGGTATTCACATAATATATAAGAAAGAGGAGATTTGAAACTCAGACAAAGCCGGGTAACAACTTACGTTGGTAAAATAACTACGGTGATTCAAAAAAAAAAATACGGTCGCGTCGGAAAGGACAGAAAATATTTTTCAATGTTTTCGATCATATTTTTGGTTTTAGTTTTACTAAATTGTTAGTTAAATGAGGAATGACGTAATTTATTACATCGTATATCTACTACATATTACCGCATCCTTGCGCTGTATCCTTTGTTTTTTTTTTAAGGCAAGGTGTGTCCCAGTGTAGCCACAGAAACGGGCGCTTCTTAATTGAAACAATTTCGTCGGAAAATGAAGCCTGCCTTTTATTTGATTGCCCAATCACACGTGTACATCTGACCTTAAGAGCGGGCGTAGATCCGGGAGGAACTAGCAACCCCTGGGAACAAAACCGTTGAAAAAACACTTGCTGGAGAATGTATCAACCGACCATAGTTCTGCAGAATGCAGCCAGTTCACTCCAAGTACATTCATAAAAATAAGAAATTTTGTTATGTGGGGGGTTATTTGTATCTACGGTACCAAACTAACTGTAAGTTGATATTTAAATTCGATGGGTGAGAAACACAAAAACGTATCTACAAAAAATGCGTGTTTGAGTTTGGTATGCAGAAATGTTCCCAACTATCAGTTCTATCCGTAACACAAAGATGTATCTACGAAAAATTAATAGGTAATGAAATAATTTAAGCGTCATTTGCAAAAAAAATAATATTAAATTATGTATGGAGAATTACTGAAAAATTCTTACTGCAATTGGAGGAGAAAACGTCATTGTTTTATGTGTGAAACTTTTAATTCTATGCCTTTTCTGGTTTTGCTGAAAAAGTATGGAATTAATCGGAAAAAAAGTTGTTTTCTGCTCTCCTAAACATGTTCCTTTTTGTAGATACGTGTTTGTGTTTCTCACCCATCCAGTTGTGAGGCTATATTGACTTTTTTAAGGAGATTTTATGTGAAAATTATGAAAAAAAATATTTTTTTACGGACTGGCTAAAATATCAGATGACAAAGAAAGTGTTATTTCTTTAAAAAAAAGATGAAAATAAAATAATTGATGCCGGAAGATTATCAGTTATCTAATTCATTATTGCCTCTAAAATAACGTCCACGAGTGATTAATGAACCGGTTCCACTTATGTTCGTTTTCAAAACATCGCCTGCAATCCTTCCCCTCCATATAAAATACAAATAATCATAGGAACTCTTTTTTGCTAACATAAACAAATCGCCTTCTTGGAACCAGAAAGGTTCCAAGAACTGGTTCCCAAAAATAACTGGATAAATAACCAGTTCCTCGCCAGTCACCGGTAACTGGAACTGCAGTGATACTCATTTTTAGACACCAATCATCCCTACTCGTTTGACGAATCGTTTTCAATTGTCTCATTGAAAACGATTCGTCAAACAGTTTACAGTTTACAGTTTCGAAATCCTAAAATAATACACACGACAACAGCGCTTTCGACCGACTGTTTGTTAGTATTTTCAGCTTTTTTTCTGACTAAATCTACTAAATATCGTCCAAAATTTGTAATTTTAACACTACACCTAAAATGTAGCTCAACAACACAAACTGAAAAACAAAGAACTCTATCGAAATTATTTTGAATGAAGACAGACAACTAGACAACCAAAACTACCGTCAGATTTCATGGGTATGGATAAAGTGTGCACAACGAGACCAACACAAAAAACATAAATCGACTAAATGCTTATTTGCGGCATGGCTAGATTTAAATACTTAGCCAACATAAAAAACTAATCTTCTTAAAGCTAACAGGCTGAGATTTATTTGGTTTTTCAATTGGTGCATAGACGTATTTAGAAAAATAAAAAGGTTTAATATAACCTTAATGCAGAAAAAAACTAATTGATGCTGGTTGTTTTTTCTAGAATATCATGTCACTTTTATTTAAAATAAGTGTAGTTAAAAGTAGTGTGGCTGCTTTCTACAGATTCTAAATGATTTATTTTATAAACAGTAAAGTTTTCGCTACTTTTTTATTTTAAGTAGAACGTAGAAAAAAAAACTATAATAAGATGAGCAACAATTATTGTTTGTATCTCTTAATTTAGTGGACTAGATGCTTTTGGCAGAACTAAGCTCAATTGTTTGATTGTGTAAGCACCGCAGTGAAAAACCTAATAGCGTCCACAGCAGTTCAAATGAATTGTTAAATGCCTGTCTTAAAAGAATTAAAACAATAGTTAAGGTAGGTATATGGAAAGGGTCATGTAATGTATGGTATAAAAAAGGTATTCACTAATGGTTCACCTTGTACTAGTATCACAGGATTTCAATTGGAGTATTTTTCGCAGGTGACATGCTTAACGCTGAATGAAGGCGGGTTTGATGTAAAATTAAATAACAAAAAACCCATCCAAATGTGTATTTCGTTAGAAAAATAAAGGAGTACAATGGTCGAAAGGATTTTGGGTAAACCAACACAGAGAACACACTGGTTCCATTTGAAAACAGATATTTATCGTTTTTATCTTGAAAATTGTTTTTCTTAGAGTTGATATGAGTAAATTCAAAATCTTGGTGATTTTGCACATTTTTCAGGCATTTTATTTTATAACATTTGTTTTTATTCCAGCGAAATGCTTATCCTCCTCGCACATTTCTTTTATTCAAACAATTTTTAAAAATTTTTCGTTACTTTTTTTTACATAAAATTTATTAAATGTTAAAAACGCATCATGCTCGAGGAAAGGATTCCAAGCGTGCTAGCAATGAAATTAGAAGAATACGTAGAAACACCCAAAGCCTTTAAGGCCAACGTGGCAATAAAATGTCAAAACTTTTGTTCCAGGGTCAAACTAATTTTGGTTCACGGTCAATTTCAAACGGTTATGGTCGTATTGATCCAAGAGACCGCGATCAACGTCGTGTGACTATTTTCGTAACTAAGTTGGCAGAGTACACATTTAAAACATGACACAAGAGGCTTTGAGTCATAAAATACTCAGAAAAAAAATAACAAATCTGGCTGTAAGCTAATATTTGTTCTCAATAGATATGTTATGAACTCATTATGTAAGTACCTCTATTGATACATGGTTCTTACTTTTAGGTAATTAGTTGTGAACGTTAGTGCAGTTATTATTATTTATGGTAACTGCGCGATAATACACTCCCAAAAAATCAAATTAATATTTATGCTTTACAAGACTCGCCTTATGGACAACCGAAAACTGAATATAGTAAATCAGCCAAAGAGTTCAAGTTCGCCTAGTTCCAAATCCTGCTGTATCGACATTATGTACGTGTTATGAGACAACACGTGCCATTGAAGAGCGTAAGCAGTTTTTTGGAAACCCTTTAAGATAATCAACAGTGAATAATTGTTCAATGGCTAATGATGATATTCAGAAATCAAATAATATTATTGAAATTTCTGTAAACACATTGTACAAAATGTTTGCTAATAAAAGGATAGTGACTGCTTTGAGTACCGATTACTTTAACCTATTTTTAAGGGTTATTTACGTACCCAATGGCGCTAGTGAAATGTGGAGAAATGCAATATAAACTAAGTAGTAATTAAGTAGTGGAATGGAATCGAAACCCTAATAAAACGTTAAGAAATAGCCCCCCAACGTGGGATTCTCCAGCACTGTATAAAAAACGGTTTTAACCACACAAAAAAACTAAGATGCATTGAAGTCTAAAATGGGGGTAATGGAAGTAGTTCAGTATAGAACTCTTACTTCAAAAGAATTTATCAGTCGTGAATCCTATTTTAATTAAATCTTACCTCCACTAAAAAACTTTCTTCAATTCCGTATTCAATCAAAAACTGCCGCAACTTAGTAGAAGAATTCTCACTCGTTTCGATCAAGTATTACTGAAAATCCCGGAGTTATATTTGAAAGTATTTTAAGTGTCGTAATTAAATTAAGTCCTTAATTAACGGAGGCTTCTAATTTAGGACGATTTTCAATATTGGCCGCTTAATAATGTAATTCGGGCGAACTTCCATCGATGTTCCCCATCCGAGGCATCGTTTAAGAGATTTTTAATTTGAGGCTTTACCGAAGACTTTTAAAAGATAAACCCCTATTTTGTAAAACGAAAAATATGTTTTAAAGATTCTTTATTAACATACCAATATACCATGAATATATTGAAAAAAAACTGCGCTTGTAGTTTCCGCTTTCTGAGAGTTTGAAAAATTCCCAAACATTCTATTCATGACATCATATTAGTTTTTCCGTCTTTATAAGGAATTTCCGACATAATTTTTGATATACCCAGAGCTTTGGGGGTTTAATTTCAGTGTTGTATTTTTCAGACGGCAATCAATGTTCTAACAATTCGCAAAAACATATTATGTATAATGTCTGAAGATACAGGTAAACGTGAAGCCTTTTACTCTAATTTAGTTTTTTTGGCTATAATTTCATTGATCACTTAGTCAAACCTTCAAATGTTTATTTTTATTTTATTCGTCTTATTCACTTCGTATTATAATGATGTAAATCTATTTGTTTCAACATCAACTGTCATCTCTTAATAAATACGCAATGGAAAAAAAACATCTGTCTATAAAAATATGATAAAAGACGTAAACGTAGGCAGAAATAGACTTTCGTAGGCTTCGTTGACAATTTCACGTAATCTCTAGGGTCAAAGAATGGGCTTTTGTCTTCATATTATCTTTGAAAAATGATTTAATTTAGTTATAAGCGTATCAACTGTTGATTCAACCGGTCACAAAAATGACTCCGCCAACTTGTGGAAGGTATTAAATAAATCTCCCACTAAGACGCATAAAACCTTGTGGCGCTCTATTTGGCCGAAATCGTTTCGTACAGGCAATATAAGGGATCCACTCGCGCTGGCAAGACTTAAGAAACGTCGGGACAGGGATGCCAAAATTTTTCAAGCGAAAAAGAAATAACGGTAACCTCTGCGTTGCCCTTATCTCACTTTTAACCTTCGTCCAGAAATACCCGGAAATACTATTATTCTCACAATTGATAACATACACTGAAACAATATGATAAAATAACTTTGTGTAAAACCACACATTTAGTTTTTATGACCGACTGGTTTCGCTTAGCCTATGGATCATCAGGGTACAACATTAAACTTAAATAAAAATACAAACTGAGTGGTTATATATACATACAGAGGGAGAACACAATATAAAATAAAATAAGAGAACATTGAGAAAACAATAGAATAACATTTATATTATAAAAAAGAAACAGAAGGAAAGATACAGATAATATGAAATGAAAAAGGCGAAACGACAACTGAGAATGCGATAAAAGAAAAATGAGAAATTTTAAAGTTTAGGAGGAGACGTGAAATATTAATTGGATTATTGTATTAAGTTTGAAATTTTGGTAGTTACGTGTATAATATTAGTTCGCAAATCTCAAGCTGACGGCCACTTGCGGTAGTAAGTGAGTACAAATTCTTTTGTGTAAAAACACATATTATACAGTAAAAAAAACGTATCAAAACATACACATACTCGACCTTATGATGACGTCCTTGACTCCACATCCAAGAATTGCGGGTTCGAAAACCGGCATGCGCAAATATAATTTAATTCGTGTATATTATTTCACGCATAATTAAAAAAAAATAAAAATTGGTAGATAGGTACTCTCAGTATCATCCTGGTAAGAAAACCACCACTAATCATCTAAACATTAGTCGTGTTTAGTGACCAAATTCGATTAGTCAGGTACTTTACAAGCTTTCTCTTCCCAATCTCCTTTCGCACAAAAAGCTAACTGCTGGAGCCAGCGGCATTGTACGTTCCTTAAATTGGGGAATATTGGAAAACAGAAAGAAGTTGTAAAGGGAATAAGTTAAGAAATAGGAAGGCTAATACTTACTGGGGTATTCAGATTTGGTCACTAAACATGGTTAAGCCATTTCAATCAACTTTACATATTCTACATTGCGATACTAAGAGTAACGACTATCTTAACATGACCAAATTAATTGTAAAAAAAATATTCAGATGATTTCTCATGTTTTTTCTCATTGGTAACTAAGATATTCACGGAGAGTTTTTTGTATAGTATACTTAACGTTATAGACAAAAAAAAACCTTTGTTTTACCTACTAACGGAAATGCTCAAATCCCATCGAACTATAATTATTGTGAACTACCTATTCTTTTACAGTTAGGAATGAGAAAAAAAACATCTCATTATTTTATTGAATGACGGCGCAGAATGAAATGAGCAACATTCGACTCTAATCAAACGCGCCAATCAACCCACCATAGTCTAGTTTACGAATTCTACGGACATTTGCAGCCAAATGTAAGCTACGATGGCAAATAAGATTTCATACACAAGTAAGTGATCGAAAATATGTGTTTTTTCGAAAAAAAATCTTTGCAAAAACAAGAGAAAAATAAAATTTCACGTTCGTGCTGTTTAACCTTTTGTTTGCCAGATTTACTCGAGGTACAACTTTCGTCGAGCCTTGCTGGCTGTAATTTTATAATAACTCACTTATGATTAACAAAATGGTGTTTTCGTCAATGATGTTATCTTGTCTGAAAATGTTTTGTGGGGGTTTTTTTTAAAATTATATGTCAATAGAATATTCGGAGAACTGATTTTGTCCCTTATGTCGCTATAGAAATATAAAGATATTTCTATATTTTATAATATTTTCGTGTGGCTGAATAAATTTCCTTCCAAATAAAAATAAAATGCATAAAGATTTTCTGTAAATAGAGAGAGAGTAGTGTCACTTGAAAATCGTTTTTTTCGGCTGTACTAACGTAAGCAAACTTTAAATATTTACTACTCGACTTGTACCGAACTTAACGCAATGCTAAATATCTTGATTATTTTGTTGACAAGTGATTGCGGTTCATCAAAATATGGTAACAGCAGGTTTTACAGGATTAAAACCCCGGAAAAGATAGTGAGGAATGCCCGGGTCCTGTAGGACACTCCGGCACACAAGAGGTTAAGGAAGGGTGCCGAATTCGATTTCTATGGACCTAAGGCGCTGCCCGCGGCCGTTTATGTAGGGACACCCCTGCGAGCGGACGGTATCCCAAGCAAAATCTGTAGAGTTCCTCCGATATAAAGGGTGATCGGGGTGCAGGGGGTAGGTAGTTTATGTAGCCATCTGCGCGGCGGAACTGCTCGCCCGAGCGTGAAATCGTTCTTCGTCTTATTTGCGAAGCTAATGTCTCAAGCACCATTGCGGAGTTGTCCACTTGAGTATAGGGCACGCAAATGTTTGCGTTTTGCCCGTTCCGCAGATGCCCAATCGATAGTTTTTTCTTGCCGCAATATGTTTTCGTCTCTCGACGTTTTTTATCCAGTTTGTGCCTTTTTTGTCGATGGACACGGGTGGTAAAAAGTTATATTTTAACATAGACTCTTTTGCGGTTTCAGATTCTATTAAAATTCAGCATATAATTTGAGGGGAATATTTCTAATAAATTTTGAAACAATATTAACAAAAATCAACCAATTTAATTTAAAAAAACATTCAGAAAAGAACAGAAGATTTGTGTTCAACTGTGAATCTTGCTCACAACTATCTCAGTCGCACCCAAACCTTTTTTTATTTCCGTATTTTCTTATTTATATGGTTTGAATTTTATTGAAAAGCTTTGTTAAGCTCTAAAAAGGTGGTTTTATTATAAGAATATTCCTATAACACAATGATGTCATTAATCACGTTTATGTGCGTTACTTTTTTCTTATTACATAGATTTAACTTGGTAGAACCTGATGCATTTTTTTAATACAGGAAAGTGTACAAATGTGTAAAAGAACAAATGAATAAAAATCTACTTTCAAAATTTGGACGAGAGTAAAACGAGATCAAATCATAAGCAATACCAATCATACCAAATACTTTGAGTTGAATCGGGTCAGATCAAAATTCGGAATCATGAATTAATAAATAATAATGAGGTGTATCGCAACTTTTGTCTTTGTTTCGCAAAACTTGCGTAGTAGCTAGATATTTGGTGATCAATATTACAAACATACTCCAGATTACACGGTCTGCAACATTTATTTCCAATGAAAGAGAAAATATTTCACTTTTTTAAATATTTCTAAAAATATCCATCGCACTTCTGCAAACCATAGAACCATCATAGGTATTATAATCAAGCAGTTGGTTTTTAAAACGATGGATCACGTTTCATTTAAAATCCACATAAGTCGTTTACAATTAAATTAAATTCAATAAAAGATACCGCGCATCAAATCTTTACCAGATACAGTATTTACCTATAAAAAGCCCAAAGCGTTATGTTGGAAAATTAAAGATATTGTCGTATTTGTTTTGTACTATAAGCAATATTATTTAATCTAGGAGTTTTGTTTCCGAGGATTTTTAGCGAGGAATAAAAACGTCGCTTGAATATTATTCCGTACCCATAAAACAGAACAGATAGGAGTTCTTTTATGAAAACTTTTAAGAGTAATTCTTTTTGGGTAGTAAAATTGTTTGTAAGGTTGATTGTGATGGTATAAAAATAAAACAAGTGTTAATAAAAAGTAGAATAAAAAAAAATGACCTTATATTTTCATAGAAAGCAATCACTTTGTGATTTAAGATATTTAAATTAATGAAAAAATAGCTCTGTAAAAGACTACGGATATTATTTTAATTTTTATGACAGACCGGTTTTGCTTAGCCTAAGCATCATCAGGGTACAACATTTAATTAAACTAAAAATACAAAGTGCGCGGCTTTATATACATTCAAAAGGAAAACAAAATAACAAAACAATGAGAAAACAATTTACTCTCATTGTTTTGTTATTTTATGTTATATTTTGTTCTCCCTCTGTATGTATATATAAGCGCACACTTTGTATTTTTGTTAAGTTTGATTTTGTACCCTGATGATGATAAGACTAAGAGAAATCGGTCGGTCATATAAATTTAAATAATATCCGTGGTCTGATACAAAGTTATTTTTTCATTAATTTCTTTAAAAATGATTTTTTATCAAAAAATTGGTTTTTTTAGATTTGCTTTCATAAGGATTTAACTTTCAGATCCACGGATACAGTGATTTTATAAAAATTTATCATAATTTTTTTTTTTACCAGGGAAAATAAAAAGTGTACATTGTACACAACTTAAAGTAAGTGTACTCACTCAATCACTCGTGAAATAATACTCCACAATACGAATATCTAAGTATTATTCGCCTTGATTATAAATAGTTTAGGCTATGTTAGGTAAGGTTGTCCACAAAAGCCATATCCCCGAAAGCATAGTAAAGTAGTTGATCTGTAGGTAACACCCAACCTAACCCATAGCTGATTCAAGGTTTACGAGATGATGCATATCTAAGTATCGGTTGAAATTAATTCAGTAAAACTTACAATTACCCAAACATCTACAAATAATTGACCATCACTTAAACATTTTTACTCGTCTTTGAATCAAAGCTGCCGTCTTCAGCAGAATAATAATTCATCGATGGATCTTAAATAAGGATTTTAAGTGCCTCATAACGAAGTTATAATCCGTTTTCATGGCTTTGTTCCATCGCTGAGTTCTCTTTTGCAAAGTGTGTTTCAATTGAAATAATCAGTCTCGCTCCCTTCATTTAATATTCATTATTGCTAGTTCTTACTTTTAGCTCGGTTATGTGAGCGGTTGAATAATCTCTGGCGGTGTACCTATTGTGGGTTATTTTCTATGTTCTATTGTAAAACATAGAGTGGGTGGTTGGTTGGTAGGTGACCCCTCAAAAAGAGTATGTGGGTATTTATTTTAAATTCAATTCTACAAAACAGAAAGGGAGTCAACATAAAAATAATAAAAATTTCATATCGTCGCCGGAGAAGGCTGTAGCGCCATTTTGGGAAGTTTACACCGGAGCATTTTTATTTGTTTTACATAAAAAAAATCATAAGTCTTCAGTACCTGGTTGGATTTTGAAAAAAAATGTTAACTCAGGTAACTCAATGCTCTCACTAAGTTACCTGAAGTGAAGAAAAGATCAAAAAAGTCCCAAATGTGTGTCGCTTATCCCAAATGTTAAATATTTTTAAATGGCTGAGGGGTCACAAAAGTCTTCAGAATTAAACGAAAGTCAGAGCATTCGACGCAGAAAAAAAAAACTAATCAAAACTGCATGCGTAACTATTTTTTGACCAACGTGTCGCTCAAGCCCTTTTGCTTTCCCAGCGACGATATATTAAGAGTAAATACTAACCGTCCAATAACGGTGTACAACAATATGTCTACAAAAGAAAAAAATAAAGTGTTAGTCAAGCGAAAACAAAACACTCATTAAAGCTTTCTAGAAGAGAGAAGTAAACACATTCAGAGGTAAATAAATACTAGATGACGACAGATTCGCTATATTTCGATAGAAGTTCTAGAGGCTATCTATCTACAGCTATATATTATGTTTATTTTCTTGCCACTACAGTGGATGTTATATAGACGATACACTCGTACAGAGGCTGGGAGAAAGTTAACTTTGTTCTCCGGAAAGGAATATAATAATAGACGGTGATTGATATTGATTTAAAATTTGGTCAAGAGGGAAAGGTTTTTGTTTTTTTAAAAGGAAAGATAAACATTCCCGGGTTACGAATAACCTGACAATATTTGAAAAACTTATATTTGGGCTATTCATAATGTTTTTTGTAATTACATCAATAATCATTGATTCTCTACTGTAGTGTTATGGTTTTTCAAGTTTTTTCAATTGAATTCGTGTAAAAATAATAATAAATAAACTAAAAAATAACTTCGTACAATAACACGGATGTTATTTTTATTATTATGACCGACCGGTTTCGCTTAGCCTAAGCATCATCAGGGTACAAAGTTAAAATTAACAAAAAATACAAAGTGTGCGCTTATACATACATACAGAGGGAGAACAAAATACAAAATAGAATAACAAAGTAATGAGAAAACAATAGAAAAACATTTGAATTGTGACACAAGAACAAAGAGAAAGAGTCAGATAATTTGAATTAAAAGAGACAAAGGGTCAACTGAGAAGGTGATTAAAGAAAATTTAAATAATGAAATTAAAATAATATCCGTGGTCTTACACAAAGTCACTTTTTCATTTCTTTAAATTTATCAAAACACAAAGTAATTTCTTTCTACGAAAAAATAAAATTCGATATTATTGATGCCATCTGCGACACAAGAACTGGGTTCTGGGTCCAAACGCCCCAGGTTCAAACCCGGTGAGTCGCACCTAAAATTGATAAATCCTTTTCTCCTCACGAACAACATTTTATTGAGTTAAGTATTATGTCCTGTTTGGTGTAGAATTGAAGATACTGTACGTCTCATCAATGCAATACTGGTGAGAGACAAACAATCGGAAACCAAATTTAACTGAAATAGTTAATTCAATGTTTAGTAACTAGATCCATACAGCCTGTTAAAAACCAACCTTAAACTTACCTTTCTCTTGCTTGTCACCTATTTTCAACGACTTTCAACAATTGAAAATGTTATAGTCATGCATAATCTCCTGGCAATCGATCTTGAAAATGAAGGTAGGTACATAATAACTAAATAGTAAAATATGGTAAGGAAAAAAGGTTTAAGAATTAATACTTTTAGTTAATTGACAAAGATTGCTTTTGATTTGCTTAGATTAATTATTGACTGTCGTTAGTTTAGTGCTTCCGATGTTTTTCTAAGCTTTATTACAAAACTAAAGACAAAGAGATTTATAATTCCGGATAGTGTTTTAATGAACTGGTAATTTGAATTCAATCGATAGGGTGATTACGAAAACCCGCCAGCATAAATAAATTGACCGAATAATTAAGTTCACCCATTTAGAACTGTATAATTTGTTTTCTTTATTGTCTTTTCCCCTTGTCTCTTATTGAAATTTAGGGGCAATTGGGGGCCACCTACAAACAGAGGGCTGTAAGTCGATGCAATTAAAATTAAAATACAAATCGCTTTTTCCAGCGGTTTCGGCTTTAAGCCGATATAGCAAGATACAGTCCGGATGTCGTTAGGACGTGAGTAGATGCTATATTTATCTTAACTTACATTTCGACTTGTTAGTGTTAAGTCATTAAAATGCGCAAAAATCAACTGTTGACTAATTAGCATTATTGAAGACATGTTATTTTTATGAAACACTGTTATTAAAATTAGCGTAAAGAAATAAAAACGGATGGAAAAACTAATATATTTGAATATTTTTAAGAATTAAAAAAAAAAAATTATTCCAGATCTCAGAGACGATGGTGCAATCTTAAATATTCCATATAATACAAAAAATAAAATAAAGTAACATGTAATTTGTAGTATTGAATAATAATAATAAAATTTAAAAAAAAAATTAAGCTTCGTTTCAAGACATCATGAATCGACTCCATTGTTTATAAACGGGGTCCTGCAAGAAGTCCAGTGCTGCCATCACAAGAGTGTTTTCGCTCGGGCCAATTTTTACTCTGTAGTTGGCGGTACGTCTTCTTATAAGGACTCTGTACCTGGAAATTGCCCTCCTGCGAATATTTCTGAGGCACTGCAGTACCAGGACAGCCTGAAAAGCAACCGGTAAAAGTTGTTGTACTGTACCTCCATTCTATTAAAGTTGCTTGTTCGAAATTTGTCCACAGCTCCGATGTATATAGGCTGGAATAGAAAATATTCAAAAGTTGCCTTTTTTCTTCTCAATGATCACTTGAAGAAGATCAACAGTTTTAATACAAATCAACCTTCACACGACATTTTCACACAATTTTACGAGATAAAACTTGTGTCACATCTCAATTTCTCGTGTTTTTTAACCACCAAATTAATATTTTCCGTCAAAACCATTTAACTGATAACTGCTATAACTGTAGTAATTTATTTGTTTTTACTTAATGTAAAAGCTTTTTGTTTGTATTATAATACTATCACTAAAGTGTGCATACATACTATCAATGAACAACTAAATAAATATAAAGTTGGAACTTAGTCTTCGTGACTGAGAATGGTGTTCCCGTATGGTGTCATACGCTCGGTAGACTAACTAACGTAGCTCTTGGCTATTCACCAGGCCGCCGATTTAAATACCTGTCGCAATTAATGCAGTGAAATCCTCTCCTCTCCACCCGACACCACGATTTTCTCCAGACCAGTAAGATATCTTCGGGTAATCAGCCAAGAACCGGATGAACTTTGGTTTGCACCCGTTGGGGACTTATGTGACAGAACGCAAAGCTTCTTGGCTCTGGACCCAAAAGTTACGTAAATCCCGGCGGGGGAAATATTACGTGTCTGATTTTTGTATTGCTTGTGATCGAACTTTTTTGATCAGGCAAGTCAAATTTCAATACCAATTTAAGATTGAAACCCCGCAGAACAACGTATAAATTGGATCGAGGTCGTAAAGTTTTCACAAGTCTAAGTTTATGTCCTCCATCGATTACCATTTTCACGTAACTTTCAATCGCGTGTTAATGTAAATCAACAACTCGACAAATCACTTTCTCGTTTTTTTATGATTGGCAACAATGCCATTCGTCAATTTAGCAATGAAATGTTATTTCATGCATCAGCTCTTTAGTACTCAATAATTATAATTATCTTAACAGATGCTTCAAAGCTCATAGGTGGATAGATAATCATGCTTTTTTAATAACCCTGGAATGACATCAATGTAAATAAACTATAATAAATATATATATATATATATATATATATATATATATATATATATATATATATATATATATATATAATAATTGACAAATATATATATATATATATATATATACATATATATATATTTGTCAATTATTATATATATATATAGAGGACTTTTAAACCGTTATTGAAACATTTAAAAAACTAGGGTCATCTTTATAAACTTAGATTTGAAACCGTATTTGAGATAATATTTTGCTAGCTACAGATGGAAAAGATGTTAAATTAACGTAGGTAAATCATTTTTCAAATAATTTTAAGGCTGATATCTTAAAAACGGTAATGTTGCAGAAAATCACCGAACATTTTCACTATTGATTTTACTTCAATATTCAAAATAAGACTAAAAAGGCGAACTTCAGGTATTAACAATCCCTCAAAAGCGTTGCTTATATTTCCAGTTGAATGACTCGTTTTATTCAGATTTTAAAAACAGATAAATTCAGATTTTAGAAAAACCGATATTCGTATTTTCGGAAACACAAAGTGTAAAAATATATATTAATGAAATGAGTATTCTTGTTTTTTGTTTATTAAATAACTTTGTTTCGTTCAATTTGTATTTCAATATATTTTCTTTCATCTCATAAAATAATACAAACAAATATGTAAAAACCTAGAATTTTAAAATGTAGGTACACAATTCAATACTTCAAATCATTATACGTAAATCAAAAAAACATGAAAAAGTTGTTAAAAATAATTTTAAAATATACATTTTAAAGCTTTACGCTTCATCGAAATACTGATTACTGAAAAAATATAACCAATCTTCAAATAAAAAAAATGAACAGAAAATAAAAATATTAAAAAAAAATGTGACCGAGAGTATTATGTTTGCAATTGTGTTCTGATTCAAGAAATATGTGATTGTGAAAAAATGACGCTTAATGAATTAGTTGGGATATTGGTTGGAATTGGTAAAAGCGCAACGCCAGGGTAGAGTGGAGGTTACGGGTTCGAGTCTCGGTCATAACCTAATCTTCTATTCTCATATTCTTTGAAGATTATTTATATAATTTCAGTAATTGATAATCTAAATTCCTCATTTACGAGGGCAGTTCTCCAATCCAGTAAGAAATCCCCACATTAACTTATATTCCTTTTGCCAGGAATCCCATCCTTTAAAGATGTCAGGAATCTCAAATTCCTCCCAGGATCGCAGCATTTTTCCTCTGTCGTAGGTCAAAGGTAACAAACATTATTGTTCCATCCTTACCACATTCCTGTCTTCCTGGCCCTGTGGAAAGACTGGAATACCAGTGGCTAAGTGATTCGGTACTCGCAACTTTATCGTGGGTATATAAAGTTAACCTTTTATCTCTCTATTAAGAACCTCTTCCAAAAAAATAAATTTTTCAATGACTTTTGAACAAATTTTTCTTATTTGGTTTCGCTTAGAGTTGGAAAAAACTGTTGTTTTACTGCGTTTTAAGATAAATATTTTGATGAACAAACGAAGCTTTTCAAAACTTTTTTATGCGATGCAAGAGTAATACATCAGTGGAAATGTTACATTCTCTCTTGGTGAATGATGTCACATTGAAAAAAAAAACTGATTTAGGAGAAGGAGAAGGGGGAGTTGACGGTTTGGCGAGTACATGGCTATTCAGATTTGGTCACTAAACAAAGATTAAGTTGTGGTGTCGCGGCTGTAATCTCACGCTAGTTTAGTCATAAAAAAGCTCATTGTTCGCTTACGATGATGGTAGAAGGTTTTCAAATATTGTCAGGTAGCTTGGGAATGTTTTTGTCTTTCTTAAAAAAAACTTATCAAAATTTGTATTTTATCAATTAAATAATAACGAAACTAGACTTTACTTTAAGGCACTTACGTTTATTATTTTTAAATTAATAATTAAATAATGTCAATAATCTTCTACATTAGACTTTTTTTTTTAATCGTCTCGGTCGCGACCTTTATATTTTTTAATCGTCTCGGTCGCGACCTTTTATTTTTTAATCGTCTCGGTCGCGACCGTTTATTTTTTAATCGTCTCGGTCGCGACCGTTTATTTTTTAATCGTCTCGGTCGCGACCGTTTATTTTTTAATCGTCTCGGTCGCGACCGGTATATTTTTAATCATCTCGGTCGCGACCGTTATATTTTTTTCCGTTTCATATTAACGTTGAAGATTATTGATAGTATTTCAATTATTAATATTTATAAATAATAATTCTTAAAAATATTTTTTGAAATAGAAAATAGCATTTAATAACAAGAAAACGTTTATTTGCATATTTCCTTTCGTGTATGAACGCTAGTCAATTGTGCTTATTTTTCAAAAGCAAACATTCCGCAAAGAACCATATTTTACTCTGTCAGATTCCATTGTAATTCTTTCGTGTATTTTTTCTTTGGGCAATGCATCACTCGGCGGCCGGAACCAAAACATCCTAAGTACTGTTTTAATATTAGGAGACACGGGAGAGCAGACGCCGTGTGACGGGCGGTATTTTCACAGTTAGGCGTCAGTCTGCTAACTGGCGGCTGATTTATAAGGGATTACACGTGACGGAACACGGGTTTAACTAACGGTATGGAAATAAAGCCGCAATAATAACAAGCCGCTTTCTCGGGCCAAGTTTCGGGACTGGAGGTAAGCCTTTTAAACTTCGATATTTTCTGCACAGATTAAATAAAATGAAAAATACTACGAATGTGATGAAATGTAGTTTATTTGCGCGACTCACACGTATTGAAGAGTGTTAATTTGCAGGAATTAGATAACAGTAGCTTATATTTTACAGAAGCTTATCAATTTTAAGTGACACTCTTAGATATTATATTACTAAAGAGTGGGTAATCAAATACAGTACACCAAAAAGCTTCTTGAAAAGAATTTAAAAACTATATAAACCTACATTCAACCACAAAGCCATTAAATACTATTAAAACGCTAAGAGTCTAGTCTACTTTAATGGGGTAAAACGTACAATAAAAGTAAAATTAAAAGTGTAATTTGAATTTATACATACATTCCTCAGACATGGATCTAATTAGGTTTTACAAGTTTCGTACTTTTGTTTTTTTACCTTATTTTTTGTCTATATTCTCGGAATTATGCTTTTTAATCTGTACATTAATCATCTTTATAAAAAAATATGCTAGAAACCCTAGAATCCAAGCGCGATTCCCTTAGAGAATTTTAATGAAATTTTTTACGTTAGCTAGTTTTTCGTTTCAAGAAGGAGCCAAATTTTTTTGAATTCTAAATTCCATATCAATGGCATTTTAAAAAAATATATTATACATGTATATACTACAGAATTTAAATTAAAAAAATGTCTTTTTAATGACAAGCAAAAAAAACATTAAAAGTTGAGATTGCAGTTGTGGCGGATTCCAGGCCGAATGGTGTAAAATTGTATGGGCATGCATTCGTTAGCTTACAATTTACAAAGACACGTCTCTTCTGAACCATCACTTATGGAATAAGGATGATTACCTTTCTCCCATTGATGTCTTCCTCTCGCTTTCTCATAATTATTTAAAAAATAAAAAAATAAACTTAAATAAATTACAAACGAAATAGTTTAAAAATGTATTTTTTTCTTGAATAAATTTTTGAGGCATTTGCGCTAATTTTAATAAGCCTATATTTATGTTTGAGAAGAACAATTACCTCTTACTAATAACAAACGAGTACAGTGGTTTGTTTGTTAAAATGTAACATTACTCATTTTTAAATACGCTGATGACGATAATTTGGTTCAGCAAATTTATAAACAAACTCCATTATTCTTATGTGCGCATAATTTGCCTTGCAAAGGAAAAATAACCCTTTCGGCTTTTACAAATGCACATTTCACGATGAGCGGCCATTACTATGAGCCAACAAGACCGCTGAAGCGCGCACACAGCCCATCAAACTGGCACCTCTCTATACACTTTGTATCTCTTCACCACTGAATAGGTAATCTCTAGAAGTGTGATCTATAACGTTATGATAGAAAATTGATGGCGGTAATTTACATAAGACCTTTTTACTCCTGGGCCCCAGACAGGCCAATGAAATTGTTTATTTGTTCAAGAAGAAAAAGGTTTTTTGTGAATACCGCTCAAGGGTGCAGAACGCCCAAAGCCAGAGCAATTATGACTGTGAGACTGATGAAGTGGGTTTGATTCCAAATGATAGCTTTTCAGCAGAGCAATACTAGAAGTATCTGCCACTCTGAAACGTGCCCCAAATATACTGCACGTTATTTTATATTGATTAAATGTGAAATAACAAATAGATTTTAATCATATAGATTTTAATCATATAGATTTTAACCATGTAGATTTTCATCATATAGATTTTAATCACATAAAATGTATTTGCGCATGCCGAGTTTTGAACCCGCGACCTCTGAACTCGAAGCCAAAAATCTTAACCGCTCGGGCACGGAGGTCGTCATATTTTTGAAAATGTTTGATCAATTTTACCAAAAGTGCGGAAATATTGGGCTTTCTACGGGCACACGGACACGCCCATAAAACACTTCTATCGGTTTGTCTCTACAGTGCTCTTCACTCGGTCGCCCGGAGCAGCTTCGCCCCCCCCCAACCTTTCGGATGCGCCCTAATTTTGGCAGGAATCACTCTAGTCCGTTTCCAACATTATTTCGTCATTTTTTTCTTTGAATAGTACTCGTGATTACATTTACCCCGAAACATTGAAGTCACACGAGTAAAAATAACTCAATACGTTCGGAATTGAGACGGTTAAACATTCTATTGGAAATTTAATTTTGCATTTAAAAGATCACTCAGATATTAAGATACTTTCCTTTTAACTGTTATATTATATTTTTTTTGTGTAAATTATGAAGTAAGATACAATACATTAGACAAATACAATATTTTTAAAGGTACTGTTAAATAATACCCCTGCTTAAAACACTACGTACTCTTGATTCATGATAGAGTTATGTCCACCAATACGATTACCCTAAATGCAGCGACAGATTTAAAACAAGTCTTTACTGAAACACCACTGTAAACACAAGGTAAAACTCGTTATCCAGACAAATAGCATTATAAAAACCTAAACATTTCATCACTCAACGAACATTTGTCTAAAAGTCTTCGGTAACAGCATGTTATTTTTCTGTCTCTAATCCTCAAAGGACAGTGATATATTTTTAGTTAATATTTGGTTTATGTACAATAAATCAATTGTGGCTTGTGCAATGTGCAGGTAGTTTCATGGTCTTGTATCATTGTATTTTAGAAAAGCTAAGCGATAAATGCATGATACTAAGATGGTATCCACAATGAAGTGTCCGTGAAAACTTTTTCACCGCCGTTTTTATTTCCGGCTTCTCGTGGGTTGACAAAGTACAATTTTACCCGACATCTATATCGCAATGCGTGCAATAAAAATTAATCTAAGTAAAAAGAGTTTTCAATGAAGATCCTGAATGTGGGATGAATTGAATATCGGCGTATCTTTACAATTTGTTGCACCAGGCACCTCAAGTTGTAACAATACACTTTACAAACACGCGAGTGCGGATGCAACTGTTCGAAGGTGTGCAATTGTACTCAGTTGCACTCATACAATTCATCAAAGTGTCGATGAATTGTACGAGTTATCACTATTTGGATTCGCCATGTAAAGCAGGCTCAGAATACATAATCATCATTGTGCTAGCTTGTACCAGTGAAAATTCTAATGAAGAAGGCTTTTATTGTTATTATTACTTTTATTTGTGTCCAGAATGTCAAGACTTGTTAACTCAAGCCATGGTCTTGAAATTTTTGGTAGCTTTTTGTCATTCTTTACGACTCTACCAAAACTTTGACTAGAACATGGCTTGAATGTTC